>JAHDVF020001179.1:0-600000 GCA_022606425.2 Lepidostoma basale
TACATAAAGCGTGCGCTTAACCCAACCAATAACAGGTCATAAGTCCTGTAAACACCTTGATCATCCATAGTCAGTTTCCAGTTTGTTTCTTCGTCTCTATTGAGATATAATTAAAAATTTAAATTAACCACCCACAGGTGAAAATCAGGATTCGTATACAGATATAAGTATACATTTCACAAATATTTGTAAATATTCTGGTCAATTATTTGGCGTATAAAATAGGAGTGGATACTCCAGGCGACTTCTAACTGTGCGATAGGAGGCGGTAGCCTCTTCGCATTGTGTTAATAAAGTAGTTTGCTAAATGCTAAACAATCATTCTTCATAGATGGCGTTAGTGGATGGATTGTATAGATTAATATTAAAAAAAAAATTAATTAGTACAATCAAATCTACATAGATGGCTAACTGGAACTGCCACGTGAAGATAAGTATGAATTTAGGTATACAACTTCAAAATGTATCATACATGATCATAACAATGAGGTGGAATGGGAATGTTGTAATTACATAAAGCAACCCCAGCCAATGACAGGTCATAAATTCCTGTAAACACCTTGATCATCATATTCAGTTTCCAGTTTGTTTCTTCGTCTCTATTGAGATACAATTAAAAAAAATTTAAATTAACCACCCACAGGTGAAAATCCAGGATTCGTATGCAGATGTAAGTATACATTTCACAAATATTTGTAAATATTCAGGTCAATTATTTGGCGTATAAAATAGGAGTCGATACTCCAGGCGACTTCTAACAGTGCGCTAGGAGGCGGTAGCCTCTTCGCATTGTGTTAATAAAGTAGTTTGCTAAATGCTAAAACAATCATTCTTCATAGATGGCGTTGGTGGATGGATTGTATAGATTAATCTAAAAAATTAATTAGTACAATCAAATCTACATAGATGGCTAACTGGAACTGCCACGTGAAAATAAGTATGGATTTGGAGTATATATACAACTTCCAAAAAATGTATCATACATGATCATTACAATGGTGGAATGGGGAATGTTGTAATTACATAAAGCGTGCGCTTAACCCAACCAATGACAGGTCATAAGTCCTGTAAACACCTTGATCATCCATAGTCAGTTTCCAGTTTGTTTCTTCGTCTCTATTGAGATATAATTAAAAAATTTAAAAATTAACCACCCACAGGTGAAAATCCAGGATTCGTATACAGATATAAGTATACATTTCACAAATATTTGTAATATTCTGGTCAATTCTTTGGCGTATAAAATAGGAGTGATACTCCAGGCGACTTCTAAAACAGTGCGCTAGGAGGCGGTAGCCTCTTCGCATTGTGTTAATAAAGTAGTTTGCTAAAATGCTAAACAATCATTCTTCATTGATGGCGTTAGTGGATGGATTGTATAGATTAATCTAAAAAATTAATTAGTACAATCAAATCTACATAGATGGCTAACTGGAACTGACACGTGAAGATAGGTATGGATTTGGAGTATATATACAACTTCCAAAAAATGTATCATGCATGATCATAATAACAATGGTGGAATGGGGAATGTTGTAATTACATAAAAAGCGTGCGCTTAACCCAACCAATGACAGGTCATAAGTCCTGTAAACACCTTGATCATCCATAGTCAGTGTCCAGTTTGTTTCTTCGTCTCTATTGAGATATAATTAAAAATTTAAATTAACCACCCACAGGTGAAAATCCAGGATTCGTATACAGATATAAGTATACATTTCACAAATATTTGTAAATATTCTGGTCAATTATTTGGCGTATAAAATAGGAGTGGATACTCCAGGCGACTTCTAACAGTGCGATAGGAGGCGGTAGCCTCTTCGCATTGTGTTAATAAAGTAGTTTGCTAAATGCTAAAACAATCATTCTTCATAGATGGCGTTAGTGGATGGATTGTATAGATTAATCTAAAAAATTAATTAGTACAATCAAATCTACATAGATGGCTAACTGAACTGCCACGTGAAAATAAGTATGGATTTGGAGTATATATACAACTTCCAAAAAAATGTATCATACATGATCATAACAATGGTGGAATGGGGAATGTTGTAATTACATAAAGCGTGCGCTTAACCCAACCAATGTCAGGTCATAAGTCCTGTAAACACCTTGATCATCCATAGTCAGTTTCCAGTTTGTTTCTTCGTCTCTATTGAGATATAATTAAAAATTTAAATTAACCACCCACAGGTGAAAACCCAGGATTCGTATACAGATATAAGTATACATTTCACAAATAAAAATAAAAATTCGTAAATATATTATGGAGGAATACGTAAAATCTTAACCTTGTATTTATTAAGTGTATAAAGATATTGATGGTTATTAGAAGCAACGTGTAGAAGATACCCATCACAGGAAAGGGAGGGTTAAACTGAGCTCTTTATATTTAAAAAAAAGTAATAACAAATAGGCATAAGGATTAAACGTCCGTGTACAGAATGCTGGCAGGATGTCTCTGGCGTGGATCAACAGGTAACCCCGATAAATAATTCAGAGGCTCTGGCCGTATAGGCTTTAATGCCCCGCGCTCTGCCCTGGTTGTTCTTTTCGCAGCCTCCCGACTCCGGGGGTCCGGTGCGACTGGACCAATACCCCTGATCCACCGGCCCGTGAACGATTTGTGTAGCCGAAATACACTACGCCCCCCGTTTGTTTATTTTGATAGGTCTAGACCATGTGATGCATACTTTATTTGCCCATCAAAAATATCCCCGTGAATATTCAGGCGAATGTCACCGGACCATTTGATGTCCCAACCTGATTTGATTTTTTTAGAACGCCTTTTAAAAATATTTCGCTTTTAAAATAATATTATAACGTTTTTATGGACATTTCTTCTTCATTCTTCGTTTTCTCATTACTGAGGGTCGTGATCCATGGAGCTGCCCGTGGCTAAAACAAAATACCTCCTATCCTCTCTGTTCTCCGCAGCCCGCACCTTTGCACATTTATGAATAATACTTAAATAAAACGATTTTTTTAAACTGATTCCACATTTGTCTTTATTTCGATAGCTACCGGTTTCGACAGACTCCCTGGCATCGACAGACCGGTCGTTTATAGACATTTAGGGTTGGACATTTAGGGTTCGACATTTATCCTCTATTAATTGGACATTTGGACTATTCATTGGACATTAATGAACGCCTTTTGAATAAGTGAATGCAGTACGAATAAACTTGTTATGAACAAAATAATAGAATGGTTGTTATCCTCTTTAGTATTAAAGTAAAACATATAACTGTCATATTAATTATTTTATAGTGTGGTCTTATCACCAACCCAATGGTGCCTGGGACCTCCTGGATTCTTCAAATAATCTTGCATCATTTTTAATCTATTATGTTTGATGGTTTGATGGTACTGAAGGTTTTTTTTTGTTTCAGATAACTAATTCGGCTGGGCTCCGCTCGCATCCAGCCGAAGGCAGCGCCACCGTCGCAGCGGCCGAGTCCGCCCGGCAGCGTCATGATGTTGCTGACGCAGCCGCGTCGCGTGCCGCTGGGCCGACCCGCCGCCCGCGGGGACGCGGCTAGACGGCAGCGGGAGTACCGCAGGGACCAGAGGCAGCCCCAGAACCCACCAGAAACAATAAACCTCAAAACTAGTGCTACAATAGTCGAAACGCCTCCGGAAGGCTTCCCTTCGAGCAATGTGCGCGAATTCGCTTATCCCCGTGTTGAAAATAGCCTCATAGATGATACAAGTGACAAAATTAGTAAAAACCGCTTAGTGCCCTGTAACAGTATATCCCGAAGTCGGAAATGCTGTGATGGGGGCTGTTTAAGTTTAAGCAAGTGTAAAGGGAGTGATTGTAGGGTGCAGGGGAGTTGGAGACGATGGGCCTGCTCGAGGATGGAGCAGTGGAGGAGTAGATTTTCGGAATATGAGATGGAGGGGACGAAAGTGGCCAGGCGGAGGTTTCCGGCTCTCGCCGCCTGCCTTCGCGTCCTGTTGATGATCCTGGCGACTTCGGCTATCGCGAATACAAAAACTACTGGTAAGTGTCCATTTTTTATTATAATACTATTCGCATTGCCAAAAATAACTAAGCCGTCAGCAACATGCTGAGAATCTTCATCCACCGCTTATATATTTCTCGTAGTCTGTTCATGGGATGTACCTACAATACATGTCCTGTGTTTTGGGTGATTTTTGCTGGAGGTTGAATGCCTCCTGGTACTTGTTTGCCGCTTTGCTTATCTTTCAAAACATGCTCTCTGCACATAATCTCTCCAGTAACATCTTCCCCATCGCAGATTCTCCTTATTTAGGAATTTCTTACTCTATCTCAGAGTGTCGTTCCCACAATGGATCGGATATTCATAATTTCTGTGTTTCTTAGGACACTTTTTGTTCAGATGGTCACCCCATGTCTTAATTCCATGTGTCTTTATAGGTTGAACGCAGGTTTTGTAGACTCGTTTTCATTATAAATATATCTTTCATAATACAAAAATAACAATAAAGACACAGTACAATTGTCCATTGGAAAGAGTGAATATACCATGAATAATCGTTTTCTCTTTTCAACGCATTTTTTTTTCAAGCTGATTCGGGGCTCTATTGAGAACCCCTTATGTTCTGGAATAAATAGGTATTTTTGTTCCTAATGGTTATACCTGCGACAGCGCCTACATCAATTGTTCTTTACATTGTCGCGCAGCCAGTAGGAAGGGCAATTACAATGAGGCAACATAGTTATATAACAACGTTAATATGCTTTACTCCTCATCAAGACCTATGTATGGAGTATCTTGATGTACGGCTGCGAGACATGGTGCCTATCCGAAAGAGATAAACGGAGACTAGAGGCTTTTGAGATGTGGTCCTTTAGAAGACGATGAGGAATTTCCTGGAGAGACCACATTACAAATGAGGAGGTTCTCTAAAGAATCGAAGGAGGAAGGCACCCGCTAAGGACCTTGTCCGAAAGGCGTGCAAGATGGATCGGCCATGTAATACGACAAGAAGGCCTTTTGCATGCCACAATGGAGGGTATGACCGAGGGATCAAACTCTGGGGGACGCACACGACGTTAGTACCTGGAGGACCTGTTGGTGGACGTGCGCTGCTCATCATATGCAGATTTCAAAAGAGCCGCACAAGACAGGGAAGAATGGAAGAGAAGAATAGAGGCATTTGCTGCAAACCAATCCCAGGATCGAAACCAGAGAGAGAGAATATGCTTTTGCTATTTGTTACTTAACGTATACATTTCAAGGATCCAAAGTGTTCCAATCACTTGAGAGTAGGTATCTCTGTCCATGGCAGCTCGAAACGGATCTTCAACCATTTTAAAGCTAGTTCAGTCCCTTATGTTGTGGAGAGGGGGTTTCGCATTCTTCGACACCTCGTCGACATTTTCGTTTTTACACTCTTGAAAATGTTTTCACGCTTAAAGACATACATCGAAATACAGATTCTTTACATTCTTGCACTTGATTCATTGTGTTTATACAGCTTCATTGTTCGGTTTATCTCGCAGCGGGGATAAAAATGTACTTCCACCCTGTCGATAAATTGTGTACCCTTTGTCCGGGGCCGTGTTTCGGGCGACTTTGAAGCCGAACTTGCTAAGATAATGAACTAGAACTCGAGTGAACCCAAATCAATGTCATATCGCTTCCCCCACCCTTCCTTCCCAACTAGCAGCCAAACAAATAAGTTAAACAGATGCCCTCGCAACTACAGCCAGCCAGACAGGGTAATGAGAGTTCACGGGGATGCTACCCCCATCCGAGAAATCCAAAATAAGACAATGGCAGCAGAAATTTTACCAATTTCCGCATTGTAATAATTGATTCCAATAATGTATATTCGTGATTTTCCACCACCTGAACATGGCTTTTCGATTTCTGAAAATGTCCATGGCATATCACTTTGATCGTTCAATTCGGACAAGTTTATTTCGAAAGTTTATTTCGAAACACTTTGATACTTCAACATTAACTAACTAACTAACCATCACGCTTTCTCTCCGAAGGGGTTAGGCAGAAATAATAGACTGTCAAAGTTTTCTTTATACCTCTCGATTCCTCAAAATTCATACATAGAGTCTTGCACGCACGTCAATTTCTCCGACTCCTCACTTGGCCGACATTCAATATATTTATTTGATTAATAAACAATAATTACAACATAATTAACAAAACTATAAATGACTTCCAAAAAATGACAATGCACAATTACAAAAAATATGTAACTACGGAGACATTAAAAAAAGGGTGGCTTGAATGGAGTGTAATTTTTAAAACAAGTTAGTAGTTTTAAATAGTGTTATCATATTTTCTATAAGACAAATAATTTTAAGTGTATAACTTTAGGATATGTGTTGCTCCCCTTATTCATTAACTAACTAACTAACCATCACGCCGTCTCCCCGAAGGGGAAGGCAAAATTATTATTATTATTATTATTCATTAATTATTCCCTAAATTTGTAATTTATATATTGAAGTTATATAGAGTGCTAGGAATGCCTCCCTAGAACGGGTTACCCCAGTTGGGAGGTATTAAAACCATGTACTTGGTAAATGATCAATAAATCAATAAAGATTGTGTCACGTTTTCCTCGGTCTTCCTCTATTTCAGCTTCCATTTACATCGTAAACAGAATACTTTTTTTTACCATTCTTTCTTCAATTATTCTTTCCATGTTTCCAAACCATCTTAATGTTCCTTTCATTATTTTGTTCATAACACTTTCATTCGCACCGCATTCACTTCTTATATCCTTAGTATTTTTGTCAATATAAAAAAAGTATAAACGGTTAAGAGTATAAAAGAATAAATGCAGTAGAAATTAGATCTCTTAGACGAATGTGAATGAATACTCTTTGTATGATAATGTCGAATGAAAATATAAGAAGTGAATGCTGTGCGAATGATGGTGTTATGAACAATATAATGAAAGGATCATTAAGATAGTTTGGACACATGGAAAGAATGAATGAAAAAAGAATGGTAAAAAAATTATATGTTAACGATGTAAATGGAACTAGAAATAGAGGAAAACCGAGGAAAACGGCCACGTGAGGAGTCAGAGAAATCGACGCGCGTGCATGACGCGATGTATAAATGTTTGATGAAGCGAGAGAAATGTCAGAAAAGAAAAGTGTGGCAGTCCATTCTTTACGAGACGGCGTGATGGTTAGTTAGTTAGTTATAAACGGTTAAATTAAAAAACTTTGTTTTATGTATCACAATACAATACAATAATATTATTGTAATACCTGATGATGTCAAGATAAGTTGACGAAACAGCTGTCGCGATAAATAAAAATAAAATTGTGATACATAAAACAAAGTTTTTTTTAAATTTAACACTTTATAATGTTAAATTATCGTAGTGTTTCGGCCAAAACAATGGACAATAAAAAAATACTATGTTAAAATATAAATTTTCTCGCTTGTGTCCTATTTACATATAGTTGATTCACAAACCGAAGACGTATTGCTTATGTGTTAGTTTGGTGGCCTTTCTTGGAATCAGATTGGTTGCGTCCGGTTAGGTTCGTCAAACGTCAGTGTGTTCTGAGACGCGAGGCGGAACGCACGCGTTTTGCTGCTCATATACTCAGTGATTCGAATAATACACGTTTCGCAGGAGTTTTTAAAATTATTATTAATATTAGTCTCACCCTTAGTCGCTTTTCCAAGTAAAAATCAATAAACAAATCATAATTTTAATAAACTTAATTTTTATAATCATTACAATGAAACCGAAACCATTTTTGTTAATAATAAAAATAAAATTTTGTTCATTTCAGTGTTTGAAACATTGAAACATTTTTTGCAATCATAAAAAAAAAAAAAAATTAACGCCTAGATTTTTGGTAAACGCACTGTCACTCATACTATCGCAAACAATCTCCCTGTAGTGAACGGACTATACTCGATTGAGAAGTGCCGTCACATTCCGATTGAAATATTTTCCTTCGTAAATTTCGTCTCCATCAATCTGCATCAGTTGGACCCAAGGAGAGAGGCTGCCTACTCCAGCCATCGCGGTACCAAGGGTGCGGGTTTAATATCGTAAAAGTTTTCGATTTTGGAATTGTTTACCACCCACCCCAGATGGCTCCTAGGGTAACTGGGTCAACCGCTTCGGTACCCGCGCACCTAGGTCCAGGGCGGAATTACACTTTCCCTCCCGCCTCAAAAGTCATTCTCAAGATCATCCCTAAGCAAACACAACATCTTCAATTAAGTATCGTAATTATTAGAGAAATATGCATGAAATTGTTTGAATAGAAGGGTTGGGGTAGGCAATATAGTTGTTTTCTTCATTTATTGGTTTGATCGGGTGGTGGTCTAGGGGATAGAACGCTTGGCTTCTGATCAAGGGGACTTGGGTTCGAGCCTGGACACGACCAGATTCCTTCTTCATAATAATGAGCTATTTTCTGCTCACATTGAAGATTGTAAAATAAATTCTAATATCATTGATTTAAATCTTTGGTGTTAGTCTTTTTATAAAAAAAATATTACAATATTTGATCTTTGCGGGTGATCTCAAGGATATTATTTCTAGTTATAATGATAATTATTTCTATATTAGGGATATTTTTACTGTTCTGAAGGTTTTAGAATTTTTTAAAAACTAACTAACTAACCATCACGCCGTCTCCCCGAAGGGGTAGGCAGAAAGAATGGACTGCAACACTTTTCTTTCCTTACATATTTCTCTCGCTTCCTCAACATTCATACATCGTGTCATGCACGCGCGTCGATTTCTCTAACTCCTCACGTGGCTGACATTCAATATTTGATTTATTTGATCGTGCCACGTTTTCCTCGGTCTTCCTCTATTTCTGGCTCCATTTAAATCGTTGACATATTTTTTTTATCATTATTTCTTCATTTATTCTTTCCATATGTCCAAACCATCTTAACGATGCTTTCATTATTTTGTTCATAACACCATCATTCGCACCGCATTCACTTCTTATATTTTCATTCGACACTCTATCATACATAGAGTGTCCACACATTCGTTTAAGAGATCTCATTTCTACTGTATTTATTTTACTTTCATCCTTCTTTTGCCAGTTCCATGCTTCTCTTCCATATATAAGGGTCGGTAGAAGAACACCATTGTGCACTTCCATTCTAGCTTTTTTGGATAGGTTATTGTTTGCGATGACGTGCACCATTCGCTTTGTTGTCTAATTTCAGAATTTTTGAATATGGGGATGTATTTAATTTAAAATTTAAAATGAAATATATTGAAAACAAATATTTATTTTATTTGACCAATGAAAACATTGGTTCACTTAGGAAGAGAAAACGTTTATTGGACTTGGATCTTCTGGCTTACAGAGGTTCAGCTCATGTGGCTATTCCTCTTACGTCTGATGGGAACATTGTTGGAAGGTGATTTGGTGGGTTGTTTGTTTATGCGGGGGCATGATTTGTGTGGCCCGGAGTGTTCCTCTGAAGGAGGATCGATTTTGGTCGCTCGTGGCGGCTGGAGGTGTTTGGGTCGTAATTTGAGAGGTCTTTTTAGAGATTATTTTTAGAAAAAATATTTTTAGAACAAAAAATATTGTATACTCACAAGTATTGTGAAATTTGACATATTATAAATTGTGCTCTTTTCATTAATTTCAATTTAACTAGACCATAACAACGCGTGGCTGGTTACAGCTAGTTATTTATAATATTGTGAGAATTTGCAATGGTTGAGGTCTGTGATATCTCTTTTGCTGGCCACCTTGCCTGGTGATGAATAAGTGAAGATACAGGCCCATGAATAATGTTTGTACGGACCGTGTGGTAGCCGGTGCCGGGATAGTGTATACGCGGACGCGTACGTGCTAGGTGCAAGCGGACCGATCCGCCGAAAGCGGACCATCAAATATTCACCCCTGCAACCGCCATGCATGGAAAATATGGACATTGGCATGAACTAGTGTTCGGAAGCACACGATTGTAACCCAGTTTGACACAAACTTTTAAATAAAGTCCTATTAAATAAAATAGATTATTAAACATATATTAGAACATCATTCTTTCTGGTGTTAAGGTGTTATGTGTGGTCTGTCCTGTTATATGGGTGTGAGACATGGACATTAAAAGTAAATACAATGAACCGGTTAGAGGCATTTGAAATGTGGCTTCACCGAAGAATGTTCAGGATCCCATGGACAGACAGAGTGACGAACACAGAAGTCCTGAATCGTGCAGGAGTAAATAGAGAGCTGCTGACATTGATCAAAGTCCGCAAGATTTCATATCTGGGTCACGTTTTACGAGGAGAGAAATATCGCCTGCTGCATCTGATTTTTAAGGGAAAAGTGAAGGGCCGCAGAGGGGCAGGGAGAAGGCGGATCTCTTGGCTGCACAATGTGAGGGAATGGACATTAATCGAAACTGTGGAGGAACTGTTCCGGACAGCGTAGGATAGGGAAGAGTTTACCAGAGTGATCGCCAACGTCGGGGGGACCTGACAGGGCACTTTAAGAAGAAGATTCTTTCTGAACTTGCGGCAATCTACGCTTCGATCAGCAAACTCCTTGGCAATAGGCATATTACTTCAGCCAAAGCGTAACCCCCGGACAAATTTTGGAGATCGGGCTTTCGCAGTGGCAGGTCCGTCCGCCTGGAATATGTTTCCTGCACGCCTCAATTGACAATCTGACAGACTTTAAATCTCACCTAAAAACCTACCTTTTGAAAATATCCCATAAAATGTAAACAGCGGTTATCTGATTCCTGGTGTCACACGCAGCTCTCATGACTAAAAACACTATCAAAGCGCCCTTGAGGTGAGCTATTCATGACAACGGTGCTATACAAATTAGCCTTATTATTATTATTATTTTTATCATTTACGTGTACGTTGGACGATCGAAGTGTGCTCGGGAGATGCCTATTGGTGGCCATGAGGTTCGCAACCCAGCACACCGCGTCTCCCGCGGGGCGAAAAGAGAAGGATGGAATGCCGCATCGGTTAAAGTGTGACAATCCATTCTTTCTGCCTACCCTTTCGGGGAAACGGCGTGATGGTTAGTTAGTTATTATCATTCGTATTATTTTTTTAAATATTTTACGTATTTTTTTATTAATCTACGAGTATATAAAAAAAAAAAAACAATGTGCGTTATTGTGTGCTTAGTTAGCTCTGTAAATACATATCAGAACGGGATGAAATCTTCAAGATTTATTAATTGTACTCCGGCGATTGTTCCTGTAATACTTTTGTCACGAATTGAGCTCTATTTAACTTTAATAATAAATTAATTGATAATTTTCGTAGGACAGTTGAATAAAGACCTTAATGATGGGACTCAGAGTCCCAAATTTAGAGTCTATATTTTCTTGTTTTAGATAAACTTAAGGCGTTAACACTGTGCAATTTCATAATGAGGATTTTTTTGTTTTTAAACACCGCTTTTGAGTTTATTTTTCTCGATATATCTCGAAGGCTTTCATTTAATTTAGATAAAGATCACAAACATTACAGATGCTTCAATTTAATTCGTCTGCAACCTTACAATTACATCATAAATATTATTTTCAAAAAAGCATTATAAAAGGAAATAAATACTACAGAGATAACACTTCATCGTTTTTATCGTTCTGCTGATGATGAAGGTGTAAAATCTTTGTAATATGTCTAAAAAATAAACACAAAAGTGGAAAAAAACAGTATTTTATTTCATAATAAATTCAACATTAACAATTTTGTTTTTTGAATGTATACAAATACTTGTAGACAAATAATGGATTTTTACCCATTGCGGGTTAATCATTTTTAAGGATTAATTGTATCTCAAAAGAGACGAAGATGTTAATTGTTTTTTTTTGAAACAGAATACGGTGGCCGAGGCGTTTACAGGACTTATGACCTGTCATTGGTTGGGATTTTTTTGGAATGCCTTTAATGAGTCTTGCTGCTGGATTGAACGCAGATTGAAGTTTGTTTATTTGTTGTTTTGGAATGTTTGCATAAATTCCATTACAATAATCAAGTCGTGACACAACGAAGGAATTTATTTCAATTCGGACGCTGAATCTAATCATCTCGGGTTTGGACATTTTCAGTGTCAGTGAGGCAGTATTCATGAAAAAAATATTGCAAACTCTGGAAAAATTACTGCCTCACTGACGTCGACATATTTGGATTCCTTCTGATATGTATGATTTTTTTGGTCTCATGTTGTTTTTTTTTTTATCTTTATAATACCGTTTTGTGTCCAAATGAGTCGCCTAAATGTTTTATCGTTTGTTATGTCTCATTTGTAAATGTTTAAATAAATAAATAAATAAATTTACAAGAGTTTTGAAAGTGTCGTGGGGAATACTCCTTTTGACGGATTTTAATCGTCTTAGGTGGAAGAAACTAGCGCTGACCGTGTTATTAATTTGGGATTTTAGAGACAGATTTGCGTCAAGATAAACACCAAGAAGCTTTGTGTAGTTTTTGGGAACGATATCATTGTCAGCTGTTGAAATTGAGGAATGATCGATGAGATGTTGACAATGGACTACATAATAAATTCGTCATTGTTCATTAAAACAATAAATATGTAGTTTTACCTGTGTTCTATCAAGCATCTGATTTACCTGGCTTACGAATATAGGTCGTTTGTGTATTATTTTAAACTTACCATGCGAAATAATACATTCGATGAAGACTGTTTGTCTATGCTGCATTATGCCCCATTGTTTTCTGAATTATTAATTCTAAAATCGTCCATCCGGGTCGATGGCAAACCATCTAGACATTCAGCTGTCAGCTTATGTTAGATATGTGCCGATGACACGCTGTGAAAGAGGCAGAAGGACGTTCTTATTTTGAAATTTAAAGTACCTATTCTATTTATAATAACGGGTTAATAATAGATCTCATCGCAAACAAAAACCTATCCAAAAAAGCTAGAATGGCAGTGCACAATGGTGTTCTTCTACCGACCCTTATGTATGGACCGAAGCATGGAACTGGCAAAAGAAGGATGAAAGTAGAATAAATGCATAGAAATGAGATCTTTTAGACGAATGTGTGGATACTCTGTGTATGACAGAGTGTCGAATGAAAATATCAGAAGTGAATGCGGTGCGAATGATGGTGTTATGAACAAATAAATAAAAGGGTCGTTAAGATGGTTTCGACACATGGAAAGAATGAATGAAGAAAGAATACTTAAAAAAATTGTAGGTTAGTATGTTGTTAAATAAATCAAATATTGAATGTCAGTCACGTGAGGAGTCGGAGAAATCGACGTGCGTACATGACAAGATGTATGAATGTAGTGGAATCGAGAGAAGTATGTCAGGACAGAACAGTGTGAGGGTCTATTCTTTCTGCCTATCCCTCCGGGGAGACGGCGTGATGGTTAGTTATTTAGTTGTAAAAAGTATATAAAATAATCACACAACACAACATCTCAAAGAACTTCACTGGCTTAAAAGTCCAGAAAGAATCCAGTTTAAACTCTGCTGGACAGTCTTCAAAGCGCTCATGGAATGGCACCAAGTTATATATCCGAACTCTGTATAACGGACAGCCTAAATACAAGGAAATCCACACTTCGCTCGGCGAACTCCTCGGCAATAGGAAGATTAGGCGAGCCGAAGCGTTGCCCCAGTACAAATTTCGGGGATCGAGCGTTCGCGGTAGCCGGTCCATCAGCTTGGAACAATCTTCCTTCATACCTCAGATGCATAAATGATCCGACAGATTTCAGATCTAAACTGAAAACCCATCTTTTTCATATTTCATACCCAATTTAAACATTTATACTTTGTTCTCCTATACTTTCTAACCGATCGCAAAAATCAGGCGCAGCGTTCACATTTAGATTTTGAGATTTAAAACACGCCTTTATGCGCCCTTGAGGTGATTGCATCACAAAAACGGCGCTTTAAAAGTTAGCATATTATTATTAACTAACTAACCATCACGCCATTTCCCCGGAGGGGTAGGCAGAGAGGATGGATCGCCACACTGGCCTGTCCTGGCATACCTCTCGGGCTTCCTCTACATTCATACATCGTACCATGCACGCACGTCGATTGTTCCAAATTCGAATGTGGCCGCCTTTTAGTAATTGATTAATTTGGTCATGCCATGTTTTCCTCGGTCGTCCTCGGCTTCTTTTCCCACTCACGCTGCTTGTGTACAACTTTTTAACCATTCTACTCTCATCTATTCGTTCCATATGTCCGAACCATCTCAGGGATCCTTTTTTAATTTTATTCATAATACAGTCATCTGCCTTACATTTTTTTCTTATTTCATCGTTCGGTATTCTATCATACAACGTTTTCCCGCACATTCTTCTTAGTGATCTCATTTCTACGGCTTTCATCCTTCTTTTGCCAGCTCCAAGCTTCACTTCCATACATGAGGGTTCGTACTAGAACTCCATTGTGTACTGCCATCTTTGCTTCTGTGGATATATTTCTATTTGCATTAATGGCTTTGAGTGCGCCATTTATTTTATTCCCAGCATCAATCCTCCTTTCGATGTCTTTCTCCATTTTTCCGTCTCTTGTAAACATCTTCCCAGATACGTAAATTCAGTAACTTGCTCCAATTTCTCGCCCATCGCACTTATATCACAAATCGTCGTACATTCTTCTTTCTCGAAAACCATCACTTTAGATTTAGACACATTCGTCACCGACATTCATTCGACATTCATCACCAAGTCACTCTTTTTGCATACCTCATACATCCTTGACACTAAGACTTGCAAATTTTCTTTACTGTCAGCGATTAATACAGTATTATTATTATTATTATTATTATTATTATTATTATCATTATTATTATTATCAAATATTCAGGTGCCCCGATAATAAAGATTAGAAACCGTATCGAATGGAGGTAGAGCAGTGTGAAACGTAACACCGATCACGCGCGTTGCATTATAACTTCTATAATATGGCAAGCCCGTAAGGCCCCTCCGACCTTGTTTCTGTAGGAATAAATAAGGATATAAAAACGGAAAACAAAAGAAAAACGAAAGAAAAAAAAAACGCGTGCCTAGAAATTTGCGGTACCTTGCCGCGCCGTTCTCGGTTTTCCATACATTTATTTGCCAACATTATACCGCTTCACAATCGTTTTGTTGCATGTCAATTTTAATTTAATCTGCGTCTGAAACAGGTGAGGAAATTTGTGTATTTAGATAGCATTGTCCAAACAAAGTGCCGAGAAACAACGAGTGACCCAAAGAGCCATGTTAGGAATAAGCCTTAGAGACAGAGTCAGAAACGATACGGTGAGAGAAAAAACAAAGGTCACTGACATCATCCACCGGGTGGCGACTCAACAAAAATGGCAATGGGCAGGTCACGTAGCCAGAAGCTCAGGTGATAAATCAAATATTGAATGTCGGCCATGTGAGGAATCGAGAGAAATATGTCATGAAAGAAAAGTGTGGCAGTCCATTCATTCTGCCCACCCCTTCGTATTGTTTGTTGAGCGTCTATTCTACTCTCATTATTTTTTATTTTATGTTTCAACTAACTAACTAACTAACTAACCATCCGTCTCCCCGAAGGGGTAGGCAGAAAGAATGGACTGCCACACTTTTCTTGCCTGACATATTTCTCTCGCTTCCTCAACATTCATACACCGTGTCATGCACGCGCGTCGATTTCTCTGACTCCTCACATGGCCGACATTCAATATTTGATTTATTTGATCGTGTCACGTTTTCCTCCTCGGTCTTCCTCTATTTCTGGTTCCATTTACATCATTAATATATACTTTTTTTACCATTCTTTCTTCATTCATTTATTCCATATGTCCAAAACATCTTAATGATCATTTTATTATTTTGTTCATGACATCATCATTCGCACCGCATTCACTTCTTATATTTTCATTCGACACTCTATCATACACAGAGTACGTATTTATGTTTCACATTTTTTTAAGTATATGGATCAAGATCATTGTGATTCTCAGCCGCCACTTTCCAAAGCCTCCGCAGCCAATCAACTGTGACCTTACACGGGCCCAGTATGACAAAACAGGGGTATAATTTGTTTTTCAAAATGTTCCCAAGTCACGGAAGGATTTTCCTTTGCAAGTTTTGTCTTCGGGATTGTATAGGGCGGCCTTACTTACAGGGGCGCGCCATTTTGTTTTTAAATTTAAATAAATATAATTACACTTGGCAGTACACAATGGAGTTCTAGTGCCAACCCTCATGTATGGAAGTGACGACCTTCGTGGCAGAGTGGTTACGAGCTCTGACATCCATGCCGAAGGTCCTGGGTTCGATTCCCGGCGATGGCAGTGTGATTGTCACACTGTCTTTGGTCTGGTGTAGAATTCACGTGACAATAAAATGGCGATAGATTGGCTTCCTACCACATGTCACAAGAATCAAAATAGCTAAAAAATAAAAATTGTATACAGTAATTGAGTCCAAACGACCAAGCTTGCAGCTCGCAAAAGGAGGATGAAAGCATGATAAACGCCGTAGAAATGAGATCACTAAGAAGAATATGCGGGAAAACGTTGTATGATAGAATACCGAACGATGAAATAAGAAAGAAATGTAAGGCAGATGACTGCATCATGGATAAAATTAAAAAAGGATCCCTGAGATGGTTTGGACATATGGAACGAACGAATGAGAGTGGAATGGTTAAAAAGTTGTACACAAGCAGCGTGAGTGGGAAAAGAAGCCGAGGACGACCGGGGAAAACATGGCACGACCAAATTAAACTATTACTAAAAAGCGGCCACATTTGAAGTCGGAATAATCGACGTGCGTGAATGGTACGATGTATGAATGTAGAGGAAGCCCGAGAGGTATGCCAGGACAGAGCATTGTAGCGATCCATCCTCTCTGCCTCACCCTCTGGGGAAATGGCGTGATGGTAAGTTAGTTTTAGTTTTTATAATAATAATAGCAATTTAAATTTAACTGGTTGTTGCTTATATTTTCATTATTTTTTATGTCTTTCTTAATTTCTAAAGTATTAAAATTATTATGTCTTAGGTTTTTATTATTAATATGCAAAATTTTAATACCGTTTTCTTTATGTTACGTATGATTATTTCAATTAAATGGTTAGACAACTCCCAAAAATTAATATGAGAAGGGCATCGCAACAGCAGCATAGAAACCATGGCATGACCAAATTAATCAAATTTTAAAGGTTGGTCATATTAGAAGTCGGTAGAATCGACGTGCGTGTTAGACTCGTTTTATGAATATGGAGGAAGCTAAATAGGCGTGTCAGTATAGAGTAGTGTGGCGGTCCATTCTCTCTGTCTACTCCGTGATGGTTAGTTTGTTATTCGTTTGGAATTGATATATTATTCGTGTGGTGACCCTGCATAGAATTGGCATTTTGGTGGAATATTACAAAATTAATTAGTTTCGCTATAACAACTAATGGAGGGGGGTAATGGTTTAGAGTTTTCTCTTAGATAAGGCTTCAGTTAGCAATTTTAATTTTACAGCATTGTAATCATCTCAATCGTTGTTATTAACTATCATAGTTAAGTTACTGTTTCTTAAACAATGATTTAAAACTCCGTATTAAAAAGTTCGTTTAATAAACGGATGCTTACACATATTTCATGTAAATTTTGTATAAAATTCTAACTAACTAACTAACTAACCATCACGCCGTCTCCCCGAAGGGGTAGACAGAAAGAATGTACTGCCACACTTTTCATTCCTGACATATTTCTCTCGCTTCCTCAACATTCATACATCGTATCATGCACGCGCGCCGATTTCTCTGACTCCTCACATGGCCGACATTTAATATTAGATTTATTTGATCGTGCCACGTTTTCCTCGGTCTTCCTATATTTCTAGTTCCATTTACATCGTCAACATATAATTTCTTTATCATTCTTTCTTCATTCATTCTTTCCATGTGTCCAAACCATCCTTATGATCCTTTTATTATTTTGTTTATAACACCATCATTCCCACCGCATTCACTTCTAATATTTTCATTCGACTCTCTATCATACACAGATATTTAATATTTTAGTTTGAAGTGAAGAAAATCTTCGTTCACATTGTTTTTTTTTTAATTTCTTCTTCTGGTGCCGTTTCAAGTCCCCTTTAAGTTGGCGATCACTACAGCAAAAGCATATCTGTTCTGCGCCTCTTAGAACACGTTCTCAACTCTGCTTATTCCTGTTCATTCTCTTATATTTCGCAGCCAGGACAATTGCCTTCTGCCAACTCGCCGACGTCCTTCTGTTTTGCCTATTATTATAATACGAAGAAGGTGGGTTTTTTCTCCCCTTAGCTTTTTATAACTAATTAAAGATTTTAGATATACTCGTATATGAGTTACCGAGCTTTTGCGTTTCAATTGTGCTCTGGTTTTAGCACGTTTATTATAATATATTGGCTTATGGCGTTTTAAACACCATTAGTACTATTCACCATTGTGACAAATACGGTGACCTGTCACAGTTTTACTGAACTTACATCAAATTAATTATACGTACCATTTGTAAACTACACTTAATAAAAGTAAATATTCTGAAACTGTGTATATTTTATTCACGGAGTTATAGTACCAACCCTTATGTATAGAAGTGAAGCATAGAATAAATGCGTTAGAGATGAGATCCCTAAGACGTATGTGTAATAAAATGATGTATGACAGAATTTCAAATGCTGACATAAGGATGAATTGAAGACTTTAACAAACTGGAGACGCAGCGTTTAAAATAAATATATAAAATTTTCAAACAAAAGTGTATATAATTGTCAGAAATTGACAAGTTTCGCGCTGCTAGGACATTAGCAAATTTCACTTGTCATCATGTTTTCATTCGTATTAATCATATGACTTTAACTTGTTTATGAAAGGTTCGCTTCGTTGGTTCGGACATATGGAGCGCATGGGTGAAGAAAGAATGGTTAAAAAAGTATACGTTAACAATGTAAATGGAGTAAGGAGTCGAGGTAGACCGAGGAAAACATGGCATGACCAAATTAATCAAATATTAAAAATTGGTCATGTCAGAAGCCGGAAGAATCGACGTGCGTGTATGACTCGATGTATGAATGTGGAGGAAGCTAGAGAGGTGTGCCAGGATAGAGTAGTGTGGCGTACCATTCTCTCTGCCTACCCCTGCGGGGAAACGGCCTGATGGTTTTGTTTGTTGTTTGTTTGTAATTAATTAAATTAATAAATTACTAAAAGGCGGTCATTTTGAAGTCGGAATAATCGACGTGCGTGCATGGTACGATGTATGAATGTATAGGCAGCCCGAGAGGTATGCCAGGACAGAGCATTGTAGCGATCAATCCTCTGTGCCTACGCCTCCGGGGAAATGGCGTGATGGTTAGTTAGTTAGTTGTTGTATATACTTTGTAGATGGTTTAGGCACATAAACAAAATGAATGAGTTATAAAGAATGTGTTTAAAAGTTTATGTTTACGATGTTAATGGAACTAGAAATATAGTAAGATTGAGGAAATACGTGGCACGATCAAATAAATCGAATATCGAATGTCGGCCACGTGAGCAATAGGAGAAATCGACGTGCGTGGATGACACGATGTATGGATGTTGAAGAATCGAAAGAAGTTTTTCACGAAAGAACAGTGGGAGGGTTCTTTCTTTCTGTCTATCCCGTAAGTATTTAGTTAACTTGTAGGTGGTATGAATTAAATTTAAATCTCTAAAGTAGGGATCTTCAAAATTTCCATACTAGGGCCATACTGATTACTCCAGTAAGTTCCAAGGGCCAAAACCGTTTTAATTTTAGTGTCATTATAATTTCTTCTAGTCTAGCCTGATTGATTACACTGGTTATTAGGTGTCGCGGGCCGGATTGATGACACTTGCGGGCCGCACTTGCATCCATTAAATTTCGAACACTGTATAAATATGCTCACATTTATGTCGTGTATACGAGCAGTTTTATAGGTAATATAAAAATCCTTTAGGTTGTTGTAAAAAATGAAAACAATACACAGTTCTTTTATTATCTTATCCTGCTCTATAAAAACTTCGATCCTTGATACATATTACTGCGACTGTAAAATTCTAACTATATTTCATTTGCCCCTTGTATTGTCGTAAAATATTTACTTTCACTTCTATTCAAATCGGCGACCCCAGCGAAAAATAATGTAACTCCAAAATATTTGTCACTACAATTCTTACAAAACAAACAAACCATCACGCCGTTTCCCCGCTAGGGTAGGCAGAGAGAATGGACCGCCACACTACTCTATCCTGACATACTCTCTAGCTTCCTTCACATTCATACATCGAGTCATACACGCACGTCGATACCTCCGACTTCTAACACGACGAACCTTTAAAATTTGATTAATTTGGTCATGCCATGTTTTCCTCGGTCTGCCTCGACTCCGCTCTCCATTAACATCATTACGTATACTTTCTTAACCATTATTTCTCCATCCATGCGTTCCATATGTCCGAAACATCGCAGCGATCCTTTCATAATTTTGTTCATAATGCAGTATTATCGACGTGCGTGTATGACTCGCTTTATGAATGTGGAGGAATCTAGAGAGGTTTACCAGGATAGAGTAGTGTGGCGGTCCATTCTCTCTGCCTTCCTCTGCGGGGAAACGGCGTGATGGTTTGTTTGATTAAAACAATCCAATTCTAGCAAGAACTTCAAAATGTTTTCATATTTAAAGTTTTGAGTACTGAATATTGATAATATATTTTTTTATGAACACTATTTCACTGACACTAATTCCAGCTCTGCCTTCGGTTCGAGTAGGTTCATGACTGTGCCAAAACACTATTCAACAATGGCGAATCACCTTTCTAGGCGGGTATCTTGAATGTCAAACACAATAACAATTGTAAGTCGGCCGATAAACTAATAAGTCTCCATAACTCGGTAAGTATGGCGCCATTCGGTACACCGGTTGATAAACTTGCGCACTTTCCAAACAGTCCGCACTGTTTCACTTTCATTTGTCTTATTAAGCCATAACAGAGTCCGCTTGACTAGATTCTTAGAGAAATGGCTATATTAACCCCTTCAGAGCGCCAACGTATATTTCGGACCTCTGTATAACACCCATGCCAACGGAAAAGCAACGTTCACTCCGATCAGTAGAAAAAAATGCAAACAACATAACAATTTCAGTCAGAGCCAATAAAGCAAGTTTCTATGATCGTGCTTTCGGCGTTGCGGGTCCGTTGGCTTGGAATAGCCTCCATGTTAGTATTGTGTATGAGGATAGTGACGTTAAATTTAGAAAACTTCTAAAGACTGCACTGTTCGGTCAGCCATTCCCTAGTGCGCCCTTGGAGTAATTGATTTTACAAAACGGCGCACTTAAAATATAATAGATCTTTATTAAGGAACGAAAACATCACAAAATGAATGATGGTGTTCATAACAAAATAATCACAAAGATGAATGAATGAAGAAAGAATGGTAAAAAATGTTCAAGAAAAAAATGTATTAAGATGCAGTGGAAATGAGATCTCTAAGACGAATGTGTAGATACTCTGTGTATGATAGAGTGTCGAATTAAAATATTAGAAGTGAATACGGTACGAATGATGGTGTTATGAACAAAATAATGAAAGGATCATTAAGATGGTTTGGACATATGGAAAGAATGAATGAAGAAAGAATGGTAAAAAAATTATATGTTAACGATGTTAATGGAACCAGAAATAGAGGAAGGCCGAGGAAAACGTGGCACGATCAAATAAATCAAATATTGAATGTAGGCCATGTGAGGAGTCAGAGAAATCGACGCGCGTGCATGACAAGATGTATGAATGTTGATGTCGAGGAAGAGAGAGAAATATGTCAGGAAAAGAAGCGTGGCATACCATTATTTCTGGCTACCCCGTCAGCGAGACAGCGTGATGGTTAGTCAGTTAGTTCGTTTTAGTATGTTATATATTTTTGGAAGTGCGTTGTTATTTTAATATTTAATGTGACGTGTTCGACGTTGAATCTATAGAGGTGTGTCAGTATAGAGTAATGTGGCGGTCTATTCTTTCTGCTTATCCCGCCGACAAAATGGCGTAATGGTTTATTGTTCACATTGGTACCTTGTTTGAATCATCACAGCTGTCTTTTGTCTCACTTGCACATACCATAATTTATATTTATTTTCACCCGAGTATATTCAGGAGTGTTTTTTTCACAGGTAAAGTTTGCCCGAGTTACCTCGGGCGTGGGATTTTTCGCTTATAACAGCCACTCGTATATACTCGGGGGTGGTCGTTAAGAAAATGAATTTAAACTAATTTATGCGTTCATACATATTAACGCAAAGACGAAAATTGTCCGTATTTAAATGGTCATTTTTATTACATTATTCACATCTGGTGTTTGGCTTTAGAGTACTTAGGTTAAAAAATGTTTGTGTGCAAACGTAAATTTATTTTTTTAATTTCGGGGATAAAAAAATATATCAAGAAAATTTCATAATATAAAACAAATGTCTATTTTATAATATAAAACCACATATGTACGAAGAGGTCCAGTATTTCACCTATCTGGGCTCGAACCTCAATTCCAATAACAAGCTGGCAGAAGAATTAAATATCCGTCTCTTAGCAGCAAACAGATCTTTTCATGGCTGTAAGAAGCTTCTGGGCTCTAAGTTACTCAGCAGGAATACCAAACTTTTAATATATAATACCATCATAAGACCGGTAGTCACCTACGGCTGTGAGACATGGTCTTTAACGCAGAGAGAAGAAGGCAGGCTGGCAGTTTTTGAAAGGAAAATACTGAGGAATTTTTTGGACCCACGCTGGAGGATAGGACTTACAGAATTAAAAGAAACCTTGAACTTGAAGTACTGATTAACCAGGAAACAGTAGTGAGATTCTGTAAGTCTCAACGCCTACGGTGGGCTGGCCATGTGGAAAGAATACCAGAGGGTAGAACACCACAAATTATATCCAGATGGGGTGCCTCGCGAAAAGAGACCAAGAGGAAAAGATGGGCGGATTGCGTGGAACAAGATTGGGAGAAAATGGAAGGAACTCGGGAATGGAGAGAGATGGCCAGAGACAGAAGTCAGTTGAGGACTGCTGTGGAGGAGGCCAAGTCCCACACCGGGATGTAGCGCCGAGAAATTAATGAAAACAAATGTCTGTCGGGTCCGCAAGTTATTTATATATATTTTTTGATGGTGGCACCAGAGCCATTCACGCGAAGCTTCTTGATTTTGAGGCGCTCTGATCTCTCCTTTTAAATTTCGAATCTCCTCTCGTTTGTAGCTTTTGAATATGAACTGGTAAGTTTACAGATGATGGCCATTCTTCTGAGTCCTCGCTTTTACTTCCGAGACCACTTGGAAATACTTTCTTCAACTCGTTTAATCTCTGCTTTATTTCTCCGGGCCGACGTAATTCCCTTCGCAAGGGCTGATTGATGATATATTTAAATGACTCCGGGTCCACCCACCCCCGCGGGCAGTGGGGTGGTAAGTGTGTGGCGGGGTTGCCCGCTACCCCATTTATTTTTGGAGTTTTGATTCCGCATAATGGTTCTTTTTGTAACTCTAAGCGCTCCTTTGTATCTGGGATCTATTTAAAGGAGTTTTTTGTCAATTTGGAAACGGAGTTGTTTGCGCTCTGTAGACGCCTTATTCCGTTCTATTGTGCCTGTGTTAGTTTTTTTTGCGCGGAGGTTAAACGATTTGTCATTGAGGATTGCTTTTATTTAAAACATCTTACTTAAATAAATCTATATTGAAAGTTTGTTTTTGAATGTATACAAATACTGGATTTTACCCATTGCGGGTTAATCGTTTTTTTCATTTCATATAATCTTAATAGATGGCGCTAGTGTAGATTGACCTAAGAACTGTGAAGTGTTTCTCGTTACATATATACATCATTCAAAAAATTGTCAGACGTGGTGGTCGTAAAAAGGGCGGAATGGGAAATGTTGTTAACATAAAGCGATCGCTTAACCCAACCAATGACAGGTCATCAGTCCTCGACCACCATATTCTATTTCCAAAAAAACTATTTACATCTTCGTCTCTATTGTCATATATTGAAAGTGTAAACTAATACAATTTTTTTAATATAATAAAAATACACTTTTACAATTTGTATACAAACCACTTATTCGTTATAAACACCAACCGGTTTCACTCCTGCCGGCGCTTCGTCAGGGTAACAGAATATACTACCATAAACACAAAATCGGAGAACAACATATAAAAATGAAATATATAGGGATAAGATAAAATATGCACGAGAACAAATAGGATGGTAGAACGGTGAGTCATGAACATTAGGGAATAACTATGGAAAATTTCTAATAATTATTTAAATGGGGAACGTGGCTAAAAGGGGAAAATTAGTCTGATTATTATATGTTTCTTAATTTCAAGTGCTAGAAGATTTTTTTTGATAAATACCGTTGAAATAAGGTTACTAAGAATAATGTGTGGAAAAACAATTTACGAGACATCCTCTCCATTCTTCGTTTTACGTAAGAAGTAGAATTAATGCAGTATAAATGAGATCTCTTATACGAATGTGTGGAATCTGTTTATGATATAGTGTAAATGCAAATTTAAAAAAAACCACAAGAATGAAAGGATCATTAAGATGGTGAGATTGTTAGTACACGTGGAAATAATGAATGGTTAAGAAAGCGTACGTTAACGACGTAAACATAATTAGAAAAAGAGGAAGTCCGATTAAATTTCGGATACGTGAGAAGTCGGAGAAATCCACATGCGTACATGACACGATGTAGGTATGTACAGGAAGCGTGAGAAGTATGTCAGGATAGAACACAGTTGCGGTCCATTCTATATATTATATAGGTATACATTTTACGTCGACTTTGGCTCGCGCTATAATGATGTAAAGAGCAATTCAACAAATAATAATAATAATTATTATCAATCTTTTTTATTGGTATTTAGTAGGATTATTGCAGATACGGATTAGTTAGCCAGGGCCGGCGGCCGAGCTCCCAGCGCCCTCGGCGCGAGGCGCTAATCCTTTTGCGCTGTAAGTTGTCACGATAATGAATTCCGTAATAAAAATGGCCGCTCTCGTGTCGCTAAATTGTATTTTCCCATATGTTAACGTGACGCCGCGACACGCACGCCACTGTCTGGTCCTTCGAGCTGGACCGTCTACCATTCTGTAAATTGTTCATAAAAAAAACATTCTTCTCTCATCCTTCTTCTGCCAGTTTCATGCTTCGCTTCCATGCATTAGGGTTGGGACCAGAACTCCATTGTGAACGGCCGTTTTCGCTTTTATTGATAAATTATTGTTTCCAGTAACTATTTTTAAAGCTCCATTCACTTTGTTACCCGCACCAACCCTTCTTTCGACGTCCCTGTCCGTTCAAAAGCCACAAAAAAGAAAGAAGAAGAATAACTATGTACAAAATTTTAACTATTGATTATCATGACCTGTAATAGGTAGCTAGTCTATCGCCATTTTTATTGTTACGTGAATTCTAACTGTTACAGTCGGGAATCGATCCCGGTACCTTCGATGTAGTAGCCATAACAGATCAAATCAAATCAAATCAGTTTATTTTCTCAAAAGATATTGCAAACATTTTTTTATAGTTTAAGACAGGTATCTATTGAGAACAGGTAAAATATAATAAATATATTTATAATACCAGGAACGCATGAGAGATGGTTCGACATTAGGAATACAAGATACTCTCCAAAGTCAAGAGTATTTGTCTTCTGAACGTACTTTCACGAATATGAAAGAAATCGATATCCGAAGCGATCATGTTTATCAGTTTGATTGCTTTCCCCGCCGGCATCACCAGAGGCAGGTTGGTTCTGCATGCTGGGAGATAAAACAGCCTATGCTGACGCTGTCGAAGATAACCATCTGGAACATAAAGATGGATAGCCTCCAAGATGACGGAATTCTCAAAGAATCCCCTGATAAGTCTGAAGAAATGGGTAAGTGTGCACCCATCTCTTCTTATCTGCAAACTAATGGTCCCCAGCATGCCCTAGAGGAATGCAATGGGATAAAGCCACGGATAGCTACCAAACTCCCTCCTGTAGAGATATCTCAGAAATCTTTTCTGAACCCTCTCTAACATGAGCGAGTATCTCGCCTCGTGGAGACTCCACATCACCGAGCCACACTCGAGCCGGCTCCGGACCAATGAGTTATACAAAATTTGCAAAACATAGGGATTCTTGAAAACTCTACCAGTTCGGAGAATAAATCCCAACATTTTAACCAACAAGGAATGTCTTATTCTTTACACAGCTCTAATTGAATTTATAATTAATTCTCTAATTAAGTCTTAAAAAAATATTAAATCATTTATTTATGTTCGTGTAATCAGTTTTTATTGAAAAACGTTAGTAATTTCTTTATTATGATTCGCATTATGTATTGTCAAATGTTATTATTTATTATATATTATGTGTTTTAAAACTACGTAACGCCGAATTTATGTAAAATAAATATTACCTAAAAATGATATGTCGTATAAAAATGATACGTCGATACCGGTTATAGGTTATAGGTAGCTAGTCTATCGCCATTTTTATTGTTACTTGAATTCTTACTGTTTCAGTCGGGAATCGATCCCGGGACCTTCGTTGTTGTAGCCTTAACAGATGCCACTGTGCCTCGAAGGGCGTCCAGTATTTTAAATCGGAAATTATAACTGTGCTTATGTGACCCTGCTAGAATGAAATATTGTAGTTGTTGCGATGTGGTAAGAGCGACACCCTTATATTAGGGTCGCCCCATCGCCGGCAGCACGTTATGGGTGCGGTATGTACCCTCTCGCGACATTTGACCAGCGTAATAACTCAAAAGTTCACTATTAGGAGGTGTTTAAATGAATGGTGGTTGGCGTGCCGGGGGCACTTATTAAAATAGCCCGCGGGGTGGTCGGATCGCCCGGGGAGGGGGGCAAATTGACCCGGGGTGTGTTGCTATTATTAACGTGGGACGTATGCATGAATGGCGAGGGATGCTTTCTTAATTATGTTTTCGTAATTAACTATTTTTGGATAGGTTTTTTTAATCTATATATGAACAAGTGTATAAAATAGCTGAAAGGGATGGATGTAGGTGCCAAAATGAGCGGAGTGTTAGTTAATTACTAACTTACTAACTAACTAACCATCAAGCCATTTCCCTGGAGGGGTAGGCAGAGAGGATGGATCGCCACAATGCTCTGTTCTGGCATACCTCTCGGGCTTCCTCTACATTGGTACGATGTATGAATATTGTCTATTTAATTTATGTTCCACGTATGCACCGTTTTATTTTTAAATTAGCAGTAATAAGGCACTTAAAAAAAACCAACACCAGCAAGAATTTTAAAATTATATTTAAAAAATTATTCAAATTGTCATTGAAACAAATGAAAAATTTATTTTTACACCTGTCAAAATTCTTCATATAAACGAAAAAACTTGTATAATTCTAACATCAAAACAGTACAAACGTATTTCGTGTCACAATTAACTATTTAAAATAGTGGCAAAAATCATATTGACAAAAAAAAATTAACTTATAAACGAAATATCTCCAAATTTACGGGAGAACTACATGAACCAAACCAAATTTTCAAAATCAGAACCAGTTTTCTAGTACTCGTATATATTTCAATACATTGTCAGTCTGCTTTCATGATTTTTGGATTACCTTTCTGGTAATGCTTTACTTAATTCTATTTGAAAGATTGTTATTTTACGAGCGCTCTAGATTTAGCGTGATAAAATATTTTAAAGTTGCATTTGTGTTGCAAACTTCCTTGTTGCCCGTGTGAATACGCGGCTATATAATAGCAAACATTTCTTGCGCGTAAAATGCAGGAAATTTAAGCTTTGCAATATTTTTATTTATTTTTAAAGCAGTACTGCATCTGGGTTTGGTTTATTGCCATGCCCAGTGGCGGTCGGTGTATTTTTGTTACATTAATAATTTAAATAATTTAATTTTGTGAAGTTCGCAACCCATCACACCGCGTCTCTCGCGGGGGCGAAAAGAGAAGGATGAAGTGCCACATCGATTAAAGTGTGGCAGTTCATTCTTTCTGCCTACCCTCTCGGTGATACGGCGTGATGGTTAGTTAGTTAGTTAGTTAAATAATTTATTAATGAAAGCGAAAGTGGCCGTTCACAATGGAGTTCTGGTCGCAATTCTCATGTATTGGCAGAAGAAGAATGAGAGCAGAATAAATGTAGAGATGAGGTCCCCATGACGTATTTGGGGTAGAACGATTTATGACAGAATCTCAAATGCTGATATCAAATTAAATCAAATCAGTTTATTTCATCAACAGACATTATAAAATTAATTTTTAAGGCATCTATTGAGGACAGGTAAAATAATATATTGTGTATAGTATACTACCAGAAACGCATGAGAGACGGTTCAACATTAGGAAGACAGGATACTCTCCAGAAGAGTATTTGCCTTCTGAGCGTACTTTCACTGATATGAAAGACGTCAATCTCCGAGGAGACAGCGTTCAGCAGATTAATTGCTCTCCCACATTCTTAAGAAAGGAATGTAAAGCGGAAGAAGGTATTATGAACAAATTTATGATAGGATCGCTGCGATGGTTCGGACATATGGAGCGCATGGATCGAGAAAGAATGGCCAAGAGAGTATACGTTAATAATGTAACTGGAGTACGGAGTCAAGGAAGACTGAGGAAAACATGACATGATCAAATTAATCCATTATCAAATTAATCCAATTTTATTGGTTGGTCATGTTAGAAGTCGGAGGAATCGACGTGCATGTATGAATGTGGAGGAATCTAGAGAGGTGTGTCAGGATAGAGTAGTGTGATGGTTAGTGAAGATGTAACAAATTTTCGTATTGACAATGCCAGAAGCTTGAAAATCGACGTGCTTGCATTATACTTTGTATAACTTACTTACTTATTTAGACAGCCGTTGTCGTCCACTGCTGGACATAGGCCTCCCCCATACTCCTCCACGTATCTCTGTCTTGTGCCTTTCGCGTCCAATCGCCAGTAATTCTTCGAATGTCATCGGACCATCGTGTGGGGGGTCTCCCTCTGTTTCGTTTGTCTTCGCGGGGTCTCCACTCTACCACCCTTCTGGTCCATCTATCGTCTACCAATCTAGCAACATGTCCCGCAAATGACCATTTAAGCTTCGCTATCCTTGCGACGACATCTGTTACTCCCGGCCTTCTACGTATTTCAGTATTTCTTATCCGGTCTGAGAGTCTTACGTGTAGCATGGCTCTTTCGTGTTTCCTCTGTGCTACACGGAGTCTCCTTATGGTGACTTGGTGAGGGTTAAAGCCATGCCACACTGTTTTAAACAAGCTCTCCACATCGGTCTCCATCGGCGGTTTAAAACTGTGTAGACACGTGTTTGAAACCAAAACTCGTTTGACCTTCAACGAACTTTGTGGACGGACGCCCTTTAGCGGCCTTTAGCGTATGTATAAATGTGATGTGAAATATATTTTTAAAGAAGAGTTTTTTCAATTATCAATTGTTCAGTTTTTTGTAAAATGCACTGTCAGTACACTATTGCAAACATTCTCTCCGAAACGAACGGACTCTACTTATGTTGCGCCGGCCCTGGCAACGGTTAATATTCAGATTTAATGTTGAGCCCAGAGGGGCGGTTTTTGCATCTGTTTTTTCTTTTTTATTCTAATTTATATGTTTTTTTTTTTATTCCTCGCGTTAAGGACCGGGACGAAGCCGTGGTTGTGGAAGTGCGGCGGGTGTAACTGGTCTATTGTGGAGCTGGAACTAGTTATCTGGAGTTAATAAACGGGAATTTATTACTTTGTTACTTTTAGACTGTTTTTTTTGCGATTAACTATAAACTCTCCATCGCTGCGTACCCTAGTTTTATTTTATTTTTATATTTTTTTAGGAATAACACGTTTCACCTTACATAAAATGGCAATGCTAATTAACTAACTAGCTAACTAACCATCACGCCGTCTCCCCGAAGGAGTAGACAGAAAGAATGGACTGCCACACTTTTCTTCCCTGACTTATTTCTCTCGATTCCTCAACATTAATACATCGTGTCATGCACGCGCGTCGATTTCTCTGACCGACATTTAATATTTGATTTATTTGATCGATGATTTTCCTCGGTCTTCGTGTATTTTTGGAACCATTTACATCGTTAACGTATAATATTTTTACCATTCTTTCTTCATTCATTCTTTCCATATGTCCAAACCATCTTAATGATCCTTTCATTATTTTGTTTAACATCATCATTCGCACCGCATTCACTTATTATATTTTCATTCGACACTACCATACACGAGTATATACATGAAGCATGGAACTGACAAAAAAGGAATCAAGTAGAATAAATGCAGTAGAAATGAGATCGCTATGACGAATGTGTGACAAATCTGTATATGATAGCGTGTCAAATGCAAGTTTAAGAAGTTAATGTGGTGCGAATGAAAGTGTTGTGAACAAAATAATAAAAGGGTCATTGAGATAGTTTGGCCACATGGAAAGAATAAGTGAAGAATGGTAAAGCAGGTATATGTAAACGGCGTGAACGGAGCTAGAAATACAGGAAGGAAAGGACAACAACAACAACAACAAACCATCACGCCGTTTCCCCGCAGGGGTAGGCAGAGATAATGGACCGCCACACTACTCTATCCTGGAAAACCTCTCTAGCTTCCTCCACATTCATACAACGAGTCATACACGCACGTCGATTCCTCCGACTTCTAACATGACCAACCTTTAAAATTTGATTAATTTGGTCATGCCATGTTTTCCTCGGTCTGCCTCGACTTCGTACCCCATTTACATCATTAACGTATACTTTCTTAACCATTGTTTCTCCATCCATGCGTTCCATATGTCCGAACCAACGCAGCGATCCTTTCATAATTTTGTTTATTATACCTTCTTCCGCTCTACATTCCTTTCTTATATCAGCATTTGAGATTCTGTCGTATATCGTTCTACCACACATACGTCTTAGGGATCTCATCTCTACCGCATTTATTCTACTCTCATCCTTCTTCTGCCAGTTCCATGCTTCGCTTCCATACATTAGGAAGGAAGGAAAGGAAAGGAATCAAATATTAAATGTCGGTCACGTGAGGAGCCGGAGAAATCGATTTGCGTGCATGACAAAATGTATGAATATAGAGGAAGCGAGAGAAGTATGTCAGGACAGAACAGTGAGGCGTTCCATTATTTCTGCCTACCCCTCCGGAGAGACGGCGTGATGGTTAGTTAGTTAGTTTAGTTGTATATATTATATAATTGCCTTTAGATATTCAAATATTTCACTTCTGTCCTGAAGAAGCATATTATTTTATTAGAATGATATGTCTCGTTTTCCTAAGGCATTGTCAAAATGACATTTTCAGCACATTAATAGTGAATGAATGCACGTATAAAAGCCCTAACAAAACTAAAAGTTTGGATATAAAAATAAATATTGCTCCCACTTAACGATCCAAGTAGGTATTCACTCCCTTATATTAAAGTAAACTTTTTTTTGTATATTAGATTTCCTCCCTTTTATTTCTTAATCCACGTTTTGATTATTTCGACGCCTATTGCGATTAAAATGATATTCCTCTCTGTATTATGCCGTGTTAATGGCTCATTATAAAATAAAAAGACACTTAATTAAAAAGTTTTCGGACAGCCGCGGCGCTGTTTTTCTTCTGTATGGACTTGTTCTGAAGTTTTTAATGATGCCCCCGGATAAATGAGGCGGACTGCCGTAATTACTGTCTTGCATTTTATGGCGATTTTCCTGCGGGGAGAGCGACAGGAGAGGGTCACAATTATATGATTCAAACAGACTTACCGAGTCAAGATGGGAGTGCACAATTTAAGTAATGAACCTTACGTATAGAAGAGAAACACAAAAGTTCATATATGGTTGTAACAGACATACCAAATCAAAAAGGGGTGCGCAATTCAAGTATGAACCTTACGTATAGAATAGAAAAACAAAAGTAGATATATAAGATTTTAACAGACTTACCGTGTGAAGATGGCAGTGCACAATAAAAGAAATGAACCTTACGTATACAAGAGAAACACAAAAGTATATATATGATTCTAACAGACTTACTACTTAGAGTCGAGATGGAAGTGCACAACTCAAGTAATGAACCTTGGAACCTTAATAGTACTATAGATATATAATTCTATCAGATTTACCGAGTCACGATGGGAGTGCACAATTCAAGTAATGAACCTTGCGTATAGAAGAGAAAAACAAAACTAGATATATGATTCTAACATTACCAAGTCACGATGGGAGTACACAATTCAAATAATGAACCTTACGTTTAGAAAAGAAACACAAATGTAGATATATGATTCTAGCAGACTTACCGAGTCGAGATGGAAATGCATAATTCAAGTAATGAACCTCACCTTACGTATAGAAGAAAAAAACGAAAGTAAATATATGATTCTAACATTACAACAATAAGTCACGATGGAAGTGCACAATTCAAGTAATGAAACTTACGTATAGAAGAGAAACACATAATGTGGATATATGATTCTAACAGACATCGAGTCGAGATGGAAGTGCACAATTCAAGTAATGAACCTTGCGTATATAAGAGAAAAACAAAAGTAGTTATATAATTCTAACATAACCGAGTTGAGATGGAAGTGCATAATTCAAGTAATTAATGAACCTTGCGTAAATAAGAGAAAAACAAAACTAAATATATGATTCTAACATTACCATGTCACGATGGGAGTGCACAATTCAAGTAATAAACGTTGCCATATAGAAGAGGAAAACAAAACTAGATATATGATTCTAACATCACCAAGTCACGATGGGAGTGCACAATTCAAGAAATGAACCTTACGTATAGAAGAGAAATACAAAAGTAGATATATGATTCTAACAGACTCACCGAGTCGAGATGGAAGTGTACAATTCAAATAATAAACCTTGCGTATAAAAAGAAAAACAAAACTAGATATATGATTCTAACATAACCAAGTCACGACGGAAGTGCACAATTTAAGTAATGATCCTTACGCATAGAAGAGAAATACAATAGTAGATATATGATTCTAGCAGACTTATCGATTCGAGATGGAAGTGCACAATTCAAGTAATGAACTTCAGTTATAATGAGAAACACACAATTTCATTATTTTTGAGATTTTGTTCAACTATGAAAACACGTTGTTGTATCGTGGATCGCTCCATTTTAACTAACCCTAAACTGTTAGCAACCAAATTGCTTTTTTTCGTTGTTGCCAACAATTTACTGCAAAAAAGGCGGCAAATTCAAATCTTGTTTAAATTTTGGGACACCTTATATACCAAAGGCTCGTTCTTTCTTTCAAAACATTGTAATAAAAGCACACATGTAATCCCACCCTGTATACCATATATTAATGTTCGTATGTATCGGATATTGGATCAACTTTAATAAAATTACAGACATGTTGTGTGTATTCCTTCAGTACACCGTGTTTAGTAAATAACTCGGGTTTGTTAGCGAAATTGTGTTTGCTTCGAAAGCTTCTTCCACAAACATCTGCGTAGATTATCCCGGTTGGACTGGATGTTTTTTTTTTCTAATACCCTGTTATTCGATTGCTCCAGTAACCAACATTTCAGATATATTTTCTGAAGTATTTGAGTAATGGAGTGACACGTTTCTCCGAGACTTGTCACTTATAATAACACAAAGATTTTCAGATAATGTAGGTTTTTCGCAATTAATATAATTGATATAACCAAGACGCGGGCTGACACTGTGCGGACCAAGGGACTACTAAGAACATCGGAGATGAAGGTCCTAAGATCAATTACTGGAAAAACCCTCCGAGATCGTGTCCGCAACGCAGACATAAGAAAAACCTGCGAAATAGAGGATATCGTTCAGTGGAGTAGATCCAGAAGAAGATACTGGAGGGACCATGTAGCCCGAATGGATGGTGACAGACTCGCATATACAGCCGCTTATGAAATCCGTTCCGGACACCGCCCACCTGGAAGACCGCCTAAGAGATGGAGGGACAGCTGGATCTCATCTTCCGACGAGATATGATTTCTGTATCACAGATCGTCAGATCTATTAAAAGAAGAAGAAGATATAACCAAACCGCAGAGCTAAAAAGAAGAATTGGACTAAGCTGGGCAGCTTTCAGAAATATGAGTTACATCCTTAAAAAACGGAAAATACCGTTCATAAATCAGTCGATATACTCGTATTTCATCATAAATCTATAATTGATATATACATCAATTGACATCATAAATCTATATATTGATAATTGATTTCATCATAAATCTATAACTGATATATTGCTTCAGTCGATATATTTCATCATAAATCGTTTTCCCGCAAATTCTTCTAAGTGATCTAATTTCTTCGGTATTTATCCTACTTTCATCATTTTATGCCGGCTCCAAGCTTCACGATCCTTTTAAATTATTTTGTTCATAAAGTTGGTACAAAAGTGTTACACATTATTTTAATATTTTTTTTTATCTAGATCCGTCTCTGTTTAGACATAAATCGCCATAAAAAATGAAGCTATAGTTGTTAAATATGTGTGTCTGTCAGTTTTTCACGTCGACATCATCCGAGGCGAAATTCACCAACGCGAAAACACAAATCCGATCAATCAATTTCCCGCGCTTATTAAATTTGCCAGTCGGCTATTATTTTTCGGCCTTGGTGTAGAAGGGGCGGGTGGCTGGTGTCAGGGGTGTGGGGCCGCCATTGCGACGAGGAGACCCCTTTGACGAATGTGGATACGACACCCCGTTATGAGTGGCTCAGGATCGAAGTGGATCAAATTTGACACATTCTCCGCTTGTCGTTGTGTTGATTTTTATTATTTATCGTCAGTCATTGTAAAAATGTGGTTGAAAAGTGAATTTAGGAGCGATATGAATTAGTGTCATGGTTGATGTTAGGTAAATGTATGAAAAGTAGACGAATAATATTCTGCTTCGCTCTTGCTGTAGACCTATGTGGTCTGTTCTCCATAATGTTGCTCCTCCTGTGAGGTAGACTCTCAGCTGTCCTTCCATCTTTTTTGGAGGTTTTCCACGAGGTCGAGTCCCATGAGGCTGATTATGTAGTGAAATATGTACGAAACGAATAATTAATTAACATATACGTTCTAGCGCGACACCATATGGAGGAACAAATACATGCTCACCGAAAGTAAAGTCAAGATATACAAGGCATGCGTTCGCCCCATCATCACTCATCACTTGGCGAATGCGGAGAAACTTCAAACAGGCCACAGCCGACTTCCCTTCCAATCCTGTAGAAATTCCATAAAAAATAATGACGCCTGAAAGAAAATAACAAAATAAATAAAAATCCACTTGAATATATATATATATATAAGCCTTGTACATAATGAGCAAGGCAAATAATAGTGAAACTCCATCTAAAAAAAAAAAACCTTTAAAATTTGATTTATCTGATCATTTCATGTTTTCCTCGGTCCTCCTCGACTCCGCACTCCATTTACATCATTAACGTATACTTTCTTAACCAACGCAGCAATCCTTTCATATTTTTGTTCATAATACATCATGTTTGTATGATAATATAATATTTTCAACAATTCTTTTGCGCATTTTCTATATAAATACGAGTATCATGGATGGATTTTATGATTAAATTGTTGGTGGGGTAGTTTTGCCTTTCGCGTGTAAGAAAATAATAATTCAACCCTTGATTACAATTATAATTGTTTCCCAATACATTCGGCGGATATTAACACTTCATTTAACCGGACCTCTAACGGCACCCTCGTTAACTTATCCCATCATCTGTTATGTTATGGCCATAGTTTCCGTAACGTCTCCGTCCTTATTCCATTTTCTGGTCTTTTACGATCCTATCAATATCTTCCGGGCTAAGATGCTGTAAGAAATCCATTGGCATTCGATAAAATCGCTAGAAGCTGTGGGCTATACAGATAGCACTTGTCTTTGGAGTATTATCTCGTTTCATACGCTTTTGATTTTTGGTACTTCGGGAGTGCCTCAGGGGTCACTTATGGGACCTCACTATCTTTAATACATTTTTTTCTTAAACTATTAAATTAAATAACTTTGTTTTTGTATCAAAATTGTACTTTATTTTACGCGACAGCTGTTTCATCAACCTATGTTGACATCATCAGGTGTTACAATAATATATCAAATGTAAAATTTTCGTGGCTTCGTTTTATTAATACTCATGTAACAATTGGTTTAATTTTGAACAGAGTCGAATTAATTGCATAGGATTTAACATTACATACATTTAACTCACGAGTATTACGTAAATCGATTAATGGCACCTATCTCTCGTTTGTGCTGGGAATAAAATAAATGGCGCACTCAAAGTCATTACTGCAAATAGAAATATATCCACAGAAGCAAAGATGGCAGTACACAACGGAGTTCTAGTGCCAACCCTCATGTATGGAAGTGAAGCTTGGAGCTGGCAAAAGAAGGATCAAAGCAGGATAAACGCCGTAGAAATGAGATCACTAAGAATAATGTGCGGGAAAACGTTGTATGATAGAATACCGAACGATGAAATAAGAAAGAAATGTAAGACAGATGACTGCATCATGAATAAAATTAAAAAAGGATCCCTGAGATGGTTCGGACATATGGAACGAATGGATGAGAGTAGAATGGTTAAAAAGTTGTACACAAGCAGCGTGAGTGGGAAAAGAAGCCGAGGACGACCGAGGAAAACGTGGCATGACCAAATTAATCGATTACTAAAAGGCGGCCACATTCGAAGTCGGAACAATCGACGTGCGTGCATGGTACGATGAATGGATGTAGAGGAAGCTCGAGAGGTATGCCAGGACAGGCCAGTGTGGCGATCCATTCTCTCTGCCTACCCCTCCGGGGAAATGGCGTGATGGTTAGTTAGTTAGTTAGTTATCTCTCGTTTGAAAAATTATAAATGAAAGATTAACTGATATTTAATTCTAACCTTGTATATAATATTTAAACAGTAAAAGACTCGGGTATATAAATAAAACTTTGAAGATTATAAGATTATATATTGAATGAAATGAAATAATTAAATAGGTACATTTTGTTATACTTAACAAACTAACTACCATCACACGTTTCCCAGGTTCTGTCCAGACATAACTCTTACATTTTTCCAATATTTTCCGCGGCTATTCTAGGCTTCTTGGCTTATTTTTCCACTCACACTGCTTGTAAACATTTTTTAAACCATTCTTTAAATAAATACGAGTAAACGTGTACGAGTATGTATGTATTATACTGTTTTATAAAACATGTTTATGGAATAACTTAACTTAATTATGAAATGATAGAGAAGGATGGAGTGCCGCATCAGTAAAAGTGTGACAGTCAATTCTTTTTGCTTACCCTTTCGGGGAGACGGCGTGATGGTTAGTTAGTTAGTTAGTTAAAATTTTCGTGATTTTTCGAATCTTTATGTGTATTTGTTCCTAGGTATGTCAATTTGAATAATTTCTTTACTATAATTTTGAAGTTCTTGCTGAAATTTAGTTAGGTACCTTATTTTTTTAATATCAACATATGTGAGATGTCAATATAGGCTGATGAAACAGCTGTTTCGTAAAATGAAATACATTTCTTCTTCTTTCTGTGTCATGTCAGGTCTCCCCAACGTTAACTATCACCCTTGCGTCATAGTGATGACCTGGGGAAAAATATCCAGAGTAGTATCCCCTTGCCTTCTCTGGAGGATTTTCTGTCGGGGTTACCTTCCCTTAGCTGGGTGTATCCAGTTTTATGGCGCTGGAAGCTCGCCATTCGTCCTCTCTCTATCTGCTATGGCACTAAGTAATATGTGTCACATTGCCCGGGGTTCGCGGGGTCTTTAAAAGACCTCTCGTGGACGCTAGAGAGTTGGACTTGATAGTAGTGTTGCTGTTGTAAATGCAACATGATGCCTTACGACATTTTGTAGAGGCAAACATTCCAGTAAAACATACCCCATCGTAGCCCTACTTCCCTTTTGAACTCCAAATTTACATTTATGATACAAAAACAAAATTATTTAATTTAACAGTTATAAAATGTTAAGGTATCATTGTGTTTAGCCCAAAACAATGGACATTTTTTCTTCTATCGTTCCTCTACTTTATAATGAAATATATTATATTATCAGTCAATATACCGTGCTTAGCTGTCCAAAGGGGAAGTTTGGTACTGGCGAAGGTTTAATAAGGTTCCAAGAGACACTTCCAATATCCCAGAATTTTTTCTTATTTACCATTAATGTTAAAATGACAGTGCACAATTGTTATATTATCCTAAACTTTTGTGTATGGAAGTGAGCATGACACTGTTAAAAAAGATTAAATAATGATTGAAGAAATTATATTTAAGTACGAGTATGTAAACGTTAACAATGTGAATGTAGCAAGAAATAAAAAATTGACCGAGGAAAACGTGGCGCAACCAAATCGACACGACGCAACGTATGAATGTTGAGAAGGCGAAATAAGTATGTCAAGATAAGTGGCGGTCTATCATTTTTTAGTTATTCTCCTTTGTTTACTCAAATGACTCTTCTTTTTCTTCTATATTCGCCTTCACTTTGTGTTGTGGATTCATATTCACTTTTCACATACATGTTTCGGGTATGAGTTATTACATAACCTTTTTCAACGTAGAAAATGTCACTTATATACTAAAAAGGGTGGAGTTTTGTATTAAGGTGGAGGGGTATAATTAGGATTGAAGAGAAAGGAGAAATAACGGGAACATTTGGAACATGAGAATTGGATTTCTGTCCTCTTTTTTTAATACCGTTTTAACGTTTTTTGTATATATAAGAACATTGTTTTTTTACACTTTTGATAAAGGAAAAGTGTCTAAGAAAATAAAAACATATTTTATTTCATAAAAATATCTTCATTGAGTAACTCACAGTGTTCACCTCTTTAGTTAATTACTAATTAATACATTTTATTAATCTGTTTTTTTTTTTGTTTTTCGCAGGTAAGTCCCGCAATCGATGTCGATTGGAACTCTAGTTTCACCCATCTCTATTGTGTCATCTGACAGGTATGTACGTTATAGAAGCATCTGCTTTACAATAATATTGGATTAATTCGAATTTAATAATTCTCGTGATTGAAATTTCGATAAACAACTCGATGTGTTCACAGAATCGCAAATGAATACAAATTGATATGAAAATTTTCGTAATAACTCTGCATCTCTCGTTTTTTTTTGCTTGTTGGAATATTCAAATGAAATGGAGACGATGGTACACACACGTGATTTTCTATTATAGAGGCCTGGTTTTTAAACTGGCAACATCGTTTCTACAGACTGTCAATTTGACAGTTGGCAGTTGATTTGAAGTCAGTACGTTTTGCCATTTCACCATAAATAGACTGACATCAGAACAGCGCTTGCGAATTGTGCAAATTTATTTTGAAAATCATGGTTCAGTTCGCCAAACTTATCGTGCACTACGTCCATTTCACGGTCGACATAATCGTCCATCCGAGCAAGTTATTCGGAAGACCATGGATCGTTTTCGCACACGTACACTCTAGTGGATAATACGCATCCACAAAGACGACAATTGTCGAAAATTGGATTTCACGATTGCGCTTCATTCGAGCTAGCCGTGGCGCTCATATGAAAATCATATTTAAACAACGCCCGAAATCATATTTAAACAATAATAGCATTAAATTATATATTAAATAAAGCCAGTATCATATACATTAACATTATTTTAATGTATTTTTTTTTCATTTTGAATATGTATTTGTATACCTCTAAAAAAACACGATATAATTGCAGTAAACAATGGAGTTCTAGTGCCAACCCTTATGTATGGAAGTGAAGCTTGGAGCTGGTTAAAAAGGATGAAAGTAGGATAAATGCCGGAGAATTGAGATCACTGAGATGAATGTGTGAGAAAACGATATATTATGGAATACCGAACGACTAAATAAGAAAGAAATGTGAGGCAGATGATTGCATCATAAGTAAAATTAAAAAAGGATCCTTGATTGTTTGGACATATGGAACGAATGGACATGGTAAGAACGGTTAAAATGCTGTATACAAGCAGTGTGAGTGGAAAGAGAAGCCGTGGAAGACCAAGGAAAGCTTGGCATCACCAAATTAATTATCAAATACTGAAAGGCGGCCACATTTGAAGTCGGAAAATCGACGAGCGTGCAGGTTACGATGTATGAATGTGGAGGAAGCTAGAGAGGTATATCGGAAAAGAACGGTATGGCGGTCCATCCTCTCTGCCTACTTCTCCAGGGAAACGGTGTGATGGTTAGTTAGTAAGTTTGTTAAATTACTTATTAATATTGTTAATACAAGGCACGGCAAATGCACAATGGCAAATGCAAAAGTATAACAACTATTTTTTTGTAATTTTTTTTAGCGATTAATCCGATTTATATATACGAGTAAATACTAGCAGACCCGACAGACGTTCTCCTGCCCGAACGTTGGCTTGTCTGCTATTGGATTGTGTAGCAAACGATACACCTAATAAGCACGCAATTGTGATACATGCCATACATGGAATATCGAAACACAGCAAACAGAATTTAAAATCTACGCCACGCTACAACGCAAGTGATTTGCGGATGCTCAAACACAGAATTCAACATCAGCCCCATGAACTTCCCAGAAGGTTTTAACGGTCACCCACTAGGTACAATTTTGAATCTAAACCATCCAAGGACCCACAAAAAAAATCATCAAAATCGGTCCAGCCGTTTAGGACTACATACGCCCGTACAGACGTTTTATATTGGTCCACGCAGCGCCACTGCCCGCTCCTGTCACGTCACAGCCTTTACGAGCCGCCCGTGAATTGATTTGGACAAGCGCCCCCTACTTTCCCCTCACTTAACCCCCAAATGGGAAATGTCGGTACGCGTCACAGGAATTATTATTGACGTGTCTGAAAAAAAAAACGTTAAAAATTCGAACGCCATTTTTTTATCGTTTCGAATGACCTCCTCTACAATGTTAATAAAAGGTGTTCTATAATAAGTTATACTTTTAGTGTTGTGAAAAATGTGATCGAAATGAAGTGATTTTGCAGTCGAATTGACGACCTTCGTGGCCGAGTGGTGAATGCTTTGGCTGCCACCCCGAATGTCTCAGGTTCTGGTCTGGTGTAGAAATCATGTGACAAAAAAGGCAATAGATCTACCTATCACGGGAATCAATATGATAGCTATACCCTTTACATTATTTATTTATTTATACATAATACACAATTGCGACATAACAAACGAAAAACATTTAGGCGACTCATTTGGACACAAAACGGTGTTACAAAGATATGATAAAACAACATGAAACCAAAAAATCATACATATCAGAAGCAACCCAAATATGTGGACGTCAGTTAGGCAGTACTCTTTCCAGAATTTGTAATATATTTTTAACTTTTTGAAAACTTTTTGTCCCCTACACCATCACATGACTAAACCGCTTCTTAAATTCATATTTTTCTTTCGATATAATATCCTTTTATTTTATGCCTCTTAATAATCAAATCAGTGCTCTCTGGACTATTTATAAAAAAAAAAATTTTAGGTTTACATTTTTTTATTATATTAAAATTGAATTTCTTCAAAGTTATAGTTGTGTTATGGGCTTAAAATTTCTTTAAATAGAATCCAATTTCGTATAAAATGTAAAAAGGGGATTTTTAAATTGTGTTGGTATTCTTAAATAAGTCTTGTATCGATTGTCCCTTTTTACGTCTTCTACCCCGATTCGAAGCCACGTCTCTGACATAATTTCGCCGTACCTGTGACACCCGCTTGATGGGACGAGAAAATTGAATGAGAACGGTTTTAAAGGACGGATATTGACTTTCTGGAATTTTCTCGGTGGATATTAAGTTTTTAAAAGGATATCCTTATTATCTATTATGAATAACTTCAGAGGGTTATTGGTTTTTGTCAATTTACTGCCAGACTTTTTAAAAATGTCTTTACCTTCAATGTGATGTCCGTTATAATGGACAAATTGTCTTAGACCCATTTCTATACCATTACAATGAAGAAACTTGTGATATTAATTAAAACATTTATGTGATTGTTGAAATAAATAAACGTCTCTGGTAAGACACTACGTGATAGAATTAAGAACTCAAGAATAAGAGAAATGCCAAGATACCGTTAGGTGAAGGAGACAGAGGAAAAGATACTGGTATGCACACGCCAGAAGAATGGATACATCCAGACTCCCTCCCATTATGTTGCACGGCCAACCCCAAGGTAGAAGACCCCTGAGCAGACCACCAAAGAGATGGATCGACCTCGCTGGAGGCTAATTCCTCTTAAGAAATGGCCACAGGCCTACACTAAGAAGAAGAAGATTTTAATGTTTTTGATTTTTAACTTTTGAATAGATTGAGGGACAGATTTAGAAACGAATTTATTCGACAACAAACCAAGAGGTGGCTCTGTGGATAGGCGGGCTGAAGTGGCGGTGGGCTGGTCATATCTGTCGGAGAACCGACAGCCGATAGGGAAAACGGGTTCTGGAGTGGAGACCACGTACAGGATTACGTAGAGTTGGACGTCCCGCTGCCCGCTGGACCGACGATCTGAAGAGGATTGCTGGACATGGATGGATGGGAGCGGCAATGGATAGGGGGCGGTGGCGTGCTTTGGGAGAGGCCTATGTTCAGCAGTGGATGACAGACGGCTGATGATGAAATATATGAAACCACACGAATTTTCTTCTTCATCGTCTTTTCTTCTTATAGGTCAGTTGACTCTGTCCTCCTGGGATGTGGACTACCAACTATCTCGCCATCATATTTTCTAGCATTTGGGGACATGCTCATTCCAGTATCTTCATTCTATATTCCTGTATCATTATTAACAATGTCGTCAGCCTTGAAAATTCTTCAAATTTCTCCTTTTCTTATTCTGTCACGAAGGCTTTTGTCATCTATACATCGTAGTATTTTTATCTCATTGAGACCAGAAGATGCTAGGTTAGAGCCCTATACAGTTAAATAATAACAATTTTCCGTGTTTCATAGTAGTTCTTGAAGTGATGTACCTCAAGGATTAAAAATGGGACCACTTTTTATATTTCATATAATCGTTTCATTTGAAGCTGTTCGTTTCGGAATTGAGTCTCGTCTTCACGACGTCGGTGAATATTCGTTCGCGTGCCTTTTGTTGACCTCTTATTTTTAATAAATGATACGATTTTACAGTATTTATTAACTTTTGTTACCGCCGAGATATCTTAAGTGATTAATAAATACTTTTCTAAATAAACGTCCAAAAAGATGCAATGATTCGCCCCCAATATAAAATCTTTCAATTAATCATTGTTTGAAATCGGAGGTATTATAAAAAATTAATGAATTCTTTGGCATTCTAAGTATAGAAAACAGTACGATAATTTATATGCCTTGAAATTTTAGCACGATACGTTTTGTTTTTAGTGTGTCGTGATTGGATAGTAGGAGAAGTTATTTTATTATTAATTTACACAAACACACGGGTGTGATTAATGACTCCGAAGTCATGGGTACCAACACGCCCCGTTGACACACTTCGTATGCGGCGCGTATGTCATTGAGGCGTAAAATACTACATTTGTACATTCACAAAACATCGTATGTACCAACAACAACAACAACCACAAATCATCACGTCGTATACCCGAAAGGGAAGGCAGAGCTAACGGACGGCCATACTACTCTGTCCTGACACGACAGCAAGTTATATACGCGCGTCGATTCATTCGTCGATTCACTTCTAAAGTGGCCGATTTTTTCTTATTCTTCGGCGCTACAACCCTTGGTGGGTCTTGGCCTCCTCCAAGAAACGTCTCCATCCCGTCCTATCTCTGGCCGCCACCTCCCAGTCTTGCTGCTCCAAGACCCGACAATCTGCCACGGCATCATCCAGCCATCGCAGTCTAGGCCTACCGATGCTTCTTCGCCCTGCTGGATTATCATACAACACTCTTTTGGGGGGCTCCAGATCTCCCATGCGGTGCAAGTGCCCTAGCCAGCGCAGTCTATTAATCTTTATAAACTTCACCACGCTGAAGTCCTGGTAAAGATCATAGAGCTCTGTGTTGTATTTTAATTTTTTGTTTTTAATTTGATTAATTTGGTCATGTCATGCTATCTTCACGACAACAAACCAAGGTGACTGATGTGGCTCTGAGGATGGGAGGGCTGAAATGGCGATGGGCTAGAGAACCGACGGCGATGTGGGAGACGGGTTCTGGAGTGGAGACCGCGTACAGGATTCCGCAGAGTTGGACGTCCCCCTGACCGCTGGACCGACGATCTGAAGAGGATTGCTGGACATGGATGGATGGAAGCGGCAATGGATAGGGGGCGGTGGCGTGCTTTGGGACAGGCCTACATTTAGCAGTGGATGACAGACGGCTAATGATGATGATGCTTTCTTCAGTCATCTTCAACTCCGTACTCCATTCACATCGTTAACGTATACTTTCTTAACCATTTTTCTTCATCCATGCGTTTCGTATTTCCAAGCCAACGTAGTGTTCATTTTATATTTTTGTTCATTATTTTTTTTATGGTTAAATGCAATAATGGTACGTTACTTTATATTTTCTGTCAAGTTACAATCCTAGGGATTATATGCGGCAAAGTGTAATTTTTTGCTGTTTCTTGGGATTCCACTTGGACCTTTAATGTGGGTCTTTAATAGGTTATTTGTTCACAATTTCTGTTTATTTTTTTTAACTACTGTCTATTTTTTTAATTAGAGACATAACAAACGAAAAAACATTTAGGCGACTCATTTGGACACAAAACGGTGATACAAAGATAAGACAAAGATAAAACAACATGAAACCAAAAAATCATAAATATCAAAAAGAACCCAAATATGTCGAAGTCAGTGAGGCAGTACTCTTTCCAGAATTTGTAATATTTTTTTATAAATACTGCCTCACTGACACTGAAAATGTACAAATCCGAGACGATTAGATTCATCGTCAGAATTCCTCTTCCTACTCATGATATGTGTTGGGTAGCTGAAGCTATCGCCATTTTAATTGACACGAGAATTCTACCAGACCAAAGACAAGTGTGATTTTTTTCATATTGTATAATACTTGCCGGGAATTAAACCCGGTACCTACGGTATGGCAGTTATAGTCATTACGAGTCTGTTAGTATAGAATTCAATTGTTTCTCTATCAATCATTTTGACAGTATCCAATTGTCGTGGGTCTTTCTTAATTTCTGTCAATAATGCGTAATTTCAATATTGCTCCACCCCGCATGTCTTCAATCTATTAATTATCAATCTTTTCATCTAATTCAATCCTTTCTCCATCAATTCTAAGCTCGCTTCCCCCATCGGAGCCACGCCGCACAGTTGTCGTCGTTGGTAAACAAACGTGACGCTAATAAAAAGCGAACTTTACAGCGGGTGCATGCGATGGGCGCTGGAATACGCCGTGTAACGTAATATCGCGGGTGATTTTGATCATGGTTCTTAACAAAAGTGTACAAATTAAATACCAATTGAATTAATAATGTCGTGCCATGCACCGTGCTGACGCGATCCGGTACCCAGTTCATTCACCGTTCCGTCCGCTCTTACATACACTGCGCAGCAGTTCGATTTGTACACTACAAGCTAGAGCAGTGGTTCCCAAACTTTTTTGTCCCGTGGACCCATTTGTCTTCAATATATTAATTATCAACTTATTGAAAGTTAAGGCGTTAACACTGTGGAATTCTATAGTTATAAAACTAAAACTAACTAACCATCACGCCGTCTCCCCGAAGGGGTAGGCAGAAAGAATGGACTGCCACACTTTTCTTTCCTGACATATTTCTCTCGCTTCCTCAACATTCATACATCGTGTCATGCACGCCCGTCGATTTCTCTGACTCCTCACATGGCCGACATTCAATATTTGATTTATTTGATCGTGCCACGTTTTCCTCGGTCTTCCTCTATTTCTGTTTCAATTTACATCGTTAACATATAATTTTTTTACCATTCTTTCTTCATTCATTCTTTCCATATGTGCAAACCATCTTAATGATCCTTTCATTATTTTGTTCATGACACCATCATTCGCACCGCATCAGAGTTCACACAGAGTATCCACACATTCGTCTAAGAGATCTCATTTCTACTGCATTTATTCTACTTCGATCCTTCTTTTGCCAGTTCCATGCTTCGCTTCCATCCATAAGGGTCTATAGTTATATACTTTGGGAATTAAAAAACTTTGTTTTATCCACTATTTTTTAATATAAAATATTAAAAAACACGACATGTTACCTCCATCTTCAGGTGTAAAAATATAATAAAAACTAAACAAAGAAATACTAATAAAAAACGCATTCTAAATTCGATACCATAATTCAAATTTAAAAATTAACCTGAGCTATTTGTTATAAGTAGGTACTAACAATTATTTTTTAACAGATGATAATAACATAATGATAATATAATTTTTTCTAAATTATATTATCATTATGTATTATTATTATTTAATATTATTTATTACTTCTTACTGTTAAAAAATAATTGTTAGTGCCTACTTATAACAAATAGCCCATGTTAATTTTTAAATTAAAATTATTGTATCGAATTTTAAATGCGTTCTTATATTAATCTTTCATTGTTTAGTTTTTGTTATATTTTAACACCTGAAGATGGAGGTATTCTCCAAAACATGTCGTGTTTTTTAAATATTTTTAATTAAAAAATAGTGGATTAAACAAAGTTTTTTAATTCCCAAAGTATATTAAATATCAATCTTTTCATCTAATTCAATTCTTTCTCCATCAATTCTAAGCTCGGCAGTGCACAAAGGAATTCTAGTGCCGACCCTTATGTGTGGAAGTCAAGCTTAGGGTTGAGTTGTTCCTTGAGGCCCCAATGCACCACGGAGGTGTGACAGGACAAGAAGAAGAAGAGACATCTAATGGATCTCATCTCATCGTTCTTGGTGGTGACACCGGTGGGAAGAGCGATTAGTCTGTTGAACACTCGTCTCCTCGGAGATCGACGTCTTTCATATTAGTGAATGTACGTTCAGGGGACAAATACTCTTGACTTTAGAAAGTATCTTGTCTTCCTAATGTCGAACCATCACTAATGCGTTCCTGGTATTATGTTGTATGTGTATAATATTTTACCTGTACTTAATAGATGCCTTAAACATTTGTGCTGTTTCTAATGTCTTTTGAGTAAATAAACTGATTTGTTTTGATTTGTTTCTTCTGCCAGTGCCATGCTTCACTTTCATACATCAGGGTCGGCACTTAAACTCAATTGTAAATGTATTTTCACATAAATCACTTTTTGATTCTTTTTTTCCAATGGCACGCGGGTTCAAAGTGAATTTCATTTTACGGTAAAAGATTTATTCGAAAGATACATGCATACAATGTTGTCGTACGTGGGTCGCATGACATTAATACAGCCAGTCAGCATGGCACAATTTTATGTAAATGATTCTTCATTTTGTTTACACGTCGCGTTTCTTCACAGAGACAATGGTACACGAAAACATACGAAGGTTTTATCGTTTTACACCTCGTAAAGTTATCGAGATTTAGGCTTGCGTTTGTCCACTGTTTCAGTCCATTTACTTGTTATCTTGGATGGGGTATAAAAAAAAATTGGACCAACAAACCTCCTGGCAACATTCAGATTCATAATCTGCAAGTTTTTCTGAGCTCAAAACTATGATCAAAGTGCGGTCCTCATATTTTGCATACTCAACTCCCTCCAGCTCCCGGTCCATGTGCGTCGCCTTGTGGATTCATTTTCTAAAACAACCAAACCATCACATCTTCTCCGCAGTGGTAGGCAGAGAGAAATGACCCCTACACTGCTCTATCCTGACACATCTCTCTATCTTCCTCCACATTCTTGTATAGTCGATTCTTCCGACTTCTAACATGGCCAAATTCATCGATGAATTCTTGTTTCCAATAACTATTTTTAAAGCTTCATTCACTTTGTTACCCCCACCAACCTTTCTTTCTACGCCACTATCCCTTCGGCCATCCGCTGTGAACGTGCTATCTAAATACACAAATTCACTCACCTGCTCCACGTTCTCTTTGTTCACACTTATGTTACAAATTGTCATTTGCTCTTCCCTTTTAAAAACTCTCCACCTTTGACTTTCCGACATTCATCATTAAATATAGATTTTCATTTTCTAAATAAGATTTTATCCAGTTTTATAAATATAAACAACAACAAACCATCACGTTACCCCGTAGAGGTAGGCAGAGATAATGGACCGCTTCATTTCTCGATCTTGACACACGTCTCTAGATTCCTCCTCATTCATACAGCGAGTCATAAATATTCCCTGATTTAATCAAAAGAAGTTAGTTAGTGAAAACAGATTCATAAAGCTTTAGTTATCTCCGGATGCCCGAGAGAGACTTTTTAAAACTATAAGCATTTGCTAGTGGAAAGCAAATATAGAGTTTATAAAACACACATCAGGCCCATAATGACATACGGAATCGAAGCAAGAGCAGACACTGTCAGAACCAAACATCTCCTAAGAGTAGCATAAATGAAAACATTGCGACCTATCGTGGGGGTAACCCTAAGAGATAGGATACCCAATGAAGACATTCGCAGATCCCGAAAAATTGATGACGTAGTGAAATGGAGTAGACAGAGAAGACGAATCTGGAGGGACCACATCGAGAGGATGGAGAAGATGGACTAATAGGACGACCACCAAAGAGATGGAGAGAAAGCTGATCGTCTTCATCATAGGAAGAAAGTTGATATACTGCAAAAACAGATCGTAAGATCTACAATAATAATAAGAAGTCGGTTATGAGTAACCAATCTTCTAATAATATCTTAGTAAGGCGAAATATGTATGAATTATATTTGCTATCTACCGTAGAAACGGTAAATTCAAGTATCAGTTTCCACGTCACCGACGCTTTACTGTCATAAGATGAGAATGCGCTAGCGACCGAAGATATCACCTATGGTCCAGCAAATAATGGAGGCATTCGTTGAAAGAGTATGAGTAAATAAACACGGTAATAAATACGCAGACCAAAGAATAAACAAAATTCCACACTCGGGTATTCAAATGGTTATATTGTAATCGATACACCGGCGATAAAGTAAGCCCCACGTTGGGTGCCAATTCACCGCACATTATGCACGGTAAAATGCATATATAAGAAATTCCAAAGCGGTGACCGCGACTTTTAGTCATTTTTAATAATTTTATAAAATTTTATTTTTGTTTTAGTGTCACTGTGATGAATGTATCAATGACTAATGTTAATGGTATTTAATGTAAGGCAGATAAAGTATTAGATTTTTATGTAAATAGTGAGCTCTATTTGTATGTAAAAAGTCATTCCCTTTCTTAATCTTCTTCTTCTTCTCTTCTTCCTCAGCCTTTTCCCGTCCGCTCCTGGACAAAGGCCTCCTCCATTCGCTTTCGTGTCACTCTGTCCTGTGCAGACTGCATCCAGGTTATTCCGACGTGTCCTTTCAGATTATCCTTCCACCGTAGTTGCGGTCGCCCTGCACTTCTCTTTGCCATCCACGGTCTCCAAGTCAGCAGTCTTCTTGTCCATTTTTCATCTGAGCTTCTGGCTTCGTGACCTGCCCACTGCCATTTTAGAGTCGCCACCTGGTGGATGATGTCAGTGACCTTTGTTTTTTCTCTCATCGTATCGTTTCTGACTCTGTCTTTTAGGCTTATTCCTCACATGGCTCTTTGAGTCACTTGTAGTTTCTCGGCACTTTGTTTGGACAATGTTACAGTTTCAAGACCATAAGTATCAACTGGTAGAACGCAGGCTTCATAGACTTTTCGTTTCAGGTTGATCGGTATTTTCCGGTTTTTGAGGATGTAACCCATGTCTCCGAAATCTGCCCAGCTTAATCCAATTAGATTAAATTCATTCATTCATTTCTCGGCGCTTCATCCCGGTGTGGGACTTGGCCTCCTCCACAACGGTCCTCCACTGACTTTTGTCTCTGGCCATCTCTCTCCATTCCCCAGCTCCTTCCATTTTCTCTCAATCTTCTTTCACACAATCCGCCCATAATTTTTTGGTCTGCCTCTCGGTCTCTTTTCTCGGGGCACCCATCTGTATATAATTTGTGGTGTTCTACACTCTGGCATTCTTTCCACATGGCCAGCCCACCATAGGCGTTGAGACTTACAGAATCTCACTACTGTTTCATGGTTAATATCAAATTAGATTAAATTGGACTTTCTTAATATAAGATTTCATCTACTTGATCCAGAATTTCACGTATTATGTTGGTACAAAAATTCTTTCTTGTAATGAATTTAGTCCAACAAACTTCGGTCTAATATATGGGTAAAAAAAAGCGCTACGTCTTTATTAATGTTTGTTTATAATGTATCAAGATAATTTATTTCAAAACATAAGTTTACAATGTCCCTACAGTCGTACTCGCTCATTTATCAATCCGGATTTCATGTCTGATTCAACATTCTTCTTTTGTTGACATTCAGTTTTTTTTTGCCTCTCCGCTTCGTGTCCGCTCGGTTTTCACGGCGATTTCGTTTATTTATTGGTTGTTAGTCTCTTTGACTTGTAAGGTAGATTTAGATCAGATAAGTCAGAGATGTAAGATACAGCGGTAACCGGGTAATGCGAGTATGCAGCTTCCAAGTTTAGAAAACCCGTAGCGTTCGTAATTAATATTCATGTGAGATGCCCATGGGCGTAGCGGAATTCCGTTTTATCTTAACCTCTCGAGTTGGTGGTAGTAGATATTTATGACATTTACGAAATATTATTTTTTGCACAACAGTGCACAATAGTGTTCTTTTACCGACCCTTATAATCAAGGGCCCATTAAGACGTGTTTTAAATCTAAAAAACAAAAATTTCGCGATCGGTTAAAAAGTATAGTAGAACAAAGTATAAATGTTTAAATTGGGTATGAAATATGAAAAATATGGGTTTTCAGTTTAGATCTGAAATCTGTCGGATCATTTATGCATCTGAGGTGTGAAGGGAGATTGTTCCAAGCCGATGGACCGGCTACCGCGAACGCTCGATCCCCGAAATTTGTACTGGGGCAACGCTTCGGCTCAACCAGTCTTCCTATTGCCGAGGAGTTCGCCGAGCGAAGCGTGGATTTCCTTGTATTTAGGCTGTCCGTTATACAGAGTTCAGATATTTAACTTGGTGCCATTCCATGTAGCGCTTTGAAGACTGTCCAGCAGAGTTTATATTGGATTCTTTCTGGACTTTTAAGCCAGTGAAATTCTTTGAGATGTTGTGTTATATAGGACTTTTTTGGAATGCCTTTAATGAGTCTTCCTGCTGCATTGAACGCAGATTGATGTTTGTTTATTTGTTGTTTTGGAATGTTTGCATAAATTCCATTACAATAATCAAGTCGTGACACAACGGAGGAATTTACAAGAGTTTTGAAAGTGTCATGGGGAATACTCCTTTTGACGGATTTTAATCGTCTCAGGTGGAAGAAACTAGCGCTGACCGTGTTATTAATTTGGGATTTTAGAGACAGATTTGCGTCAAGATAAACACCAAGAAGCTTTGTGGAGTTTTTGGGAACGATATCATTGTCAGCTGTTGAAATTAAGGAATGATCGATAAGATGTTGACGCTTTGCGGAAGAAGTCCAGAGAAATTCCGTTTTGGATGGATTTAGTTTAAGTTTGTTTGATGCCATCCATCTGGATATGGCATCAATGCAGTTGACAGTTATTGACGTAAGATGTTTGGTGTCATCAGGGTTGCAGAAAAAATAAAGTTGCTGATCATCAGCATAGCAATGTGAGAGGAGGCCAAAGGATTCTATTATTTTGGCAACGTCATTCGTAAACATGATAAATAAAAGGGGTCCTAATACAGAGCCTTGTGGCACTATGTATGGAAGCGATTCACGGAATTGGCAAAAGAAGGATGAAAGTAGAATAAATGCAGTAGAAATGAGATTAATTAGACGAATGTGTGGATACTCTGTGTATGATAGTGTCGAATGAAAATAAATAAAATAAGTGAATGCGGTGAGAATGATAACGATGTAAATGGAACTAGAAATAGAGGAAGACCGAGAAAAACGTGGCACGTTCAAATAAATCAAAATTTGTATGTTGGCCACGTGCGTCAGAGAAATCGACGCGCGTGCATAACACGATTTATGAATGTTGAGGAAGCGAGAGAAATATGTCAGGAAAGAATAGTGTGGCGTCAATAACTTCCAATTGACAGACATGTATTTTTTGGGGCCGGAAAAATCCAGTTGAGCCACTGGCGCCCACATAACTCATTCCAAAAGTGATCCCTCGTTTTACTAAATACGTTTTACTTTAGTCAAAGTTCATAGAAATTTATACGAACAGTTTCTCTCAGCTAAATAAACGAACATGCAGCGGATAATGTAATTATCATATGTATTATTTAATAATATAGCGGAATTGGTATAAATCGTGCGGAAAATTTATTAAGGTACAGGCGGCCCTCGACTTTCGCACTTAATTCATCCTAAAATTGTGTGCGAAAGTCGAGGTCATGTAAAAAAAATACCAAAATGATGAGATTTTTTAATTGTGTATTTATTTATAAATCATATATCTACATAAATAATATAATAACGAAACGAATTACATCGTTAACATATTTTTGTTTACTGGATCGTTCTCCCGATGATGAAGGTGTAAGGCCATTGAAACATGTTGAGAAAAATAAAGCGGAGAAAATAGTGTTTTGATTTATTAAAAATTCGTCATGGAATTTCTTCACTATTCCTTCTTTATTCATTTTTTCCATGTACCCCAAACCATCTCCATGAACCATTCATTATTTCATTATTCATAATACATTTTTATTTGCACAACATTCACATCATCAGCCGTCTGTCATCCACTGCTGAATGTATGCCTCTCCCAAAGCACGCCACTGCCCCCTATCCATTGCCGCTCCCATCCATCCATGTCCCGCAATCCTCTTCAGATCGTCGGTCCAGCGGGCAGGGGGACGTCCAACTCTACGGAATCCTGTACGTGGTCTCCACTCCAGAACCCGTCTTCCCCATCGGCTGTCGGTTCTCCGACAGATATGACCAGCCCACCGCCACTTTAGCCCGCCTATCCGTAGAGCCACCTCAGTCACCTTGGTTTGTTGTCGAATAAATTCGTTTCTAAATCTGTCCCTCAAGGTTATTCCAAGCATGGCTCTTTCCATGGCGCGCTGGGCGACCCTGAATCTGTAGACTAGACCTTTTGTCAGTGTCCACGTCTTGGCTCCGTAAGTCATGACTGGCAAGGCGCACTGGTTAAAGACTTTAGTCTTGAGGCATTGTGGTATTCTGGAAGTGAGAACATGAAGTAATTTTCCAAAGGCCCAACCCAACTGAATTCTTCTCGAAATTGTTTCGTCCTAATTGTATGATTTGGCCAAGATATAACAACATTCACGTCTTATTTTAATTATCACGCCGTTTCCCCGAAAGGGTAGGCAAAGAGAATGGATCGCCACACTAATCTATCCTGACACACCTCTCTATCTTCCTCCACATTCATACAGCGAGTCAAACACGCTTATATTAACTTTGGTGAAAAGATATATTTAAATTGCAGAATGTGGTTTTTGCACTCGGGCTCCATTCTATGTTTGTCAATGCGCAAATATCTCACGAGATGACAATCTCCGCGCAGAGCAATCGTCTCCGTTGTGTGCGCTGGAACAGGCGGTGCTATTCATTGTGGATTTTTTCTCTCCGTGTTTTCACGAGAGAGACCGATAAATTATTGCCGCTGATTTACCCGATAACATATTTTCGTTTTTGGTACGCATGTTCCGTCGCGATTTTATTCTGTTTGAAATATATTGCAAATTGAGTGACTTATCATCAAGACATCTCGGCTGAACGCGGTCTCCTCGGAGATCGACGTATTTCATATTTAAACTTTGGTCCCATTTTATTCATGTTTCCCATTTTAAATATTCTCACAAAAACAAGACTTGCGATAGTATTGGGAGTATGCATTAATGAACATGAACATTGAATGTATAACCATTTTTTCACAATAAAGCCTTAATTTTCGTAAAAAAAAAACCGCCCGAATTAATCCATACTCCCAATAGTAAAATTAAAAAAGGATGCCTGAGATGGTTTGGACATATGGAACGAATGGATGAGAGTAGAATGGTTAAAAAGTTGTAAAAAGAAGCCGAGGACGACCGAGGAAAACATGGCATGACCAAATTAATCAATTACTAAAAGGCGGTCACATCCGAAGTCGGAATAATCGACGTGCGTGCATGGTACATGATAGAGCATTGTGGCGATCCATCCTCTCTGCCTACACCTCCGGGGAAATGGCGTGAAAGTTAGTTAGTTAGTTAGCTAAATAAGAATTAAAAATTTAACTCCTCTGTCCATGACTAGAATCGGAATTAGAAATTCTCCATAATTATTCCCTAATGATCATGATTCACTGTTCTATCATGCTATTTGTCCTCGTGCACACTTTATCCTACCCCTCTTTCTCCTCTCCATTTTATATTTCTTTTTTCATATGTTGTCCTATGATTTTATGTTAAGTATATCCTGTTACCCTGACGAAGCTCCGGCGGGAGCGAAACCGGTTGGTGTTGATAACGAATAAATTGGTTCATATACAAATTACTACAAGTGTATTTTTATTATTTTTAGTATTTCATATTTCATATTAGTGAAAGTACGTTCAGAAGACAAATACTAGAAGTTTTATTATATTTTATGAAAATAAAATGTTCCGCCTTGTTAAGGTGCTATCAAATAACTTTTCATAATGCCCGAACAAGGGGAAACATGTCATTCCAATACAATATAATAAAACTTTTATAAAAAAATGGTTTCATTATTTTAATTATTAGTTTGCTACGATTTTTTTATGAATTAAACCATCTTTTTCCACTTTTTAGTTTTTTTTTCTCGACATTTTTCGAAGGTTTTACACACTTTCATCATCAGGAGACTGATCATCTTCTTTGAAGACTGATATAAACTCAAAATTCATTGAAAATCGTTTTTGAAAATTCCACAGTTTTAACAGTCTTAGTTTAATGATAATGGAGATATGCGAGGTCGAGGATGTCGTTAGATGGGGAAGGCAAAGGAGAAGATACTGATATGCACACGTGAGGAGAATGGATACATCCAGACTCCCTCTCATTGTGTTGCACGGCTAACCCCAAAGAGATGGATCGACAGCTGGGAGTCGACTTCGCAGGAGGCCAATTCCTTTGAAAAGAAACAGGCTACAAGGCCTACACTAAGAAAAATATGTTTATTAAAAAAACGTTCTTCTATTTCTTCTTCTTCCTCAGCCTATTCCCGTCCACTCCTGGACAAAGGCCTCATCCATTCGCTTCCATGTCACTCTGTCCTGTGCAGACTTCATCCAGGTTATTCCGACGTGTCTGTTCAGATTATCCTTCCACCGTAGTTGCGGTCGCCCTGCATTTCTCTTTGCCGCCCATGGTCTCCAAGTCAGCAGTTTTCTTGTCCATTTTTCATCTGAGCTTCTGGCTACGTGACCTGCCCACTGCCATTCAACATGAAACGAAAAGTCTGAAGCCTGCGTTCTGCCAGTTGGTACTTATGATCTTGAAACTGTAACAGGAGCCATGGAAAGAGCCATGTTAGGAATAAGCCTAAGAGACAGAGTCAGAAACGATCCGGTGAGAGAAAAAAACAAAGGTCACTGACATCATCCACCGGGTGGGGAAAACGTTATCTCTAATTTTTTATTTATTATTTTTTCGATTTCTGTATCGGAATTAGCGTCGATTTCTGTCTCGCGGGGTCTGTCGGACCCCCTTAAAAAAACAATTAATCCCAAACGAATGGCCGATTCAAATGAACTGGAGAACTTCAAGTGGTAGTAAATTGCGGACCGCTACCCCCTCCGAATTCTCCCTCCCCTCCCGCGCAAACAGGCCTCCACCCTCTCACACATCCCCGTCGGATGTCGCCGTGCAATTAATTCTGATGAAAAATCGCCGGGCAGATGGCGGTCATAACGACCCCTAACTGCGCCCCCATCGGCGGTACGTGGGAATTTTTCGAAATGTCGAGCGGGGGTATTTCGCGATCGGACACAAATCTACACGCATCTACCATTACAACTCTTGCTGGATGTTTGCCCTTTTGGCGGTTAATTTAAAAAAATACCAATTTTGATTTCTGAACCTACCCGTGGCGTGTACATTTGTTTTATGGCAGTTCACTCATGTATATGTATATAAACCGTACGTATACGAGTATAAACCCTGGCGAGATATATAAAAATAGGAATTATAATGGAATTATTTATACGGAATTCTGGCCCAACCGTTATGTATGGAAGTGAAGCTTGGAACTGGCAGAAGATGGACGAGAGCAGAATAAATCCAGTACAGATGAGGTCCCTAAAAAGTATGTGTAGTTATGAACAAAATTATGAAAGGATCGTTGCGTTGGTTTGGAGCGCATAGATGGAGAAATAATGGTTAAGATAGTATAAGTTTATGATGTAAATGGTTGCGTTTACGATGTAAATGGAGTACGGAGGAGCGGTGGCGGTACTCCCATGGAAGCCCAAAAGCCAGGTTTGCGTATTTAAAAAAAATCAAAACCTCTTCTGACTTACAGAGGTTCAGCTCTTGTTCAGCTCAATGTTGTTGTCTGTCTTTATACATACCGGACCCCGCCCCTGTGAGTTGCCCCCAAACTTTGATTTTTTTCCCCAGGGCCACCGTAAGCTATTCTGCAAATGGCGCCCAGTAAGGCAGTCCTGAAAACATTACAAAATTAAACCTTTCCTTTACGAATGTAACACAATCAACATGGCCAATTTTTTGCATATAATAGCAGTTAGTTAAACAAAACATTTTTGAAAATCTAATATAATACTAAATAAATAAATATAATACTTCAACATCAATTACTGTGTAATTTAAATAAAATTTATTTGTATAATTATAACGACAGCTGTTTCGCCAACGGATGTTGACATCATCAGGTATTGATAATATCTGATGATGCCAACAGCGGTAAGCGAAACCACTGTTGTGACAATTTCATGAAAAAATGTGATTTAATAATTTCGGATTAAACCTCAATCGAAATATTTTAATAAGTAATCTGTTTTATTATATATTTTAATAAATAAATCAATCACAGAAAGGCGGAGAAGTTGGAACAATCGACGAGCATGCATGTCACGATGTATGAATGTACAGGAGTGGTATATCAGGACAGAACCGTATGGCGGGTCCATCATCACCTACTCCTTCGGGGAAACGGCGTGATGGTTAGTTAGTTAGTTTTGTTATTGATTTTATAATTATACATATACGAGTATAATTTGTAATGTTTTTATTATGTTTATTAATGTGTTTTTTTTCTTGCAGGTAAGTTTCTGATGGATATTATGAAAAGAAAAATCAAGAATCGTTAACGGCCAAAAGAGTCAAGTATATTGGGTATGTGAAATATTGGATTTTTAAGGTAGTTTACAAGTTCATAAAGACGGTTTGGACCCATGGAAAGAATAAAATATATAAAAATAGTAAAGAAATTATACGTTAACGATGTAAACGGAACAAGAAAAAGAGTAAGATCAAAGCAGTCCTTACTTACTTACTCGAACAGCTGTTGTCGTCCAGTGCTGGACATAGGCCTCCCCTATATTTCTCCGCGTATTCCTGTCTTATGCCTTTCGCATCCAATCGCCAGCAATTCTTCGAATGTCATCGGACTATCGTGTGGGGGGTTCCCTCTGTATCTTTTATCTTCGCGGGGTCTCCACTCCACCACCCTTCTGGTGTATCTATCGTCTACCAATCTGGTAACATGTCCCGCAAATTACCATTTAAGCTTATCCACCCTATCGACAACATCTGTTACTCCCGACCTTCTACGTATTTCAGTATATCTTAACTGGTTTGAGAGTCTTACATGTAGCATGGCTCTTTCATGTTTCCTTTGTGCTACACGGAGTCTCCTTATAGTCGACTGTGAGGGCTAGCGTTTCTGCTCCATATGACAGTACTGGAAGTACGCGTTGATCATACATAAAACTTCTATAAAACACACGTTTTCTTCTTCTTTCTCTTTGTTTACTTTCCCATCTTACTATGTCCTCAACACCACAGACAGAACCTATCGTTTCATTATTGATGCGATCTCTGAGGATTTATGCCTGCGATGGAGCGTAGGTTTCGCATTTTTGCTACTCTAAGAAGGTTCTTAGTTCTGTTGGTATTGGCCTTGTATATCTAGACGCCAGCGGCGGTATTCCCATAGAAGCCTAGAAGCCCGGCTTGCGTAAGAAATTTTGAATCAAAACCTCTTCTGGCCTACAGAGGTTCAGCTCTTGTGGCTATTCTTCTTACGTCTGATGGGAACGTGTGAGTTGTTGGTTTATGCGGGGGCATAATTACTTAGATTTGGGGGGTTTGATTCAAAACTTCTTACGCAAGCCGGGCTTCTGGGCTTCTATGGGAATACCGCCACTGCTGAACGCATGCCTTGTATATCTTGACTTTCGTACCTTGTATACTTTCAGTAAGCATGTATTTGGAGGAGCAGACGTTCTCATTGGTATAAATTTTTCTGAATTGTTTATCCAACGGGCTTTTTCAATTCTTGTATTCTCCATGGCGGTCCACGTGGTCTCTCCAAAAGCGCCTTCTGGTTCTTCTACATCTCACTATATCCTCAACACCATAGACAGACCTAATCGTTTCATTTTTGATCCGATCTCTGAGGGTTTTTGCCTGCGATCGGGCTTTTTCTCCATACTCTATTATTAAACGTGTCCATTATGATAATTTCTCGTTGAAAAGCCGACAGCTAACAGGATGAGAAAGTCGCACGCTTATTATGTTTCTGGACATCCAACATCGTAAAGTTTGGTTTTAGTTTTAAGTACATTTCGGGTACACTACACATGTATGCAGTGGAAGGGGCTGTTGATTATCAACCCCTACCCTTCGTTCCCACCGCCTACCCCCGTCTACATAGTCTGGAAATTTTCAGGAATGCTTAAGCAGAGTTGCAGACAACATTACGGGGTTCTCTTGTCGAGTATCGACAATTAATTTGTCTGTTGTCTGAACGAGGTCCTGAAGCATTCTAGAAGGAATAATTATATTAAATCGCATTCAGCGTTGTTTGAATACTTTTCTATACAATTAACTTTTACGTCTGTCTAAAGTAGTGGTTCCCTAAGTGTCCCTAGGTTTTATTGTTATTATTATTATTATTTTTTTTTTTTAATATCAGAGTTGCATTATTATTTACCTTGCTTATGATATACAAGGTTTTTATTTCATTAAGTGGATTTTTCTGCAGATTTATTTTTATTTTTTTACTTGTTGGTTTGGAATGTTTGCATAAATTCCATTACGATATATAGTCAAGTCGCGACACAACGAAGGAATTTACAAGAGTTTTAAAGGGGCATGGGGAATACTCCTTTTGACGGATATTAATCATCTTAGGTGGAAAGCAACGGGAAACTACCACATCAAAAAAGCCCAAGTGGCATCCCAAAAGCCAGCAAAGATATTAATAAACATTGCTGCAAACCAATCCCAGGATTGAAACTTAAGAAGAAGAGGTGGAAGAAACCATTATTTAGCAGTGTCGCATTGAAATTTTGTGACACAATTTCAAATCAACGCCACGCTAAAACGCAAGTGATTTGCGTATGCTAAAATAAAATACCACAAAATTCGACATCAGCGTCATCTATGGTAAACAAAAATAACTTTGAATTATTCTCACAAATTCAATTATTCATGAACTTCTCAGAAGATTTTAACGGTCACCTACCGGGTCCAATTGTAAATATAAACCATACAGATACCCACTCAAACCCACATAAAAACTTTCATCAAAATCGGTCCAGCCGTTTAGGAGTTCAACTGCATACGCCCGTACAGAATAATTATATATGTAGAGATACTAAAAGCTAAGATGGCATTAGTTTTTGTGCCGACCCTTATGTATGGAAGCGAAGCATCGAACTGGCAAAAGAAGGATGAAAGTAGAATAAATGCAGTAGAAATGAGATCTCTTAGACGAATGTGCTGATATTCTGTGTATGATAGAGTGTCGAATGAAAATATAAGAAGTAAATGCGGTGCGAATGATGGTGATACGAACAAAATAATGAAAGGAGAAAATATTGGAGAGGATATTGAAAGAAGGGTTGGGGCAGTCAACAAAGTGAATGGTGCACTTAAAGTTGTCATCTCAAACAAAAACCTATCCAAAAAAGATAGAATGGCAGTGCACAATGGTGTTCTTCTACCGACCCTTGTGTATGGAAGCGAAGCATGGAACTGACAAAAGAAGAATGAAAGTAGAATAAATGCAGTAGAAATGAGATCTCTCAGACGAATGTGTGGATACTCTGTGTATGATAGAGTGTCGAATGAAAATATAAGAAATGAATGCGGTGCGAATGATGGTGTTATGAACAAAATAATCAAAGGATCATTAAGATGGTTTGGACATATGGAAAGAATGAATGAAGAAAGAATGGAAAAAAAATTATAGGTTAACGTAACGAGGAAAACGTGGCACGATCAAATAAATCAAATATTGAATGTCGGCCATACGAGGAATCAGAGAAATCGACGCGCGTGCATGACACGATGTATAAATGTTGAGGAAGCGAGAGAAATATGTCAGGAAAGAAAAGTATGGCGGTCCATTCTTTCTGCCTACCCCTTCGGGGAGACGGCGTGATGGTAAGTTAGTTATTTACTTGAATTAGTACACATGCACACAACACATGTTCTAATAAAAACAATTAAACATTCAATTATAATAATAAGGTCACATTTTGTTTACATATTTATTTAATTCTATTTATACAAAAAAGTTTGGGAACCACTGGTCTAAAGTAAAGCAGCCATAAAAAAACTCATGGCTTTGTTGCGATTTTCTTTGTAATGCAAGCTTAATTTAAAAAAAAATTCAAAGCCTTCAATAAAAATTATACATATAACGTGTATTTATTGTTTACTTGTACAAAGATGTAAAACTCCATAGTGAATTATTAATACGAATGAAAACGTCTGTTTTATACAAGTTTCATTATAATTTGTGTACTCTTGACCCAGATATAGAGATAAAATGCAGAATTGTGGCAGCAAGAGCTACGTTTAATAAAATGAAATCACTCTTCTGCAATGATAACGTAAACTTGAAACTCCGCCAGTGAATGATCAAATGCGATGTGTGATCCGTTTTATTGTACGGGTGTGAAACTTGAACCCTGAAAGTTAACTCAATGAACAGACTTGAAGCATTTGAAATGTGGCTCCATCGCCGAATGCTCATAGTTCCCTGGACGGACATGGTTACCGATACCGAAGTCTTGAGGCGGGCTAGAGTTGACAGGGAATTGTTATCAACTATCAAGGTTCGAAAGATATCATATCTGGGTCATATACTGCGTAGGGAAACTACCACCTTCTACAACTGATATTGGAGGGGAAAATTGAGGGACGCCGAGGGCCCGGTAGGAGACAAATGTCCTGGCTGCGAAACGTGAGGGTGTGGACCGGCATCTGAAGTGTGGAGGAGCTGTTCCGAGCGTCGCAGGACAGGGACAGGTTCGCCTAGATCAGAGGTCGGCAAAGTGCGGCTCCGGAGCCGCATGCGGCTCTTTAGCCTCTTAAGTGCGGCTCCGGCACAAATGTTCACGGACAGGTGCGCAAGACGCGCCGATGGTATCGGCGGGTGACGATTGCGGGGTGCGCGGTGCGAGGGAGACTCTTCTCGCGTTTCAATAAGTCTGGTTGGCGTTGGATAGCAGTCACCTCGCCAGTCGCGTTGCTACGATCACGGTGGTCGGCGCTTGTCGTGTTTGCAAGTCGCGCACTTGTTACAATGTTTTTTTTTCCATGATTTTTGAATACGATGTCTCATTATGGATTCCTTAATAATATATTATTTTTTTATCAATGAATAAAATGTTTATTAAATATGATATCAAGTTTTATTCAGCGTAGGTACCCGTAATTTAATAAAGTGCTGAAATTATAATTAATGTTTGCTAAATCTAAAAAACAGAAATGGCTCCTATTTTTTTTTAATCATTGTAATATACATATTTGGCTCTTTGGCAAATAAGTTTGCCGACCTCTGGCCTAGATGATCGCCAACGTTGGGGGGACCCGACAGGGCACTTGAAGAAGAAGAAGAAGATGTGGATTTTCATTTTACGATTAGAGTTTTTATTTTAAGTTCATTGTGTGCAGATTAATATTACCGCAATACGTGTGTTGGATGAATTGGTCACAGAAGTAAGTTCAGTCCGATAAACAATTTTTAGCAAACATAAGTAAGCTATAAAATTTAATTAAATTAACTCACGCTGGTTGTTATAGTGTTGTTATGATATTTATTACCGTTCCCAGAGCGCGCGGTAGAAGAATACTGCAACCCCATTTTTATCAATTATTTTTTTTATAAGCAAAAAAGGATGAAATTAGGATAAGTGCCGTAGAAATGAGATCATTGAAAAGAATGTGTGGGAAAACGATATATGAAATGTAAGAAAAAAATGTAAGGGGCGAAACGAGAAGGATGGAGTGCCGCATTAAAGTGTGACAGTTCATTCTTTCTGCCTACCCTGTCGGGGAGACGGCGTGATGGTTAGTTAGTTAGTTAGTTAGTTATGTAAAACAGATGATTGCATCATAAGTAAAATTAAAAAAGGATCCCTCTCAAGGTTACGACATATGGAAGGAATGGACGAAAGAAGAACGATTAAAATGTTGTATACATGCTTTCTCTTTCGCTTTCTCTTCCCCCCCCCTATGGGGGCAAAGAGAAAGCGAGGCAGGCCTAGAGCCACCTGGAGAAGAAACCTGCAGGACGAGGTTAAAGCAGCAGGCCTCACTTGGGATGATGTTAGGCATCAGGCATGCGATATAGTCGGGTGGAGAAGGTTCCTTGAGGCCCTATGCACCACGGAGGTGTGAAAGGATAAAAAGAAGAAGAAGAAGAAGAAAATACATGCAGTGTAAGTGGAAAGAGAAGTCGTGGAATATTAAAGAAAGCGTGACATGACCAAATTAATCAAACACTGAAAGGCGGCCACATTCGAAGTCGGAATAATCGACGTGCGTGCATGGTACGATGTATGAATGTAGAGGAATCCCTAGAGGTATGCTAGGGCAGGGCATTGTGGCGAACCATCTTCTCTGCCTACCCCTCCGGGGAAATGGCGTGATGGTTAGTTAGTTAGTTAATTTTGGAAATGGAATCTCTTTATTTCAAACTATATACAATAATTAAAAAAATTGGTTGTCTCACTTTTCCTCTTCACTTACGACTTTTGTATTGGAAACAGTTAGACTTCGTCAAAACTACTTTTAGGTTAGTTAACATTCCAAAATCTGTGAATTTTAACAATTTTTATATATATTTTGTCTGTATAACTGTTTGTCTCAGAATGAATAATTTTTAATTTAGTACATTTGTATCGAAATCCGTTTTGGTTCCTTGAGACTTAGTCCGAATCTGGTTCCCACGATTTTTATTGGTATTTAATATTAATTTTTATTGCTGGTAATTAATGCTAATGGGTTATTTATTAATTAACCGTTCGGCCACTTGCCGTGCGATATATTTTTCAAGGAGCACACTTGCTAATTGGCAAATTTGTTAATCGTTATATATGGCGTTTTACTATTTTGTTAAATTTTTGACTTTAATAATAATAATTTATTCTTCCATTCCTTGACAATAATGTAAGACTTTATCATAAACCCTAAATCCCCCCTCGCCCTCTTTCGGAGGAACACTCCGGGCGATACATTTAGCCCCATCATAAAACAACTACCAAATCGCATTCCAACAATGTTTCCTACAGACGTAAGAGGAATAGCCATTAGAGCTGAATCTCTGTAAGCCAGAAGATCCAAGTCCAAGTCCATTCGTCGTAGCGCCCAAAAAATGGTATCTTTACTAACTAACTAACTAACTAACCATCACGCCGTCTCGCCAAAGGGGTAGACAGAAAGAATGGACTGTCACACTTTTCTTTCCTGACACATTTCTCTCGCTTCCTCAACATTCATACATCGTGTCATGCACGCGCGTCGATTTCTCTGACTCCCCACGTGGCCGACATTCAATATCTGATTGATTTGATCGTGCCACGTTTTCCTCGGTCTTCCTCTATTTCTGGTTCCATTTACATCATTGACATATAATTTTTTTACCATTCTTTCTTCATTCATTCTTTCCATATGTCCAAACCATCTTAATGATCCTTTCATTATTTTGTTCATGACACCATCATTCGCACCGTATTCACTTCTTATATTTTCATTCGACACTCTATCATACACAGAGTATCAGCACATTCGTCTAAGAGATCTCATTTCTACTGCATTTATTCTACTTTCATCCTTCTTTTGCCAGTTCCATGCTTCGCTTCCATACATAAGGGTCGGCACAAAAACTTATGCCATCTTAGCTTTTAGTATCTCTACATACGAGTATATAATTATTCTGTACGGGCGTATGCAGTTGAACTCCTAAACGGCTGGACCGATTTCTATAAAAGTTTTTATGTGGGTTTGAGTGGGTCTCTGTATGGTTTATATTTACAATTGGACCCGGTAGGTGACCGTTAAAATCTTCTGAGAAGTTCATGAATAATTGAATTTGTGAGAATAATTCAAAGTTATTTTTGTTTACCATAGATGGCGCTGATGTCGAATTTTGTGATATTTTATTTTAGCATACGCAAATCACTTGCGTTTTAGCGTGGCGTTGATTTGAAATTGTGTCACAAAATTTCAATGCGACACTGCTAAATAATGGTTTCTTCCACCTCTTCTTCTTAAGTTTCAATCCTGGGATTGGTTTGCAGCAATGTTTATTAATATCTTTGCTGGCTTTTGGGATGCCACTTGGGCTTTTTTGATGTGGTAGTTTCCCGTTGCTTTCCACCTAAGATGATTAATATCCGTCAAAAGGAGTATTCCGCATGCCCCTTTAAAACTATTGTAAATTCCTTCGTTGTGTCGCGACTTGACTATACTCGTATATCGTAATGGAATTTATGCAAACATTCCAAACCAACAATTAAACAAATTTCTGCGTTCAATGCAGCAGCAAGACTCATTAAAGGCATTCCAAAAAAGTCCCATATAACACAACATCTCAAAGAACTTCACTGGCTTAAAAGTCCAGAAAGAATCCAGTATAAACTCTGCTGGACAGGCTTCACAGCGCTACATGGAATGGCTCCAAATTGTATATCCGAACTCTGTAAAACGGACAGCCTAAATACAAGGATATCCACACTTCGCTCGGCGAACTCCTCGGCAATAGGAAGATTAGTTGAGCTGAAGCGTTGCCCCAGTACAAATTTCGAGGATCTAGCGTTTGCGGTAGCCGGTCCATCTGCTTGGAACAATCTTCCTTCACATCTCAGATGCATAAATGATCCGACAGACTTCAGATCTAAGCTGAAACCCCATCTTTTTCATATTTCATACCCAATTTAAAACTTGCATATTTTGTTCTATTATACTTTCTAATCGATTGCGAATATCAATCAGATGCAGCGTTCACATTTAGATACAAAAGACGTCTTAATGCGCCCTTGAGGTGATTACATCACAAAAACGGCGCTTTAAAAGTTAGCATATTATTATTATTATTATTATTATTATTGTTAATGGGTTAATTCCTGGTACACCTAATAATTCAACTTTACTTTCATCTGTAGGTAGAGGATATATTCAACGTTAAGGCATCAACACTTTATACTTCCGATTTGAAGAGAAACCTTATTTTCTCTTCAAAATAATAATACGTGGGTTTACAGTGTACTAACTCTGTGTAAACCCACCACAGGTGAGAATTATTAGATGTCGTTTCAAAATACGGTTTATTATACAATATGAATGGTAATGACAGTTTGATGAGTCCATGTTTTGATATACTTTCTATAGATTTGTATAGAAAACATCAATATTTTAATTAATTTCTGACGCATAATCGGATCAGCTATACACTACACGGCCTGTCGGCCGACCGCGCCCGATTATCAATATTTATTACCATACAGTGTACTTAAATCCCATGCCCACAAAATTAGCTACAACAAATTTACTAAAATCCATTAAGGTGCGTTTATAACGAAACTTCACTTTTTATTAATAATATATTAACAACAACAACTATAAACTATCACGCCGTTTCTCCGTAAGGGTAGGCAGGGAGAATGGACTGCCACACTACTCTATTCTGACACACCTCTCTAGATTCCTCTACATTTGTAGAGCGAGTCATAACACACGTCGATTCTTCAGACTTCTAAATTGGCCGATTTTTTAAATTTGATTAATATCACACCGTTTCCCGATATGGTTATTCAGAGATAATGGACCATCACATTACTCTATCTTGACATGATACTCTAGCTTCTTCCACATTCGTACGGCGAGTCATACACGCAGTCGATTCTTCCCAATTTTACCAAGGCCGATCATCAAAATTAGATTTATTTGATTATGTCAAGTTTTTCTCAGTCTTCCGTAATCCATTATATTCTTTTGTCATCCTTGTTTCTTTGATTTTTAATGTATTTGTATATTATTAACTTTAAAATAAAAAAGGGTTTGATGGTAATAGAAAAGGTCACGTGAGGAGGAGACCCCACGACCATGTCGTGTAAAAGTGTATTTCCGTGCCTCTAAAGACATGAAGGCCGAAGCCTCAAAGGCATGAAGTCTAAAGCCTCAGACATAAAGGCCGAAACTTCAAAGACATGAAGGCTGAAGCCACAAAGACATAAAGGTCGAAGCCCCGAAGACATGAAGGCCGAAACCTCAAAGACATTAAGTGCGAAACCTCAAAGACATGATGGCCGAAGCCTCAAAGACATGAAGGCCGAAACCTCAAAGACATGAAGTTCGAAACCTTAAAGGCATGATGGTTTAAGTCTCAAAGACCTGAAGGCTGAAATCTCAAAGGCATGAAGGCTGAAGCCTCAAAGGCTTGAAGGCTAAGACCTCAAAGACATGTAGGCCGAAGCCTCAAAGACATGAAGGCCAAAGCCTCAAAGACACGAAGGCCGTAGGTCGTAAGAAGGAAGGTGATTACCAGCAAAATACCTGGCGCTAGGTGATAAAAGAACCGTCTTCGAGTAGTTGGAAAGGTGAGAGATTAGATTGAGATTAAAATAATAACGTTAAAGGTAATTTTGCGGCGCCATCTTGTATTCCGTATTAACGTTATGAGACATTTCGTCGCAGTGTGCGGGACCACGTCGTAAGCGATTTCGTTATAAACGCACAATGCTAAAATATAATTGTATTATTGCCACAATAAAGCACGCGGTCGGGCAGGTTCCATATTAATTATTGCCGGGGAAATTTATTAACGTGTAGCCGGGGTTATGTTAATTTTTACTGCTTGGAGATACCGAATGTGCACCGGACACGCAACGCGACCTGAAATATGACACGAACGAAATCTGCATTTTTAACACCCCAGGCTGCCCAGAATGCGCAATTAAAGCAGTCATGGACCTAATCAAATTAGTTGAAAAATTATTCCTACATGAGTTAAAAATATTATGAGTTATCGCTTCTTGAATGATGAGGGTTGTACTCGTATAAAAACTGATCAATGTTAAAAGCGTATAAAAATTGGAGAGTTTTCTCCAGGCGTTGTCTAGTAATGTGTGATAATTGGGTTGATAATAGCCTTTCATATTACATTAATAAAGATTTCTGCTTCATGCTAACATCTAATCTCAATAGATGGCGCTAGTGTAGATTAAACTAAAATATGTGAAATGTTTCTCAATTGTAACGAGTTAAAGTTTCGTCACATTTGATAATGCCTTAATAGGGCTTACTTCTTACTTACTTCCTATGGCCATACAAATTTTGAAGAGTTTTAGCCTCCTTGATGATTTTTCGCCAAGCTCCTCGATCCTGCGCCTTTTGCTCCCAGCAGTCCGATTCGCCCGACCTAGCCAGGTCAGCCAGAACATTGTCCATTAGGCGCTGTCTAGGTCTTCCTAGAGGTCTTACTCTAGTCGGTCTAGACGCGTACAGGGTCTTTATTGCTCTGGTCTGGTCTGGGGCAAAACATGTCGTACAATATTATAATAAAACTCCTTGAAAAACTATCGTTTTTTCTTACATATTAATAATTTAATATGGAATTTTACATCATTGTTCAAGAAACAACAAATAAGTTAGTTAGTATTATATAAAATAATTTCAATGCCTTCGTAGAATTTTGAATATTTAAATTGGTATATATTTATTTGTATATTGAAGGATGTCTGTGTGAAGGCTAAGAGATTCTGTAGAATTGGTCCTCTTGGTGTACAAAGCGGTATCCTTTAATTCCCGTCTTCACCCCACTTCACGTCGGCTCTTCTGCTTCGTGTTTGACTTCTCACTTCGCTTTTTAGACCCCATCACTTTCCCTAGTCAATGCTGTTTACTATGCAGGGCTGGCGTAGGGAATTTAAATTCTTTTAATTTCAATATTATAACTATTTTTCTTTTTTATACACGTTGTGTATACAGAAGCATGGAACTGGCAAAGGAAGGATGAAAGTAGAATAAATGCAGTAGAAATGAGATCTCTTAGACGAATGTGTGGATACTCTGTGTATGATAGAGTGTCGAATGAAAATATAAGAAGTGAATGCGGTGCGAATGATGGTGTCATGAACAAAATAATGAAAGGATCATTAAGATGGTTTGGACATATGGAAAGAATGAATGAAGAAAGAATGGTAAAAAAATTATATGTTAATGATGTAAATGGTACCAGAAATAGAGGAAGACCAAGGAAAACGTGGCACGATCAAATAAATCAAATATTGAATGTCGGCCATGTGAGGAGTCAGAGAAATCGACGCGCGTGCATGACACGATGTATGAATGTTGAGGAATCGAGAGAAATATGTCAGGAAAGAAAGGTGTGGCAGTCCATTCTTTCTGCCTACCCCTTCGGGGAGACGGCGTGATGGTTAGCTAGTTAGTTAGTTGTGTATACAGCACTTTTATTAAAAAAATATAATTATATAGACATGTTTCGGACAAACAGTCCTTCAGTAAACACAAGTATACATTGTAAATACATAATAATAATTTTGTATCAAAATTTATTTGTTTTCATTACTACATAATCAGCTTCATGGGACTCGTCCTCGTGGAAGACCTCCTAAAAGATGGAAGGACAGCTGGGAATCTACCTCACAGGAGGAGCAACACTCTAGAGAACAGACCACTTAGGTCTACAACAAGAAAGAGGAAAAGACTTGGAATTAATTTATAAAGTGTTATTTCTATTTTTCGTTTTTATACACTCTGTATATACAACACTTTTATTAAAAAAATAAAACTATATAGACATGTTTCGGACAAACAGTCCTTCTTCAGTAAAGATACATATTTATAAAAATATTATAAAATTGTTGTTGTTTACATGATCTGGCAGATGTTACAAAGATTTAATTTGGAACGTTCATGCTTTTGTTATAACAAATATTATGATTCAATTTAAAATAATAATTTATAGTTCTAATCGAATAATGTATATAATATATTATTGTTACTGTTAAAACTTAAAACACTGTTTTAATATCACAATTTCTTTTTATTCACTGAGAGTGTCGCGACAGCTGTTTCGCCAACCGATATTGGCATCATCGGGTGTTACAATAAACATTATTTTATTTGTTATTTGTAAAAAGAAATTGTAATTTTATTACAGTGTTTTAAATTTTAACAGTAATAATGTTGAAGTATCATAGTGTTTAGGCCAAAACAAAGGACTATTATATATTGTAATTATGCCTGAGACCCCCGTGTGGTAAAAGTGAACCTTCTTAGCTCATACGAATAGCTGCTTCATGCATTATTTTTTATTTCATTTTTTTTCAACTTCTTCTTCCTCTTGGTTTATGTCGTATGACCTGTTTGTAACGGTGAATTATCCTTGGATGATGACGTCCAGCCATCTCTTTATATTCTATATTCGCCATATTTTACAATTTTCTCATAAATAGCATGCCTAGCACCCTATCATCCGTTTCCGGCTTGACGTCGACTTCTGGGACACCCTGTATATTAGTGAATCAAGTTTGAGAAAAATACAATCAAGCAATCAAGTCATGCTAGTTATGATATAAATGTAAAAAAAACATGGGGTTATTTTATCGATTTTTTTTAAATGCCTTCGATGAAAGCGAAAACGGCCGTTTACAATGGAGTTCTGGTCCCAACCCTAATGTATAGAAGCGAAGCATGGAACTGGCAGAAGAAGGATGAGAGCAGAATAAATGCGGTGGGGATGAGGTCCCTAAGACGTATGTGTGATAGAACGATATACGACAGAATCTCAAATGCTGATATAAGAAAGGAATATAGAGCTGAAGAAGGTATTATGAACAAAATTATGAAAGGATCTCGGCATTGGTTCGGACATATTATTAGCACATGGATGGAGAAAGAATGGTAAATAAAGTATACAATAATGATGTGAATGGAGAACGGAGTCGAGGCATACCAAGGAAAACATGGCATGACCAAATTAATCCAATTTTAAAACATGTTAGAAGTCAGAAGAATCGGCGTGCGTGTATGACTCGCTGTATGAATGTGGAGGAAGTTAGAGAGGTGTGCCAGGATAAAGTAGTGTGGTGGTCCATTCTCTCTGCTTACCCCTGGGGGGAAACGGCGCGATGGTTTGTTTTTGCCTATAATTTAAAAGATACAAAACTTGGATTTTTTTTTCATTTTATCATAACTATCATGACTTGCTCATCATCCGTTTCCGGCTTGAGGTCGATTTCTGGGACACCCTGTATAAGGCTTTCGAATTTTGCAATTCGTACTTGGAAATATCCAGTGACTACCTTGGCAAACCCTAGCGGTCTAGCCGCCGAGATAAGGGATGCTCCTTCAATTTGAATAAGTAATCATTTTGTGGGGCAGATTTTCGATCACGCATCAAGTTTTATAATGGAAATATAAATGAACCCGCCACCCCCAAGGCTATCCCGGACACGGGGTGGGCGGCGGTCCGAGGGTGGTGTTGGGTAAATACACGCAAAGGGGTGAAAAGGAAGATTTTAGTTTTGCATGTTTTTAGCTGTATAAATGTTAAGGGATTATAAAGGTACCACGGCCACAAGAAAATTGATGGTGAAATTAGTTTTGAGTTCTTCCACATTCATTCAGCGAGTCAGGCACGCACCTCGATCCTTCCGAGATCTAAGATAGCTGATGAAAGTTTACGCTGATTATTGAAATCTCCCGAAAAGTTGGCAGAAGAAGGATGAAAATAGAATAATTCCGTAGAAATGAGGTCACTAAGAAGGATGTGCGGAAAAACAATGTATGATATGATATCTAATGATGATGTAAGAAGGGAATGTAAAGCGGATGAATGCGTGATAAAAATAATCAAGAAAGGGTCTTTAAGATGGTTTGGACATATGGAACGAATAGATGAGGGAAGAATGGTTAAAAAGATATATACAAGTAGTGTGAATGGAAAAAGAAATCGAGGAAGGCCAGGGAAGACATGGCATGACCAAATTAATCAATTACTGAAAGGCGGCCATATTCGAAGTAGGAACAATCGACGAGCGTGCATGTCACGATGTGTGATTGTGGAAGAGGCGCGAGAATTATGTCAGGATAGAACAATGTGGCTATTCATTCTCTCTGCCTACCCCTCCGGAGAAACGGCGTGATGGTTAGTTAGTTAGTTTGTAATTTCCTAATAGAATGTCGGCAACTGCTTTGACTGCCACACCGAATGTCGCAGCTTCGATTCCCGGCGACGACAGTGTGGAAAAATAAATTTCAAGCATTCTTTATCTGGTTGAATTCTTCTTCTTCTTCTCTTAGACCTTTTGCCACAATGTGTGGGATTCTGAAAGGGTCCATCCTCTGCACGTGCGCATTCCAGTATCTCCTGCGTTGTGTGCCCTAACTTACGATGTCTTCCACCTTGCAAAAAATCCAATTAAAAACATTTAATTTCTTCTATATACGCCAAACTTTGTGTTGTTATGATGGTTTATTTCTATTTTTCTTTTTTATACACTTTGTATATTCCACACTTACATTAAAAAAATAAAATTATACAGACATGTTTCGGACAAACAGTCCTTTTTCAGTAAAGATGATCTTCTTCTTCTTCTTTGCTAGCTTTCTTCCCTCCACTGCTGGATATAGGCCTCTTCCAATTTCTTCCACTCGTCTCTATCCTGCCCCTTTTGTATCCAGTAAAGATACATTTAAAAAAATATTATATAATTTTGTTGTTTACATGATCTGACAGATGTTACAAAGATTTATTTTGGGACGTTTATGCTTTCGTTATAACAAATATTACATTCAATTTAAATTTAAAAAAAATTAATAAAGATATTTGCGTTGAAATTTTGCATGTTAATAATAGAAATATAACTTTGAGAAATCTCGAAATTTTAGAAATTGAAAAAGCTATTAATAATATAGAAAATATTATAAATAATCAAATAAATTTAACGTCAAGTATCTTTGATTTATTTCCTTTGTTGTAAGTAATTACCTGATTTTTTTTTTTAATTTAAGTGTTGTATATACAAAGTGCACTAAAAAGATAATTAGAAGAAAAAAAAAATTAAAATTTATATAAAAAATAATATTTCTGAGAAACGATAAATAAACTGAATTTGTATTTGCAATTAAATTGCCAAAGCAAGCAACATTTTCATAATCTATTTTACGACATGCTAGCTGTAGTGATATATAAAACGTTTTCTAGCAGGGTATCTATAGGCTGGATGAGTCTACCAATCTTCTTGTGCTCACGAAATAGCTCATTTAGTTTCTTCAATAATTACATTCCAAATCAATGAATCAACGTCATTTCAATGAGTAAATTCAAACACTTTTGCGTCACGATAAATCGGCATAGAAAAATGTATTAAAACACCCGAAGACCTATAGCAAAAAAAGAATTTTTTATTTGCTATATTATGCTGATGTGGAATTTTCGACGGGTGCACTCTGCCGCAAGGGCGGCTTGCGTTTTTCACGCCAGTGCCCCGAGAGTCAAATGATCGCGTAGTTCCGACCGGGTTTTAATTTCCGCACAGATCCGCGCCCCATCAACTAACTATCCCGGACTTTGACGATCTTTGCCGAAGTCCACTTCGGCTCGCTGATAGTCACGCTTCGGCGACTCGTGAAATAATTCGTAACCAAATATATAATTTCAAATCTGTATTCTAATTTTAAATATGTGAAATGCGAAAATGGCCGTTCACATTGGGGTTCTAGTTATAACCCTTATTAATGCAAGCGAAACATGGAACTGACAGAAGGACGACAAGCATGGATGAGATCTCTTATATTTAAATGTGTTAAAACGATGTACGACAGAATTTCAAACGGAAGAGAATATTAAGAACAATTTTTTGAAAGGATCACTGAGTTGGTTTTGACACGTTCTAGTTACAACCCTTATTAATTCAAACGAAACATGGAACTGGCAGAAGGAGGATGAGAGCATGAGATGAGATCTCTTAGATTTAAATGTGTTAAAACGATGTACGACAGAATTTCGAACGGAAGAGAGTATTAAGAACACATTTTTGAAAGGATCACTGAGTTGGTTTTGACACATTGAACACAGGGGTGATGAAAGAATGGTCAAGAAAGTATACGTTAACGATGTATGATGATCGGACATTGGTTGCGTAGTTCGTGAAATTTGTGAGAGTGTAGCCATACCGGAGTGCCAGAGTAGGAATCAAGACACAGGTGGCTTGTGATCACGCGCTGTGGCGAGAAGCGTAGTGTGGCCGGTCCCATAGTACGCCATATATTGGTTTGCCATCTAGGCACAGGTGTTCAACTTGACCCCTACTCTGGCACTCCAGTGTGACCATACCCTGAGTCCTTCAAGACTTGCGGCAAGCTATTAAATACTTTCAAACCCTTGTAAAAAAAACAACCTGTAAGAAATACAACATGACGATCTCTATCGAAAAAACGAAATGTATGACCTTTTCCAAAACACCCAAAACAAGTAACCGGGTTATAGAAAATCAACCCATAGAACAGTTTAGGACCTTCAAGTATCTAGGCATTGACCTGGTGGGAGGAGCTGATCTGCGGGAAGAAATACAAGCCCGAGTCAACAAGGCAGCTGCAATCTCTGGCGCTCTAAAATCCACAATATGGAAAATCAAAGACGTGACCATTAAGAGTAATATGAGAATCTATAGAGCATGCGTAAGACCAATAATAGCATATGGCGTCGAAGCAAGGGCAGACACAGTACGGACCAAACAACTTTTGAGGACTTCCGAGATGAAGACACTGAGAACGATAGCATGCAAGACGCTGAGGGATCGCGTGAGGAACACCATAATAAGAGAGATATGTGAGATTCCAAAATTTGTATTGTATCTCGTTGATTTTGTATTGTTTTATTTAAGATTTTTTAAACTGGTACTATTTCGCGTCCGGTATTTATAAATAAGATACAGCATCTCTATATTCAGAATACGAATCTGTCTCGTTTTTTTTATCATTATTATCTGTAGTTAAGGAAAAATAGGCGAGAAGAACGTTTCTCTCCCTCACTGGTTGACGAACTCTGGATTCTGTGAGACATCTCATCTCGACCTATTTATAATGCCCTATCTTGATTAGCCATTCTATCAACTCCCATGCTGACCCAAGATCTGCCAGATTTGGCTTCTAATTCCACGACTCGCTCTCACTAGACACTTTAGAACAATGTATCCAGCATGCAAAATAACAATGCTGAGACTTCTTTGTGTGCTATATGTCAACATTTCTGCTAAAACTACACCAAATTATATATTTATTTTTATGAAAGTTAGACAGGAACATTTTACAACTTATAAAACAATATTTTGTAAACAATTAATTAATAATATAAAAATCGCAAATGATAAAAACAACAAAAACATTAAATATCGGTACTTAGAACATTTTGAAAGCATTTTAAACGAGAGATCGCGAGAGAACCGGCATCTCTTACCACATTTGACAATTCGTTATATAATTTAAATCCTCTATAAAAAACACCTTTTCTGTACTTTCAAGTCTAGGTCTCTGGAGTCGGAATCTATCTCAACCTCTCGTTAACTAGTCATGTATTTCAAAGTATTGGGTTATTTTGTACGAAAGTATTAGAAAATTTAATAATGCAAACGGGTGTCCAAGATTAAATTTATTTGCCATAGATTAAGTGAATATTTGGTTTAATTAGCTTGGTTAGTATCACACTAGAGAAATATTATTTTTGTGTTTAATTTTTTCATAAATAGTCCATTGTTTTGGCCGAAACACTATGATACCTTAACATTTTAAAACTGTTAATGAAAAAACTTTGTTTTTGTATCACAATTGTATTTTATTTTCATCAACCAATGTTGACATCATCAGGTGTTACAATAATCTATCAAATGTCAAATTTTCGTGGTTTTTCGAATCTTTATGTGTATTTGTTCGTATGTCAATTTGAATAATTTCTTTGTATTAATTTTGAAGTTCTTGCTGAAATTGAGTTAGGTACCTAAATATTTGACATTTGATATAATATATTATTGTAACACCTGATGATGTCAACATTGGTTGATGAAACAGCTGTCGCGTAAAATAAAATACAATTGTGATACAAAAACAAAGTTTATTCATTAACAGTTTCAATTTATTTTCAATATAAAATGCTGACTGATCATTAAACGGTGATAGAATTACCAAAAATCTGCAAATCGTAGAATTGTCAGTTTATTTGCATAAGTTTCCCGTAGATGGCGCTTGGTTTATTGCAAGGAAAACATTACACACTCACACAGCCTTTATCATCCCAATCTGCGCTAATCTTGCTGGACCACAGATTATTTTATTTTCTCTATCTGGGGTACGACTCTCAAGAGCTCTTCGAAATTGGTGTACATAGATGCACGGTGGTCCGAAAATACTGAGCTTTCTGTAGAATAATTCAAAATTTACGTAATTATGATATAGCATTTTTATTGTACATATTCAAAATGAACACATTAAAATAATGTTTATGTCTATGATATTGGCTTTATTTAATAAATAATTTTATGCCATTATTGTTTAAATATGATTTCGGGCATATGAGCGCCACGGCTAGCTCGAATGAAGCGCAATCGTGAAATCCAATTTTTGACAATTGTCGTCTTTGTGGATGCGTATTATCCACTAGAGTGTAGGTGGTGTGAAAATGTTACATGGTCTTCCGAAAAACTTGCTCGGATAGACGATTATGTCGACCGTAAAATGGACGTAGTGCACGATAAGTTTGGCGAACCGAATCATGATTTTCAAAATAAATTTGTACAATTTGCAAGCGCTGTTTTGACGTCGGGACGATCCGGAAGTTTGTGTTTATTTAATTTATATTCCACGTATCCACCGTTTTCAATTAACTAATTAGTACTTAAAACACACCAACATCAGCAAAAACTTAAAAATATTATTGAAGAATTGATTCAAATTGTCATTGGAACAAATGAAAAAAATATTTTTAACTAACTAACTAACTAACCATCACGCCGTCTCCCCGAAAGGGTAGGCAGAAAGAATGGACTGCCACATTTTTCTTGCCTGACATATTTCTCTCGCTTCCTCAACATTCATACATCGTGTCATGCACGCGCGTCAATTTCTCTGATCCCTCACATGGCCGACATTCAATATTTGATTTATTTGAACGTGCCACGTTTTCCTCGGTCTTCCTCTATTTCTGGTTCCATTTACATCATTAACATATAATTTTTTTACCATTATTAATTATTTTTACACCTGTCAAAATTCTTTTTATAAACGATAAGACATTATTTACATTAGTTAATATTCATATTTTAATACTTGTCATAAATCAGTGTAATCCGATAGCGAAATCACTGGTCCCAGATGAGACCGCTGGGCGGCTTAACGTTAATTGTCTTCTTCTTCTTCTTTTTGTCCTGTCACACCTCCGTGATGCATAGGTCCCCAAGGAACCTTCTCCACCCGACTCTTTCGCATGCCTGATGCCTAACATCATCCCAAGTGAGGCCTGCTGCCTTAACCTCGTCCTGCAGGGCTCTTCTCCAGGTAGCTCTAGGTCTGCCTCGCTTTCTCTTTCCCCCCATAGGCGACCAGTCTAGTGCGCCCTGAGCGATGCAGGCTGGGTTCCGTCTCAGATTGTGACCGATCCACTGACATTTGCGTCTAGCGATTTGTCTCGAATGGTCCAGAGAACGGCATTTGACACTGTTTGGGGCCAATAGATTTTGAATATTGAGCGAAGGCACCTATTTATAAACACCTGGAGTTTACCAATAACGTCCGCGGTAGATTTCCAAGTCTCACATCCGTACAGCAGTACGCTTTAAACGCAACTGCTGAATATTTGGAGCTTGAGCTTTCTCGAAATGATACCTGAACGCCATACAGGGCGAAGCATAGCGAAAGCTCCTCTTGCCTTCTATTAATCCATGGTAAAAAAAAAATTGTGGCATTGCATAAATGTGATGGAATACAAAAAAAAAATCGATTTTACTTCATGATTTATTTCGGTGTACCGTGTTAAAAATTCGCAGAATACCCAATTTCGGAACACCTTGTGCAATATGTACCTTACGATAACGCTACAGCTTCCCAGAATGTTCACTTTGGCCGGAAATTGTTCAGCTGACCCCGTTACCCGCAATTGTTCCGGGTTCGGTCCGGGTCCGGCCCGCTCTCGGTAATCACAAGATTTGTAAATTAGACCGGGGATCAGTTCGGCCCTGCCTTATTGGCCGAGGGCAAATAATATGTGCGCTAAAATCTACAGCCGGCCCTCTTCACTATACTCATTTTATCTCTCGCGTTTAGGCAGAAACACACCACTGTGGAGTGTCGTGTCGTGTAGTTACGTCGGTCATGTAGGGGAGAGGGTGGAGGGTTTGAACACGAGGAGCCTTTGAACAGGCAAACTATTTTGGCGAAATATCTATTTTTCATACATTTGCTTATTTTTTTCCTAATGGCAACATTATTGTCTATGGCTGTCACTGACAGGGGAACCCCATTTTGAATTCAGTTGACTTGTTGGTGTGATCGTTGAATAAAACCAAGTTGTTTAAAGTAACTAACTAACCATCACGCCGTCTCCCCTAAGGGGTAGGCAGAAAGAATGGACTGCCACACTTTTCTTTCCCGACATATTTCTCTCGATTCCTCAACATTCATACATCGTGTCATGCACGCGCGTCGATTTCTCTGACTCCTCACATGGCCGACATTCAATATTTGATTTATTTGATCGTGCCACGTTTTCCTCGCTCTTCCTCTATTTCTGGTTCCATTTACATCGTTAACATATACTTTTTTTACCATTCTTTCTTCGTTCATTTTTTCCATATGTCCAAACGATCTTAACGATCCATTCATTATTTTGTTCACACCATCATTCACCGCATTCACTTCGTCTAAGAGATCAATCTGGCTTGTTGTAAACTCTATACTCTATCGATTCTAAGATTAATTTTGTGGGATAGAACAATAAATGTCTATCAAAACTAACATTGTGGATTTTTTAAAATGTATGAAAACGCCAGTAGGAGTGTCCATCATTGCTTCGGTTTATTTTGGCCGGGGATATTATGGCTAATAGCATTTCACAATAATGACTTTTGGGCACCGGGTTTCCTCACTAATTGTCGGGTCACCTGATCACCGCAGCGCTAGAACTTAATATTTGTCCTTCAGGCCTTTTTTGTCCCGCCCTAATCTCGTTCCTGGATCGGGGGGTCGCGTCGTTAGCCTAACGACTCAAATATCAAGTCGGACGCCGCTCAATTAGAATATTTTCTAAATTAATTCTTTAATCGCTCCAGGACGCAAATCTGCCCCACGGAGCTAAGGGAGGAATCAATATTTAAATTTGAAATTCGAATTAGTACAAAATAGTATATTCACATATTCTTCCCTGTGTGCGACCAATACTCACATATGGCATTGAATCGAGGGCAGACACTGTCAAGACAAATAGCATGCTCAGGACAACCGCGATGAAATCACTCCGCGCTATAGCTGGCAAAACCCTACGTGATCGAGTTAGGAATACAGCAATCTGAGAAATATGCGAGGTCGAAGATGTGGTCAGATGGGGACGTCAAAGACGACGATACTGGCATTAACATGTAGAAAGAATGAACTCAAATAGGATACCATACATAGCTTTCCATGGAACGCCAAACGGACAACGCCGACCAGGAAGACCCCCGAAACGGTGGAGGGAAAGCTTGAGTTCAGCGTCTCAAGAGGACCAGCCTGAAATAACAGACTCCTGAGTCTATCAAAAGTGAAGAAGAAAAAGAAGACATATTCTTCTTGGATTTGTGGTAATGATATAGGCATCAGTTCCACCGTAACACGATACACTGGCCTCGGACGCGTCCTCGCGCACGGACGTTTTCGTGCGCGCGTTCCTTCTCTAATCGTCTTACTGTACATAAAAATTGTGTCAGCTTATATAAAGAAAATACTGACGTTTATTACCTGCGACGTTTCATTTAACCCATATGCAAACAGCCCACTATTAATGATTTACCACGTTGATTGCCAAGGTACTTTTCAGAATTCCGGTGTAAAAAGCCATTTTAAATTAACCATATTATATTTATGAAAACTCCGCGTGAGGGCTGGGGCAGGCAACAAAGTGAATGATGCACTTAAAGTGGTCATCGCTAACAAAAACATATCCAAAAAAGCTAGAATGGCACTGCACAATGGTGTTCTTCTGCCGACCCTTATGTATGGAAGCGAAGCATGGAACTGGCAAAAGAAGGATGAAAGTAGAATAAATGCAGTAGAAATGAGATCTCTTAGAAGTGTGTAGATCCTCTGTTTATGAAAGAGTGTCGAATGAAAATATAAGAAGTGAATGCTGTGCGAATGGTGGTGTTATGAACAAAATAATGAAAGGATCATTAAGATGATTTGGATTTATTGATAGAATGAATAAATAGAATTGATAGAATGAATGTTAACGATGTAAATGGAACCAGAAATAGAGGAAGACCGAGAAAAACGTGGCACGATCAAATAAATCTAATATTGAATGTCGGCCACGTGAGAAGTCAGAGATCGACGCGCGTGCATGACACGATGTATGAATGTTGAGGAAGCGAGAGAAATATGTCAGGAAAGAAAAGTGTGGCTGCCCATTATTTCTACCAACCCCTTCGGGGAGACGGCGTGATGGTTAGTTAGTTAGTTAGTTTTAGTTAGTTTGATTTTTCTTTGACACCTTTTTGCGTACCAATCACTTTGTTCCCGGTATTAAGTCTTATTTTATATATTCTCCGCTTACCCAACCTTTGCATTTGAAACTAATCGTTCGGTTTCCGAAGGGTTGAGGCCTGAAAGTTTTTTTTCAACCCCCTTTCTCCTCTCTTACTTTTGTGACTTGAAACCTAAAATTATTGTTGTTCCGACCCCATCAAAGCGGTCGGGATAATTCAATAAAAGATTTTCAATTTTGAAAGTTTTTTAATTTGAGTTTATGGTAATAATGGAAGTGGAGCCCTTTTAGAATTTATTAATAGTGAATTTATGAATAGGCGAATTAGCAAGTTTCAAAAGGAACTTTGACAGCATTCAAGATTAAGAAATCGCCCTCGAAATTGTTAAGCACTCACCTCCTTCGTCGATAGACGTCTTAGAAAACCTCAAACTTGTATAGTTGGAGCTGTAGTACGGTACGCAACTGCTTACTGCGCCATAAAAAAGAACAATTTGGAAAAAATTTGTGATTTTTTCAATGAATTTAAACACTGTTTTTTCCAAAACAAAAATAATATTGTTTTTTGAAATTTCATGGTAGAAGTTAGAAGAAGAAATCCAAACATTGTATAGCATCATTATGAACATTAGTCACACCCGTAAATGCTATTTAATTATGAGTATAAAAAAAAAACTAAAAATAATTCCACCAACAAAAAAATTATAATAAAACAAACAAAAACAACAAAACAAAACCATCACGCCGTTTCCCCGCAGGGGTAGGCAGAGAGAATGGACCGCCACACTACTCTATCCTGGCAAACCTCTCTAGCTTCCTCCACATTCATACAACGAGTCATACACGCACGTCGATTCCTCCGACTTCTAACATGACCAACCTTTAAAATTTGATTAATTTGGTCATGCCATGTTTTCCTCGGTCTGCCTCGACTTCGTACCCCATTTACATCATTAACGTATACTTTCTTAACCATTCTTTCTCCATCCATGCGTTCCATATGTCCGAACCAACGCAGCGATCCTTTCATAATTTTGTTCATAATACCTTCTTCCGCTCTACATTCCTTTCTTATATCAGCATTTGAGATTCTGTCGTATATCGTTCTACCACACATACGTCTTAGGGACCTCATCTCTACCGCATTTATTCTACTCTCATCCTTCTTTTGCCAGTTCCATGCTTCGCTTCCATACATTAAGGTTGGGACCAGAACTCCATTGTGAACGGCCGTTTTCGCTTTCATTGATAAATTCTTGTTTCCAATAACTATTTTTAAAGCTCCATTCACTTTGTTACCCGCACCAACCCTTCTTTCGACGTCACTATCCGTTCGGGCATCTGCTGTGAACATACTACCTAAATACACAAATTCCCTCACCTGTTCCAAGTTCTCTTCGTTCACACTTATATTACAAACTGTCATTTGCTCTTCCCTTTCGAAAACCATCACCTTTGACTTTCCGACATTCATCATTAAATCATTTGACTTGCATACCTCATTCATTCTCGACACCAAGATTTGTAATTCGTCCGCACTATCCGCAACGAGAACGGCATCGTCCGCGTAAAGCAGACAGTTTACAGATAAATCACTCATCTTAGCACCAGCATTTATACCTTTAAGTTCTTTCATACACTTGTCCATATACAGATTGAACAACCATGGAGACATCACGCAGCCCTGCTTAACACCCTTCGTGATATCAAACCAAGGCGTGATGTCTCCATTTACCCTAACACTGGCAGTGCTCCCTTCGTAGAGAGAAGCAACCGCCCGTATCAGTTTTGTGCTCACTCCGTATTCGGACAAGATTGACCACAGTTTATCTCTGTTCACTCGATCATAGGCTTTTTGCAAATCGACAAACGCACAGAAAAGCTTACGGTTTTTGGCCATAAACTTCTCCGCAAGCGTTCGAAGTGCAAAAATCTGATCCATACATCCTCTTCCGGTCATAAAAGCGCCTTGAACATCCCATACTCTTTCAGTCGTCGTCTTTTTTATTCTTTCTATTAAAATTCGGCCGTAGAGTTTACCAACGGCGCTTAACAGACTTATTGCCCGGTGATTTCCGCAGTCCATACGAGACCCCTTTAAAGAGACCCCGAGACCCCCTAAAAAATTATAATAATAATAATATTAATATTAGTTATTTTGTTCGAACCTTTTAATACCATTGGATTATATATTGAATATTGAATGAGAGAAATCGACTTGCGTGCATGATACGATGTATGAATGTTGAGGAAGCTAGAGAAATATGTTAGGAAAAAAAAGTGTGGCAGTCCATACTTTCTGCCTACCCCTTCGAGGAGACGGCGTGATGGTTAGTTAGTTAGTTTGGATTATATAGAATCGTTAAACTTCAACCCCCCACCATTTTCATTTAATATATAACCCTAACAAAATTTGATATAGGTACCAGAAGATGGCAGAGAGCTGCCGAAACCGGTCGAATAAACAAATATCAGTGAATTTTAACTACATATACATCTTAAAATATTTTCATTATTTACTGATTTTTCCACTTTTGATTAAATTTTTTTCTACATGTTTCGAAGGTTTTACACATTCGTCACCAGGAAAACGGTATAAACTACGGAATTCCACGGTCATTGCGGATTTATGGAATTCCACATTGTTAAAACATTTAATAATGAGTTCCACAGTATTAATTCCACTGCGTTACACAGAATTCTACTGTGTTCCAAAAATTTCCACTGTGTTTCACATAATAACACTGTGTTCCACAGAATATCACTGTGTTTCACATAATAACACTGTGTTTCACAGAATATCACTGTGATCTACAGAATTTAATGCTGTTAATGTATTTAACCCGTTGTCAATATTTCTCGGTGGTTTTACGAACAACGATACATGGTTATTATACGACTACATTTTCGGGTCAAGTATTGTATATTGTTTTAAATTTTTTTTTTTTTAGATTATAATATTGTATTTTTAGTTGTGCTAGTTTCTGTACGAATGGAGGTTCTTGTTAAAATATATATTAAAAATTCTTTGTTACATCAGAATTTTTTATTCAGTGAAATATATATTTTTTGTGATAAACGGTTGTAAGGGCATTTAACTTCTTTTCCGAGTCCCTTTTATGGGGGTAGTTCTAAACAGTTTATGATCTTACATTTGTTTTAAAAGTTAATAAATTACGTCACGCGGAATATATTATTTTTCCTCGGGCCCCCGAAGGCGGAACACGCAACTTTTCCGTTAAGACCCAATTTAGTAATTAATTTCGTTCTATTCCTTATTCAAAATTCGAAATTCTGACGTTTCTCTAATCTTTGGGTTCCTAATCGCTCTGTTGTACCCGCTCGCTTTATATAATTTATAAAACATTGCATTTTTTAAAATTAATTACCTAACTAACTAACCATCGCGCCGTCTCTCCGAAGGGGTAGGCAGAAGTAATGGACCGTTACACTGTTCTTTCCCGACATACTAGTTTTGCTTCTTCAATAATGTAAACGTAACAAGAAATAAATGATATCCGAGGAAAACGTGGCACGATCAAATCAATCAAATACGTCGGCCACGCGAAGCGTCGGATTTTGTCCAGTCGAGGAAGGCAAAGGAAGACATGGCATGACCAAATGATTCAATTACTGAAAGTCCGTAGGAACAATTGACGAGCGTGCATGTCACGATGTTTGAATGTAGAAGAGTCGCGATAATTATGCCAGGGTAGAACGATGTGGCGATCCATCTTCTCTGCCTACCCCTCCGGGGAAACAGCGTGATGGTTAGTTAGTTAACGAAGTGTCGGTTAAATCGACGTGTATGCATGACACGATAAATGAATTTTGAGGAAGTATCCGTCATGAAAGAATAGTATGACGGTTCATTACTTCTGCCTACGTCTTTGAGGAGATGCTCAGTTAGTTAGTTAATTCGTCATCTGAGGAGTTGCGGGAATGAAAAGATCTATGAATGTTGAGGAAGCAAAAGAAGTATGACAGGCAAGAACAGTGTGGCGGTCTATTTTTACTGCCCACCCTGCCCATATAAGGTTAAAAGAATAGATTAAATGTGGTCTGTCATCCTTTTGATTGATGACAAGAAAAAGCTAAATTAAATGAACGTAAGTCCCGGATGGACAAGGAACAGGCCTAGATAGTGCAGCGAGACTGACGAAAGGGCGTCGCTGCGTCCTATAACAGTCTCGAGTGGTGGTGGGAACCTTATATATGCCAAAGACATGTTTCGCCTTTTTATAGCACTTACAAATTATACGATAAAGCCTAAGATTATTTTCATTCACAAAGCAGTGTGAGTGGAATGAGAAGTGTGAGTGACCAAGGAAAGCATGGCATGACCAAATTAATCAAATACTAAAAGGCGTTAACATTCGAAACTGGAAAAATCGCCGAGCATGCATGTTACGATGTATCAATGTACAGGAATCTAAGATGGTTTGGACACATGGAAAGAATGAGTGAAAACAGAATGGTAAAGAAGGTATATATAAACGGCGTGAACGGAGCTAGAAATAGAGGAAGGCCGAGGAAAACGTGGCACGATCAAATCAATCAAATATTGAATGTCGATCACGTGAGGAGTCGGAGAAATCGACGTGCGTGCATGTTAAGATGTATGAATATAGAGGAATCGAGAGAAGTATGTCAGAACAGAACAGTGTGGCGTTCCATTCTTTCTGCCTACCCCTCCGGGGAGACGGCGTGATGGTTAGTTAGTTAGTTAGTTAGGAATCTAGAGAAGTATATCAGGACAGAGCGGTCCATCCTCTCTGCCTCTACCTTAGTTAGTAAAAGAAATAAGGGTTCATGTTGCCTTAAACCACGTGACGTGGCATGGTACCCCTTTCGTGGTGTGAGGTGGGGGAATTGTGGGACGGGTGGAGGGGGGTCAGATGGAGCACGACAACGGATCATTAGCGGGCGGCCGGCACTTAATGGGTTGGCCGCGGTGCCGCGGATGGCCCGAATGTGTTAGCCGTTGACGGCATTCCTACTCTTGTTCCTGCAAGATTTTTCAGACTCTCTTTTTTTTTCTACGCGTTTAAACCGCTGTTCTTTTGTTTTACGGCGCGCTGTTTTTTTTAACTGCCGCCCGCTTCGCGTTTACGTTCGGAATTCGAAATTCGAATAAAAAAAAATCTTTCGAATCTTTTACACGTTCATTTGTACAATACAATCTAACCGGTCGGATAAAATATCGTGGATGGACCGCAATGCCGTTTGTTTTATTGCGTATCTATATACTTCTTAAAGAAGAAATCATGACAGTGTGCAACATAAACGTGAATGGTGAAAATTTGGAGCAAGTAGATAAGTTCGAAGAGATGGGCGAGTGGAGAGGGATATTGAAAGACGGGTTGGGGCAGGCAACAAAGTGAATGGTGCACTTAAAGTTGTCATCGCAAGCAAAAACCTATCCAAAAAAGTGCACAATGGTATTCTTCTACCGACCCTTGTGTATGGAAGCGAAGCATGGAACTGGCAAAAGAAGGATGAAAGTAGAATAAATGCCGTGGAAATGAGATCTCTTAGATGAATGTGTTGATACTCTGTGCATGATTGATTATCGAAAGAAAATATAAGAAGTGAATGCGGTGCGAATGATGGTGTGAACAGAATAATGAATGGATCGTTAAGATCGTTTGGACATATGGAAAAAATGAATGAAGAAAGAATGGTAAAAAAAGTATATGCTAACGATGTAAATGGAACCAGAAATAGAGGAAGAGCGAGGAAAACGTGGCACGATCAAATAAATCAAATATTGAATTTCGGCCATGTGAGGAGTCAGAGAAATATATCAGGAAAGAAAAGTGTGGTAGTCCATTCTTTCTGCCTACCCCTTCGGGGAGACGGCGTGATGGTTAGTAGTAGTTATACTTCTTCTTCCTCTTGGTTAATGTCGTATGATGATGTCCAGCCAACCCTCCATTTCTTCGGCGGTGATGTGACACTTGTCGTTTTCCACTTTTGTCACTTTAGAATTACTAGTGTGATATTACTGAATTACTATTATTTATACCAAATATTTTAACCATATTGGATATTAAAGATTTTTATTTTCTTGTATACAGGTCGTTTGAACTCAATTACCATGTACAATTTATTTTTGCTATTATATTGAAGGCTTGAAAATCAACGTGGACGGCAACAAAATTGAGAATGTCCAAGAATATACATACCTGGGACACAATATTCGATTGGGCCGAGATAACCAAACCGCAGAGCTAAAAAGAAGAATTGTACTAAACTGAGCAGCTTTCGGAAACAGGAGATACATCCTTAAAAACCGGAAAATTCCGATCAACCTGAAACGAAAAGTCTATGAAGCCTGCGTTCTGCCAGTTGGTACTTTTGTTCTTGAAACTGTTACATTGTCCAAACAATGTTCCGAGAAACTACGATTGACTCAATGAGCCATGTTAGGAATAAGCCTAAGAGACAGAGTCAGAAACGATACGGTGAGAGAAAAAACAAAGGTCACTGACATCATCCACCGGGTGGCGACTCTAAAATGGCTATGGGCAGGTCACGTAGCCAGAAGCTCAGATGAAAAGTGGACAAGAAGACTGCTGACTTGGAGACCGTGGATGGCCAAGAGAAGTGCAGGGCAACCGCGACTACGGTGGAAGGATGATCTGAACAGACACGTCGGAAAGACCTGGATGCAGTCTGCATAAGACAGGGTGACAAGAAAGCGAATGGAGGAGTTCTTTGTCCTGGAGTGGACGGGAAAAGGCTGAGGAAGAAAAAGAAGATGATTATATTGAATCTCATGACATGTGATAGGTAGCCAATATATCGCCATTTTTTTTTCACGTGAATTCTACACCAGATCAAAAACAGTGTGACAATCACCCTGCCATCGCCGGGAATCGAATCCGGGACCTTCGATATGGAAGTCAGAGCTTCTACCACTCTTCCACGAAGGTCGTCTCATCAATCAATATGTCTCGTTTTCGTTCTGTTCTTTGTTAGTTTATAGTTCATTTTCGCAAACAAAACAAAAGAAAAAAGACTTGTAATGACAGTACTGACAAATCAAAAATAAAATACACATAAAATGTTAGCGTTCTCGGCTTTCCTTTCTTTACATTTACATCGCCATAAAGCTTCGGTTTGATTCGGCCATTCCGGTACAACAAAAACACTTTGAGAAGCACTGCGGGAAATTTATTGCTCGATTTCCAGAGGTTTGGGGACAATTGGTTTAAACCCTCTGGGATCCGGTTCTTTGCGTCATTATTATAAAACACTACTTCAAATTAACTTAACCAACACGTCTTCTCTCCGAAGGGGTGGTCCGTCACTACTCTATCCTGGCAAACCTCTCAAGCTTCCTCCACATTCATACAGCAAGTCATACACGCACGTCGATTCTTACGGCTTCTGACGTGACCAACCTTTAATATTTGATCAATTTGGTAATGCCATGTTTTCCTCGTTCCACCTCGACTCCGTCTCCATTTACATCGTTAAAGTATACTTTTTTTAACCATTCTTTCATCATTCATGCGCTCCATGTGTCCAAACCAACGCAGCGATCATTTCATAATGCCTTCTTTCGTTCTACATTCCTTTCTAATATCAGCATTTGAGATTCTGTCGTATATCGTTCTACTACACATACGAGTACGTCTTAGGGGCCTCATCTCTACCGCATTTATTCTGCTCTCATCTTTCTTCTGCCAGTTCCATGCTTCGCTTACATACATTAGGGTTGGACCAGAACTCCATTGTGAACAGCCGTTTTCGCTTTCATTGATAAATTATTGTTTCCAATAACTATTTTTAAAGCTCCATTAATTTTGTTACCCGCACCAACTCTTCTTTCGACGTCACTATCCGTTCGGCCATCTGCTGTGAACATGCTAAGTTAATAATAATGATAAAGGTGTACTCTTCGAATATCGAGAGAAATAAATAACAAAATGTAATAAACAGTAAAATTCGTTGTTTATTAATTATTGTATGTAAAACTTACTAACTATCTAACCATCACGCCGTCCCCCCGATGGGGTAGGCAGAAAGATTGGACTGCCACACTTTTCTTTCCTGACATATTTCTCTCGCTTCAACAAGTCGATTTCTCTGACTCCTCACATGGCCGACATTCAATATTTGATTTATTTGATCGTGTCACGTTTTCCTCGGTCTTCCTCTATTTCTGGTTCCATTTACATCGTTTACGTATAATTTTTTTACCATTCTTTCTTTATTCATTCTTTCCTTATGTCCAAACTATCTTAATGATCCTTTCATTATTTTGTTCATAACATCATTACTCGCACCGCATTCACTTCTTATATTTTCATTCGACACTCTTATCATATACAGAGTATCCCCACATTCGTCTAAGAGATCTCATTTCTACTGCATTTATTCAACTTTCATCCTTCTTTTGCCAGTTCCATGCTTCGCTTCTTTACAAAAGGTTCGGTACAAGAACGCCATTGTGCACTGCCATTTTAGCTTTTTTGAATAGGTTTTTGTTTGCGATGGCAACTTTAAGTGCACCATTCACTTTGTTGCCTGCCCCAACCCTTCTTTCAATATCCCTCTCTGATCGCCCATCCAAATACACGAACTCATCTACATGAATTATTGTATGTTTTAAAAAAAATCAGCATCCTTGCTCGCGGGCTGAAAGAAGAAGAAAAAGTATTTGATAGGCGTTCTCTTACCATGCCTGTTTCGCGAGAAGGTGTCGGCTCTAAAGGTGTTCCGATTAGAAAGTTGAACGGAATTTTTACTCCGGGGGTTGTAACGACCCCTTGAATGCAAATTAGGGTCATTTCGAGTCGTCTGACTCAACCTTAACGACCCCCACTGATGTATTATTTGCTCGGGACGCTTTATTTTTAAGTCGAATTACCGCTTTCAACACAAAATGAAGGATTGCTTCAAATTTTCCAATGAGAGCTCGCCGGCTGTTGGTGTCGCGAACGGGAGGCTTTTAAAACGATATTAGGGAGCAACATTTTGAATGTATACAAATACTTGTAGACAAAATTGGAGACCCGTCTCCTCTTTTTTTTTAACGTAAGTCCCGCATGGACGGGGGACGGGCCTAGGGAGTGCACGAGTGAAGCTGACAAAAGGCGCCGCTGCGCCTATAACAGCTTCGGGTAAGCGGAGGGAGCCCTCTATGGCTCGGCCATTATAGACCCGTCTCTGGCATTGTCTAGCAATGTATGATATACTTATCAGGGGATTCTTTGAGAATTCCGTCATCTTGGAGGCTATCCATCTTTATGTTCCGGATGGTTATTTTCGACAGCGTCAGCACAGACTGTTTTATCTCCCAGCATGCAGAACCAACCTGCCTCCGGTGATGCCGGTGGGGAGAGCAATCAAACCGCTGAACATGATCGCTTCGGAGACCGAAGTCTTTCATATTCGTGAAACTACGTTCAGAAGACAAATACTCTTGACTTTGGAGAGTATCTTGTATTGCTAATGTCGGACCATCTCTCATGCGTTCCTGGTATTATATATTTTTTATGTTTTACCTGTTCTCAATAGATGCCTTAAGCTATAAAAAATGTTTGTAATTTCTTTTGAGAAAATAAACTGATTTGATTTGATTTGATAATTGCATAGCCTTACACATTGCATTAATAAGGATTTTCTGCTGAATGCTTACACCTAATCTTAATAGATGGCGCTGGTGTAGATTGAACTAAAAAATGTGAAGAATGGCACGATCAAATTAATCAAATATTGAATGTCGGCCACGTGAGGAATCAGAGAAATCGACACGCGTGCATGACACGAAGTATGAATGTTGGGGAATCGAGAGAAATATGCCAGGAAAGAAAAATGTGTCAGTCCATTCTTTCTGCCTACCCATTCGGGAAGACAGCGTGATGGTTAGTTAGTTAGTTATAAAGGATCACTAAGATGGTTTGGAGATATGGAACGAATGGATGAGCGAAAAATGGTTAAAAATACATATACAAGTAGTGTGAATGGAAAAAGAAGTAGAGGAAGGCCAAGGAAGACATGGAATGACCAAATTAATCAATTACTGAAAGGCGGCCATGTTTGAAGTAGGAACAATCAACGAGCGTGCATGTCTTTATAATAAACAAAATCTTTATAATAAAAATAAAATATAATAAAATCTTTCTTTTAAATATCTTCATAATAGAACTGAGGAAGGACCGGGTTGTCCGAAACATGTCTCATATTTAATTTTAGTTTTTTAAATAGTAAATGTTGTGTATTTATTTAACTTCCTCCGTTTTCAAATCTTCTAATTTCTTTTAATGCATCTTCACGTTCTTCAATAATTTCAAAATTATTACATAATTAATAAAATGTTTTATTTCTTTTTTTGCAGGTAAGTTGATGCTGTTTAATTAAGAGGGAGAGATCCACGTCCATCATCAGAAAGGTTACACTTAAATTAATATTATTTTATTACCCGACAACGTCACAAATCACCCGGTACCCAACCGTGGGGCGAGTGATAGTAAAATTTCACACCTTGGATATTTGATTGGTCCATCATTTTTTTTAAATTTGATTTCATCTCGCAAATATGCTTTTCACGTTTCATATAACGGATCGGAGTTTTGACGCTGTTTGTTGACTCAAATTCATTTCAATTATAGAATGTGATTTTCGATTTTGAAACAATTGGAAACCGCCAATCGCGGGTCGCGGTCGCATTTGTTCAATTGAAATCGTATTCCGGCTTTGCTGGTTGGATATTCAATATATTCTCGTGACATCTGGTCTACTATTGTTGACTTTGCGGCTATTAAAACCTCATTATATAAATGTACTGCTGATTAAAGAAGTGCAGTGGAACTGCATTAAAAAAATGTCGTCATCGTAAATTACAGTCTATTAAAAAAATAAGAAGGCATTGCAAAATTGTTTTTTTGTGTATGCAAGTGAAACTCTGGAACTGGCAAAATAATGATGAAAGTAGGAATGCCGCAGAAATTAAAGCATAGAGAAGAATGTGCGGGAAAACTTTATATGATAGAACACCGAAAGACAAAATAAGGAAGAAACGTAAGTCAGTTGATTCTTCTTCTTCTTCTTCTTCAGCCTATTCCCGTCCACTCCTGGACAAAGGCCTCCTCCAGTTGCTTCCATGTCATTCTGTCCTGTGCAGACTGCATCCAGGTTATTCCGACGCGTCTGTTTAGATCATCCTTCCACCGTAGTTGCGGTCGCCCTGCACTTTTCTTCGCCGTCCACGGTTTCCAAGTCAGCAGTCTTCTTGTCCACTTTTCATCTGAGCTTCTGGCAAGGTAACCCGCCCATAGTAAAATTAATGAAGGAGAAGTAGGTAGATTGGATGGACCGCCGTACTGCTCTGTCCTGATATACCTCTCGTGCTTCTACATTCATACATCGTAACATTCACGCTCGTCGATTTTTCCGACTTCCATTAAAAAACAATAAATAATGACATAAACCTGACAATCATCATACAATGCCTAATTACTGCCAAATAAAAAAGTGGATACGTGGAACATTAATTCAATCATATAACAGCTAATTTAAAAAACGGTGGATACGTGTAACATAAATTAAATAAACACAAAAGTCCGGATCGTCCATGTCAACATGTGCAACATCGGAAAAACATTATGTGCTAAATTTAAAAAACGGTGGATTCGTGGAACATAAATTAAATAGACAAATGTGCACCATCTAAAAATAACATTTTGTATTAAATTATTTTTATTTTGTTATTTTATTTTATATCATTGTATTTTATATTATTTGTTTTAGATTTATTTTGTGGATGTTGGAAGATCGAAGTGTGCGCGGGAGATGCCTATTGGTGGCGATGAGGTTCGCAACCCATCACACCGCGTCTCCCGCGGGGCGAAAAGAGAAGGATAGAGTGCCGCATCGGTTAAAGTGTGACAGTCCATTCTTTCTGCCTACCCTTTCGGGGAGACGGCGTGATGGTTAGTTAGTTAGTTAGTTATCATCATACAAAAAAAATCATTTTAATCATAATGTTTTTTCGGCATGTTGTCTATTGTATACAGTTTTGCTGCATTTCTTCTAATATTTATTAATCTTAATTTCAAATGTTCCCATTCGATTTGCGGTAACAAGTATCGCTAACCTCATTGGCCGGCGTAATAATTCATAAAGCACTAGGTATTTTCACATAAATTACATTAATATAAATTATTTTACAAAGTATATTATAGGCATTGGTCTCATACTTGATATAATCGATTTACTTCGATTATTCGAAGATTAAAAAAAAACTAAACCTCCGAAAACAATTAATTAAACATTGGTGTGGAGTGCCTTACTCTACGGCTGCGAGACTTGGTGCCTGGGCGAAAGAGAGTACAAAAGGCTCAAGGCGTTTGAGATGTGGATCTACCGACGAATTGCCCATGTTTCATGGAGTGACCAAGTTACAAATGAGGAGGTTCTCAGCAGAGTTGAAGAGAACAGTCACATAATGAACGCCATAGCGGAGAGGCGCGAGAGACGGATTGGTCATGTGTTGCGACACGAATGTTTCCTGCATGATGTATTGGAGGGAATGGTGTAAGGATCGATTGGCAGAGGACGACCTCGCCAGGAGTATTTAGGCCAGATTTGCGAAGATATGGGCTGCACCTCCTTTGCGGAGTTAAAGAGAGTTGCCGAGAACCAGGCGGAGTGGAGAAAAAATGCATCGTCTAATTAACTAAATAGTGTCAAATGCCAACAAAGTCAAATGCGAATGAAAGTGTTATGTAAACAAAATAATGAATGGGTCAATAAGATGGTTTAGACACATGGCAAGAATGAGTGAAGACAGAATGGTGAAGCAGTTATGTGTATACCAAGTGAACGGAGCTAGAAAAAGAGGTAGACCGAGGAAAACGTGGCACGATCAAATCAATCAAATGTTAAATGTCGGTCACTTGAGGAGCCGGATAAATCGACGTGCGTGCATGACACGATGTATGAATGTAGAGGAAGCGAAAAAAATTTGTCAACAGAACAGTGTGGCAGTTCATTCATTCTGCCTACCCCTATATCTAGAAGGCTTGATGGTTAGTTAGTAAGTTAGCGTAGTAGTTAGTATTTACTCAAAAGTGAATCCACAACACAAAGTGAAGGCGAATATAGAAGAAATTTTAATCGATTATTATATTCATTACGACGTTCTCTTCCCTATTTTTTCTCGTATTGGTTATCTGAAACTCTGCAGGTTATATCTATACCTAATTTACATGTCAATAAATTAGATTGCGTTGTTTATTTTGCGTCTGTTTAGTGACCCTTTGTCTTTTGAGCTATTTGGAGCGATATTATTCATAATTAATGAATTAGAACTTACGAAATACTATTATATTTGTGCTGAATAGTTAGAATATCAACTTAAACAAAACAAACCATCACGCCGTTTCCCCGCAGGGGTAGGCAGAGAGAATGGACCGCCATACTTCTCTATCCTGGCACACCTCTCTAGCTTCCTCCACATTCATACATCGAGTCATACACGCACGTCGATTCTTCCGGCTTCTGACATGACCAGCTTTTAATATTTGATTAATTTGGTCATGCCATGTTTTCCTCAGTCTACCTCGACTCCTTACTCCATTTACATTGTTAACGTATACTTTTTAACCATTCTTTCTTCACCCATGCGCTCCATATGTCCGAACCAACGCAGCGAACCTTTCATAATTTTGTTCATAATACCTTCTTTCACTCTACATTCCTTCGTAATATCAGCATTTGAAATTCTGCCGTACATCGTTCTACCACACATACGTCTTAGGGACCTCATCTCTACCGCATTTATTCTGCTCTCATCTTTCTTCTGCAAGTTCCATGCTTCGCTTCCATACATCAGGGTTGGAACCAGAATTCCATTGTGAACGGCCATTTTCGCTTTCATTGATAAATTCTTGTTTCCAATAACTACTTTTAAAGCTCCATTCACTTTGTTACCCGCACCAACCCTTCTTTCAATATCACTGTCCGTTCGGCCATCCGCTTATAGATATAAAATAAGAATATCAACTTATAGATATAAAATAATAAAACACTCTGTATTTAACCACGGTATGGTTATTATATGAAATTTTTGGACCCACGCTGGAGGATGGGACTTACAGAATTAAAAGAAACCTTGAACTCGAAGAACTAATTAACCAGGAAACAGTAGTGAGATTCTGTATGTCTCAACGCCTACGGTGGGCTGGCCATGTTTTTTTTTTACTTGAGTTGTGTGTTTTCTATATTATTCCTTGATTTTTAAGTATTCAAGGTGTTGTAATCTGTATTTTTAGTGATTCTGTGTGCTAGTTTAACTAAGTGTGTGTAAGTGTGCCTGTCTTGTGGCTCCATGGGCTATCTAATTAGCGTCCCGACATTCGTCTTACAACTGAGGGAACCATGGAAAACCTCAGTCGGGACGCGGCGTACCTGTAGAAAAATACATGTTTATTTATTGGTATCACCATGGTTGCGAAGTCAGCGAAACTATGTAGTGTGTTTTTGTGGCGGACGATGGCTGGGAGGTCTGTGATGTGACTGCGGAAAGAATGCCAGAGGGTAGAACACTACAAATGTTATCCAGAGGGTGCCTTGCGAAAAGAAACCAAGAGGCAGACCGAGGAAAATATGGGCGGATTGCGTGGAACAAGATTGGGAGAAAATGGAAGGAGCTGGGGAATGGGGAGAGATGGCCAGAGACAGAAGTCAGTGGAGGACCGTTGTGGAGGAGACCAAGTCCCACATCGAGATGTAGCGCCGAGAAATGATGGTTATTATATTGATGCCAACTAGTTTCACTTGAACCCATGATCCTAACTAACTAAGTAACCATCACCCCGTCTCTCCGAAAGGGTAGGCAGAAAGAATGGACTGTCACACTTTTATTGATGCGGCACTCCATCCTTCTCTTTTCGCTCCGCGGAAGACGCGGTGTGATGGGTTGCGAACCTCATCGCCACCAATAGGCATCTCCCGCGCACACTTCGATCGTCCACCACCCACAAAATAAATCTAAAACATATAATATAAAATACAATGATATAAAATAAAATAATAAAATAATTTAACACAAAATGTTCTTTTTAGATGGTGCACATATTGTCTATTTAATGTATGTTCCACGAATCCACCGTTTTTTTAATAGCACATAATGTTTTTTCCGATGTTGCACGTGTTGACATGGACGATCCGGACTTTTGTGTTTATTTAATTTATGTTACACGTATCCACCGTTTTTTAGATTAGCTGTAATTAGGCACTTAGCCAGCAAGAACTTGAAAATAATATTGAAGAAATTATTCAAATTGTCATTGGAACAAATGAAAAATGTATTTTTACACCTGTCAAAATTCTTTATAAAAACGAAAAAACTTATATAATTTTAACTGCAAAACAGTACAAACGTATTTTTTTTAATTTTTTTATTTATTTTAAATTAGCTAATTTAAAATTTTCGCAATTCGGTTCATAACTCCATCAGAGAATTCACGTTGAATCTTCAATTTCTAATTTGGAATAAGTTGTTCTATTTAAATACCCCTCTATATAAAATACATGTCTTATTATAATTCCCGTAAAATCACAGGGGAAATGCGTCTTAAATTAGTTAAAATCCCCGCAATGGAGCACAAAGCGAAGTTTTAATGAAATTAAATACATTTGCTCGTATTCTTGGATCCCCCATTAAATTCATCCCCCGATTCACGGAGAAGGCGTTACGCCACAAAACAACAATCGGGTCGACGAAAACTCAAATGCGTCAAGTGAAAAATATATTATAAATGTAAATCATTGCATATATCAGTATGAATTCACGTTAAGAATACTGTACGGTTGACGCAATTTTCTCTACGTGATTTCATACCCTTGCACACAATTTCCCGTTCGAATTTGGGTTCAATTATCGAATCCCGCCGTAATGACGTCATAAAGTATGGTTGAAGTTATTCCCTCCGATTTTATTTGCGTTGCAATGCCGGCGATGTCGCCAATGCCTTCACTACCTTCTCCGGCTGCCATTACACCATCTTCATATTTTCTTTAACCCTCCCTTCCCTATGATGGGTATCTTCTACACGTTGCTTCTAATAACCATCAATATCTCTATAAATATAATGAACACAAGGTTAAGATTTAAGGTTTTCCTCCATAATATATTTACGCATTGATTTAAAAAATAATATTAATAATAATCAGAATTTATCTGGTACATCGGAGGTATTTTGTGAACATCGGAAACAAATTCGCGTATAAACAGCGCTGTGAGTGCGCGACACTATATTCGCATCTCACTCTTGCATACTTCACTGTGGAATCGCGAGAAGCTCAATGTTCTCACTGCCGCCGGCAGTAGCTCTCGGGCTTGCAACCAGAGTGGACCTATGCCCGTTCCGTGAGCGTTGCCAGATGTTTTTTAATGTTTTCAGCAAATAATACTCAATTATTATAATTTTTTACTTCAATTGTAATTAATTAAGGGGATTATCTATGAATGTTCTTATTTTTCCGATTTAAAATCTCTAATTTTTGATCGGGTACTGACTACCCAACACCGGAACGCGCGTTTTTATTTTAGCACCGTAAGGGAAAGGTTAATGATTTGTTTTACCGTTATTTGCAATCTCAAGTGTTTCCACAATCCAGCAGGCAATAACAACACTCCATACTATAGCTGTGAAGACTCAATCAAAAATGTCTGTGAGGTTCAATATGTGGTCAGGTGGGGATGATAACGTCGACGGTACTGGTACCAACTTGTCCAAAGAATGAATCATTTAAGAATTTCATACATGGCTCTGTATGGAATACCAGATGAACTGGGTCTGATATTGAGAGAAAGCTGTAGTTCAGCGTCACAGGAGAAAAATCCTGCAATAACAGACCCTTAAGTCTACAAGTTAAAGAAGACAAAAGAAGGATAGCCGCATGCATTCGCCTTTCAATCCTGTCTTATATCTTCATTTTGTTTTTTAAGCTTTCTTATTAGTGATCTCATTTCTACAGCATTTATCCTATTTTCATCCTTCTTCTGCCAACTCTAGTCTTCATTTCCGTGCAGGGTCGTCCCTAGAACCATATTTCTACAACAACAAAAACAACAAACCATCACGCCGTTTCCCTTGAAGGGTAGACAGGGAGAATGGACCGCCACATTACTCTATCCTGACATACCTCTTTAAATTCCTTCAGTGAGTCATACACACACTTCGATTCTTCTGACTTATAGCATAGCTCACCTTTAAAATTTGATTAATTTAGTCATGCCATGTTTTTTCGGTCTTTCACGAATGTGTCCAAACCAATGAAGTTATACTATAATAATTTTGTTCATATAACTTTATTCCGCTCTACATTCCTTCCTGATATCAGCTTTTAAAATTTTGCCGTACATCGTTTTGCAACACATACGTCTAAGAGATCTAATTTCTACCGCATTTATTCTGCTCTCATCGGTTTTATGGCAGTTCCATGCTTCATTTCCATACATAAGGGTTGGCAATAGAGGCAGATTTCTGACTGTGTAATAGCGTGTATCGCGTCGGGGTGTTCCTCAAGGGTCCGGGGTGGGACTCCTTCATCGAGGCGCTGTTTTCACCGTAATTTTCACTTGATTGGGCGCACGGCGGTCGCCCCATCCCCCCCTTCGAGAAACTTTCCGAGATGATAATAATAAAAATTGTTTTGATTGCTGTTTACTTTGAAGGCTCGGCGCTTTCATCCCCTTTTCGCGCACCTCTCTCTAAAAGGCTATTTTTGACTTCATTTGTTTTTTTTTCTTTTCTTCTTCTTATGCTTCTTCATCTCCCTGGAAGTTCCCGGCGGTTCTTGCATAACTTGTTGAAATTCCAAAGTTTATGCTGTTGAAGTATCGGGCAGGTGTTCCAAATTAATGATTTTGTAACTAAGTGGTTTCAAAACAATGTGAACCTTGCTTTGAAAAACTAATCCACGTCGTCAAATTATTGTTAAATATTTTTTACTCCAGTTTCACCACTCTAATAAAGTTCTTTTCTACTCTTTCTTGATCTATGAGATGATATAGGATCTCTTAGACGAATGTATGTTCTGTGTGTTAGTGTCGTATGAAAATATAAGAAGTTCTTTTTCTTTATTGATTTCAATATACATTATTATGATCCTTGCTGATGATTATCTCAAGGATATTTCTACCTTATTTTTCTATATTTTTGTGTTTACCTTCAGCTACAGAGCTGACTTAGTCAAGTTCTGGGGTTCATGGGCTATCTATATGTGTTCCGACATTCGCCTAAAAACTGAGGAAACCATGAAAAATGAATGAAAGTATACATGAGATACAATTGTTTAACTTAATAACCTTCCTCTCATAAGGAAGACGTGGGAAGACCGCGGCTCCGTTCCGACCTGCAATTGTTGAGAGTTAGTCCTGAGGAGTGGAAGTCGAGAGTTCAGGATAGGGTCGGCTGGAGAAAACCCAGGACTGTAGAGCCAGAAAGAAGAAGGTGAAGAAAAACCCTCCTCTATGTTTGTACAGCGAGGCATACATTCTGTTCTTTTGACTTCTAACATATCCGACCTTTAAAAATTTTACATATCTGGTCATGCCATATTTTCCTCGGTCCTCCTCGACTCCTCACTCTATTCACAATGGGTAGGCAGAGAGAATGTACCGACACACTACTCTATCCTGACTCACCTCTCTAGATTCCTCCACATTTGTACAACGAGTCATACACGCACGCCGATTCTTCCGCCTTGTAACATGGACCAGCCTTTAAATTTTGATTAATTTGGTCAAGCCTTGTTTTCATCGGTCTTCCTCGAATCCGTACTCTATTTACATCGTTAACGTATATTTTCTTAACCATTCTTTCTCCATCTATGCGCTCCATATGTCTGAACCAACGCAGGGATCTTTCACTTTGCTTCTTTACTTTTGTTCATAATACCTTTTTCCGCTCTACATTCCTTTCTTATATCAGCATTTGAGATTCTGTCGTACATCGTTCTACGACACATATATCTTAGAGACCTCATCTATACCGCATTTATTTTGGTCTCATCCTTCTTCTGCCAGTTCCATCCTTCGTTTTCACACAACGGTTGGGACCAGAACTCCATTGTGAACGGCCGTTTTCACTTTATAAATTCTTAATTTCAAGAACTTTTTTTAAAGCTTCATTCACTTTGTTACCCGCACTAAACCCTTTTCTTTCGTCGTCACTATCCGTTCGGCCATCCGCTGTGAAAATGGTACCTAAATACACAAATTTACACACCCGCTCCAGTTCTCTTCGTTCACACTTATGTTACAAACTGTCATTTGCTCTTCCCTATCAAAAACAATCACCTTTGACTTTCCGACATTCATCTTCTTCTTCTGCTTTATTTAGGACTGTGTCCTGTTATTTCTCGGAGCCTGTTCTTGGGATGTAGATGTCCAACTTTCCTGAGTGTACTTTATTTGCCGCTATATTTATCACTCTTTCAGAACATGCTCTTTCCACATGATCTCTCCGGTAGCGTCTTCTTAGTCTTCCCCATTGAACGACATCTTCCACATTGCAGATCTTTCTTATTTCAGAATTTCTTACTATGTCTCGGACTGTCGTTCCCGAAACGGATTGGAGAGTCTTCATTTCTGTGGTTCTTAGGAAACTTTTTGTTCTGATGGTGTAGACACCATCCATGACATTCAAATGCTGAAGAAACATCATGATGGTTAGTTTAGTAAAATTGAAAATAAAACAGCTCGTTAATATGAAAGACCTGTAATCCTTCAAAGGATTCGACCCTTCATTTGATAATTTCAGGTTTAATATGTTTCATCAATTCAAATGCAAGCTTGTCAATGGGGATTACTGAATTGAAAATGAATTAATAAGTATCATAAGTTCTTTTGTATTTTTTTCTTTGCCTTATATTCTTTTCAAAAGCTGTATTCGTTCCCACGACTTAATTAATTTTTGAGTGGCTGTCACCTGGTGAATTTTTAATGACTTGTCTGGCCTATTTTAAGATCGGGATCGCCGTGCTTTTCGGACCTGCACTTGTTTCCGTCAACTTTTCATCCACTTGGTATCTTCCCACTCGTACATTTGAGAACAGGGCCGAATTGCGAATTAAGGGGTTACACTACCCTTATTTAAAAAAAAATTCAGAGGAGATCAAAAAGAATCAGAGGACATCACAGGAACAATAGAAGACCTCACGTACGGTTCAGAAATCGCAAACTAAATGTTATTTTAAAACATATTTTATTTAATGACGCTTACGTCATACTTTTTGTCTGTTACGTTTTTCTCGACAACTTTTTTCAAAACGGTGTACACGATATCTCTCGATCTACTCACCCGATTCGGTTGAAATTTACAATAGTTATTTTTCAAAATATTATCTATAGGGTGTTTTTTTTAGAGGTTTGGATTTTAAACTGGCAGCATTGTTTCTACAGACTGTCAATTTGACAGTTGACAGTTGATTTGTAGTCAGTACGTTTTGCCATTTTCATAATGACGAGCTGTACAATATTTACACAGCTCCCAGTCTCTCCACACAGGTCAGACTGAACAGACTGAGATGGGCCGGTCACGTGCAGAGGATGCCGTCATCGCGAACCCCAAAAAGATTGCTGGAGTGGAACCCAGGTGGTAGAAGACCAATTGGACGACCAAGGCTGCGATGGGAGGATGAAGTTGGGAGAGATGGAACAAGATTGTTAAGAGTGTCAGATTGGAGGGTCGAAGCGGAGGACAGGAGGAGTTGGAGGCGAAGAATACTGGAGGCTAAGGCTCGATATGGGCTGTAGGGCCATCGAAGAAGAAGAAGACTTTTTGCCATTTCACCCAGTTGCTCGATAAAGTTGTCGAAAATTGGACTTCATGATTGCGCTTCAGCCGTGGGACTCATATGTCCGAAAACATATTCAAACAATAATGGCATAATATTATCTATTAAATAAAACCAATGTTTTTTTTTCATTTAGAATTAGTATTATACCTCTAAAAAAACACCCTTATACTCATTGTTATATAAAGGGTGTTTTTTTGTGTGTGACGGTATTGATGGTGCGCCTACGTAGCGGCCACCAGTGGCTTTACGGTATTGAAGTGGTTAAATCCCGTTTGAAAAAAATGCATTTTGGAGAAATGTAGAGCGGAATAAAGTTATATGAACAAAATTATTAAAGTATAATTTCATTGGTTTGGATACATAACACATGGATTAAGAAAGGATTGTAAAGAAAGTGTAGGCTTAATTAGAGTCGAGAAAGACCGAAAAAACATGGCATGACTAAATTAATCAAATTTTAAAGGTAAGCTATGTACAAGTCAGAAGAATCTACGTGTGTGTATGACTCACTGAATGAATGTGAAGGAATTTAAAGAAGTATGTCACGATAGAGTATGTGGCGGTCCATTCTCCCTGTCTACCCTTCGAGGGAAACGGCGTAATGGTTTGTTGTTTTTGTTGTTGTAGAAATATTGTTCTTGGGCCGACCCTGCACGGAATTGAAGATTAGAGTTGGCAGGAGAAGGATGAAAATAGGAAATCGACATGCGAGCATGACACAATGAATGAATGTTGAAGAAGCAAAAATTTGTTTCATGAAATAACAGAATGGCTGTCCATTCTTTCTGTCTATTTATATTATTTATTTTTCAAATCAAATCAAATCAAATCAGTTTATTTTCTCAAAAGACATTACAAACATTTTTTATATTATAGTTTAAGGCATCTATTGAGAACAGGTAAAACATAATAAATATATAATAGCAGGAACGCATGAGAGATGGTTCGATATTAGGAATACAAGATACTCTCCAAAGTCATGAGTATTTGTCTTCTGAATGTACTTTCACGAATATGAAAGACATCGATCTCCGAAGCGATCATGTTCAGCAGTTTGATTGCTCTCCCCACCGGCATCACCAGAGGCAGGTTGGTTCTGCATGTTGGGAAATAAAACAGTCTGTGCTGACGCTGTCGAAGATAACCATCCATTTTGGCATAACGTGTCCTGTTTCGCCCCTGGTGGATAGTTCTCATTATTCAGGGAGGCAACGCGCCCCCATTAACCCGATTCGCGAGTAATGAGTGTGAGAAAATTGACCCCATATCCGTTTTCAAACAGCACACATTTTTTAATATTGCATCCACCCCTACACCCTCAAGAACCTGCTGGCGAAGTTTTAATTGTAGTGAATAGTAAAATTAATTACTCCAGCCCCAAGTAAAACTAACTAACTACCTAACCATCACGCCATTTCCCCGGAGGGGTAGACAGAGAGGATGGATCGCCACACTGGCCTGTCCTGGCATACCTCTCGAGCTTCCTCTACATCCATACATTTTACCATGCACGCACGTCGATTGTTCCGACTTCGAATGTGGCCGCCTTTTAGTAATTGATTAATTTGGTCATGCCATGTTTTCCTCGGTCGTCCTCGGCTTCTTTTCCCACTCACGCTGCTTGTGTACAACTTTTTAACCATTCTACTCTCATCCATTCGTTCCATATGTCCGAACCATCTCAGGGATCCTTTTTTAATTTTATTCATGATGCAGTCATCTGCCTTACATTTCTTTCTTATTTCATCGTTCGGTATTCTATCATACAACGTTTTCCCGCACATTCTTCTCAGTGATCCCATTTCTACGGCGCTTATTCTGCTTTCATCCTTCTTTTGCCAGCTCCAAGCTTCACTTCCATACATGAGGGTTGGCACTAGAACTCCATTGTGTACTGTCATCTTTGCTTCTGTGGATATATTTCTATTTGCAGTAATGATTATTCCCAGCACCAACCCTCCTTTCGATGTCTTTCTCCATTTTTTCGTCCCTTGTAAACATGCTTCCCAGATACGTAAATTCAGTAACTTGCTCCAATTTCTCGCCCATCGCACTTATATCACAAATCGTCATACATTCTTCTTTCTCGAAAACCATCACTTTAGATTTAGACACATTCATCACCAAGTCACTCTTTTTGCATGCCTCATACATCCTTGACACTAAGACTTGCAAATTTTCTTTACTGTCAGCGATTAACACCATTTAAACTTTCTATTTATTATTTACCCCTGTACCCCTGTGTGTAATATTTAAATTTAAAACACTTAAGGTCCATTTACACCGGACAGTTAAATTTAAAAAAAAACAATATATAAGTAACGTTTTAAAATATTTCAGATAATGGAGTCTTTGCGGTGCCCTTTTATGGAGATATTAATAATAATAATAATATGCTAACTTTTAAAGCGCCGTTTTTGTGATGTAATCACCTCAAGGGCGCATTAAGACGTGTTTTAAATCTTAAAAATGTAAATGTGACCGCTTAAAAAACGATCGGTTTAAAAGTATAGTAGAACAAAGTATAAATGTTTAAATTGGGTATGAAATATGAAAAAGATGGGTTTTCAATTTAGATCTGAAATCTGTCGGATCATTTATGCATCTAAGGTGTGAAGGGAGATTGTTCCAAGCTGATGGACCGGCTACCGCGAACGCTCGATCCCCGAATTTGTACTGGGGCAACGCTTCGGCTCAACTAATCTTCCTATTGCTGAGGAGTTCGCCGAGCGAAGTGTCGATTTCCATGAATTTAGGCTGTCCGTTATACAGAGTTCAGATATATAACTTGGTGCCATTCCATGTAGCGCTTTGAAGACTGTCCAGCAGAGTTTATACTGGATTCTTTCTGGACTTTTAAGCCAGTGAAGTTCTTTGAGATGTTGTGTTATATGGGACTTTTTGGAATGCCTTTAATGAGCCTTGCTGCTGCATTGAACGCAGATTGAAGTTTGTTTATTTGTTGTTTTGGAATGTTTGCATAAATTCCATTACAATAATCTAGTCGTGACACAACGAAGGAATTTACAAGAGTTTTGAAAGTGTCATGGGGAATACTCCTTTTGACCGATTTTAATCGTCTTAGGTGGAAGAAACTAGCGCTGTTATAGATATAATTAATTTTGAAAATACGACTTGAATGATTGATATCGCTGGAACATGGCAGCAGTACCGGCAAAACAATAATTAAAACATCATTAGAGGGAAATTGCTTTAATTACCTAAATACAGGAGCAGATATGGCATAGTACATTGAATCGATACTTCATTCGCGTCTTGTGATTCTAAACACAGGGTGACCTATTGCTGATCATTTAAAAGAAGAATCAAATGATTTTACTGAAATCTCTTGATGGAAGTTCATTTTAAATAATAATTAAATAAAACGATGTTTTTTAACTACTTCCACTTTTGATATAAATTCCGATTTTGAACATTTGGTTTGGTTCATATGGTGCTCCTGTAAATTTGGAGATATTTCGCGTATAAGTGAATTGTTTTGGTCAATTTAACTGTTGCCGCACTTTATAATAGTTAATTGTGACACGTAATACGTTTGTGCTGTTTTGCTGTTAAAATTATATTAGTATTATCGTTTTTATAAAGAATTTTGACAGGTGTAAAAATAAATTTTTCATTTGTTCCGATGACAATTTGAATAATTTCTTCAATATTATTTCAAAGTTCTTCCTGTTTAAGTGCCTAATTACAGCTAATTCAGAAAACGGTGGATACGTGTAACATAAATTAAATAAACACAAAAGTCCGGATCGTCCATGTCAACATGTGCAACATCGAAAATTATGTGTTATTACATTATGTGCTAATTTAAAAACGGTGGATTCGTGGAACATAAATTAAATAGACAATATGTGCACCATCTAAAAAGAACATTTTGTATTAAATTATTTTTATTTTATTTTATATCATTGTATTTTATATTATATGCTTTAGATTTATTTTGTGGGTGTTGGACGATCGAAGTGTGCGCGGGAGATGCCTATTGGTGGCGATGAGGTTCGCAACCCATCACACCGCGTCTCCCGCGGAGCGAAAAGAGAAGGATGGAGTGCCGCATCAGTAAAAGTGTGACAGTCCATTCTTTCTGCCTACCCTTTCGGAGAGACAGCGTGGTGGTTAGTTAGTTAAATTTTTTTCCACTTCTGTTTTTATTTCGACAGCGACCGGTTTCGCCAGTCTTTGCCGGCATCGACAGATTGGTGACAGTATTGTAAACTTAGTCCTTTATATACATACAGATCAGGGGTGGTATACATGATTCAGAATCATGTTTAAAAAATGAGTAGAAATGGTAATGCAGTAGAAATGAGATCTCTTAGACAAATTTGTGGATACTCTGTGTATGATAAAATATCGATTGAAAATATAAGAAGTGAATGCGGTGCGAATGATGGTGTTATGAACAAAATAATGTGAGGATCATTAAGATAGTTTGGGCATATGGAAAGAATGAATGAAGAAAGAATGGTAAAAAAATTATATGTTAACGATGTAAATGAAACCAGAAATAGAGGAAGACCGAGGAAAACGTGGCAAGATCAAATAAATCAAATATTGAATTTCGGCCATGTGAGGAGTCAGAGAAATCGACGCGCGTCCATGACACGATTTATGAATGTCGAGGAAGCGAGAGAAATATGTCAGGAAAGAAAAGTGTGGCAGTCCATTCTTTCTGCCAACCCCTTCGGGGAGACGGCGTGATGGTTAGTTAGTTAATTTATTTAAATTATATTAATTGTGACAAATTTGTTGCACTTTGCGAGGGCATTCTCAAACTGATTTTAAACTGACCTCAACCATCAATAACCAAGTTCGATAGCATGGTATACGAGTATATATTTTTTCAAAACTGTTAAATTGTAATACATAACTTTGTTTTTTTGTCACGATAGTGAGGCTACCCTCAGAAAATATCTTATTACCTAATTGGTCTTAATTTTTTAATTATCTCGTGTTTTTTGTGTTTATGTGTATTGTTTATATTGTAATTTATGTTTACATAGGTTGATGAAACAGCTGTCGCGTAAAATAAAATACAATTGTGTTTTAAAAACAAAGTTTTAAAATGTTAAGGTATCATAGTGTTTCGGCCAAAGCAATGGACTATATTTTTTTCTATTGCTTTTGATGTTTTGCAACATTCCCGGAATAAGATTTGGTGAATTTTAACTGTGTCTAAGCAGTCATATCCCGCAATGTAATCGGGTACGAAGGCAGTCAGAATTGATCATTACAGTATCATTACAGAGGTATCCCATCGATCCACCATACTCAGCACAATTCCGCCTCCGCTTCACGCACCCCAGCAATAAGGAAGGATAATCACACCGCCGCCTCCCCGCTGACCCCTAACTGATTATTCATGACTGCGGGGGCGGGGGGGAATTGCGGACGGTGCGCGGGGACCGCAGGGGGGGCGGCCCCGCAATTAACCTGATTTCCCCGAGACAATGGCTAGTGTAGGAAGTTATGCCGAAAATATTATTGACCGCTGTTGGGATTGTAGCTAGACGTAAATATCATTTTATTTTGATAAACTTTCGGCGTTAACAGTGTGGAATTTTCATGAATAAAAAGCACTATTTTTTTCCGTTGTTGAGAGTTGATGCAAATCTTCGTCTCTATTGAGATACAATTAATCCTTGAATTGATAACCCGCAATGGGTAAAATCGAGTATTCGTCTACAAGTATTTGTATACATTCAAAATGTTGTAAAAACAAAAACTGGTCCAAGTTATAGCATATAAATTGGAGTGACATCTCCAGGCGTTATCTAGCAAAACGATAATGGCGGTAACCTTTCACATTGCGTTAAAAAGATCTTCTACTTAATGCTTAAAATCCAATCTTCATAGATGGCGCTAGTGTGTAGATTGAAATAGAACATGTGAATTGTGGTGTTGCATATTAGCATATGTACAACTTCCAAAAATTTGTCACACATGGTGGTCGTAAGAAGGGTGGAATGGGGAATGTTGCATTACATAAAGCGTGCGCTTAACCCAACCAATGACAGGTCATAAGTCCTGTAAACACCTCGATCACCATATTCTGTTCCCAATTTGCATCTTCGTCTCTATTGAGATACAAATTATCCTTATATCAATCCTTATATCAAGTTAAAAGTTGTACACAAGCAGCGTGAGTGGAAAAAGAAGCCGAACACGACCGAGGAAAACATGGCATGATTAAATTAATCAATTACTAAAAGGCGGCCACATTCGAAGTCGGAATAATCGACGTGCGTGCAGTGGCGATATTCCCATAGAAGCCCAGAAGCCCGGCTTGCGTAAGGAAATTTGAATCAAAAGTTTTTCTGGCTTACAGAGGTTCAGCTCTTGTGGCTATTCTTCTAACGTCTGATGGGAACATTGTTGAAAGGAAATTTGATGGGTTGCTGGTTTATGCGGGGGCATGATAACTTAGATTTGGGGGGTTTGATTCAAAATTTCTTACGCAAGCCGGGCTTCTGGGCTTCTATGGGAGTACCGCCACTGCGTGCGTGCATAGTACGATGTATGAATGTAGAGGAAGCCCGAGAGGTGTGCCAGGAAAGAGAATTATGGCGATCCATTTTTAGCAGTGATATTATAATTTATTGTACAATCTTTAGGTTAGATCAGGTTAGGTTAGGTTTGGTTTTGTTAATATTAAGTTACTTTTGGTTATCAAATTTTCCTACTAGAAATAATCAACGTTTCTTTGACCGCAAGTGCAGTCACTCCTAGCGTCATTTCAACCGCAAGTTGACGATACATATTTTGACCGCAAATAGCACGACCGCAAGTGGTGCTTTTTCCTCCAAGTGGAGTTATATTTATTAAAATATTGTGTATATCTGTAGGCTTATTTATGGATTGTAATTATTTTCGTTGACGAGGGCATTAATTTAGTAAGCGACATTTTATAATGGCTTTCGCAATTGTCATTAAAGTAATGTTTTCTTTTAGGTGTTTCTTTATTTGCGGAATTTTCGGCGTCACCAATTTTCCACCTCGATAAAATCTACCAGCGAGGCTTTCGAGATATTTACATTTTCTTCGATTCTTATCAGGTCTAATGTTGGATAAGGCTGGAGTTATAGTGAACAAAACGATAATCACATTAATAATCATTAAAGGTTTTTTGATTGTTTAACATTGATGTGTTCATAATAATAACACAATGGAGTTCTAGTGCCAACCCTCATGTATGGAAGTGAAGCTTGGAGCTGGCAAAAGAAGGATGAAATCAGGATAAACGCCGTAGAAATGAGATCACTAAGAAAAATGTGCCGGAAAACGTTGTATGATAGAATACCGAACGATGAAATAAGAAAGAAATGTAAGGCAGATGACTGCATCATGGATAAAATTAAAAAAGGATCCCTGAGATGGTTCGGACATATGGAACGAATGGATGAAAGTAGAATGGTTAAAAAGTTGTACACAAACGGCGTGAGTGGGAAAAGAAGTCGAGGACGACCGAGGAAAACATGGCATGACCAAATTAATCAATTACTAAAAGGCGGCCATATTCGAAGTCGGAATAATCGACGTGCGTGCATGGTACGATGTATGAATGTAGAGGAAACCCGAGAGGTATGCCAGGACAGGCTATTGTGGCGATCCATCCTCTCTGCCTACCCCTCTGGGGAAATGGCGAGATGGTTAGTTAGTTTTTCTACTTCAACTTTCATTTATCATTTATTTTACACATTAAAACTAACTAACTAACCATCACGCCGTCTATCCGAAGGGGTAGGCAGAAAGAATGGACTGCCACACTTTTCTTTTCTGTCATATTTCTCTCGATTTCTCAACATTCATACATCTTGTCATGCACGCGCGTCGATTTCTCCGACTCCTCACATGGCCGACATTCAATGTTTGATTTATTTGATGGTGCCACGTTTTTCTCGGTCTTCCTCTTTTTCTGGTTCTATTTACATCGTTAACATATATTTTTTTACCAATATTTCTTCATTCATTCTTTCGATATGTCCAAACCATCTTAATGATCCTTTCATGATTTTGTTCATGACACCATCATTCGCACCGCATTCACTTCTTATATTTTCATTCGACATTTTATCATATAGAGAGTAATCACACATTCGTCTAAGAGATTTCATTTCTACTGCATTTTTTCTACATACATCCTTGTTTTGCCGGTTCCATGCTTCGCTTCCATACATAAGGGTCGGTAGAAGAACAGCATTGTGTACTGCCATTCTAGCTTTTTAAGGTAATAAACACTAAATATGATATAGACTTAAGAGTCTGTTACTACAGAATTATTTTCCTGTGATCCTGTACTTCAGCGATCTCTCAAGAATCTTATTGTAAAAACAACATCTTAAAAGATAAAATAAAAATTTCTAAAACAATAATAATTATTTGTATAAATTATCTCTATCAAAAATTAATTTGTTATAAGTTTTTCGTTGTAATAAATTTTTAAAATAATTTAAAATGAGACGAAAATTTAATTATATATTTTTGTTTAATTTTTTAATGGAAAATTAATTTTAAAAATCTAAAGGTTAAATTCCTCTTTGGCAGAGTTTGAATTCACAACGCTTTTTTTCTGTGTGTTTTTCAACAACCCTTAAAAATATCCAACAATGCAGGTTATTACTTGTATACTGAAATCTTAGATTAATATCAGGCGTACGATAGAGTGTCGAATGAAAGTGTTATGATCAAAATAATGAAAGGATCATTAAGATGGTTTGGACACGTAGTAAGATTGAATGAAGAATAAATGGTTACAAATATATGTGTTAACGATGTAAATGGAACTAGAAATAGAGGAAGACCGAGGAAAACGTGGCACAATCAAATAAATCAAACATTGAATATCGGCCATACGAGTACATCATTCGCACCGCGTTCACTTCTTATATTTTCATTTGATACTCTATCATACACAGTATTATTTCTGTTTCAAGCCGAGAATTTATATATTTCTTCATTTCACTCTCCATTTATTATCTGTGTAGTAAATATTATAGATGTATTATCATAGTAATTTATATTTAACTTTTAAAAAAACTTAAATTTAATTGTAATTTTGACTTGCCGTAATTTGTATTTGCTCGATTATTTAGTTTAGTTAGTTTTAAGTAATTCTATGTATAATTTTTTACAATAAGTATATTTCCTGTTTATAATAATGTATTAAAAAGTCATGTCATATATAGTGGGGTATCAGTAATGAGAGTCCTCTCACGATACTCCCAAAATAAAATCGTATAATAAAAAAATAAAAAATAAAAATTATTTTGTTGAATCGCTCTTTACATCATTACAGCATGAGCCAAATCGATGTAAAGGGTTTAATAGTTATCATAGTGATTCTTATGACATGTGATAGGTAGCTAATTCATCGCCATTTTATTGTCATTTGAATTCTACACCTGACCAAAGATTGCTCTCAATCACATTGCCCTCGCCGGGAATCGAACCCGGAACCTTCGGGGTGCCAGACAATGCACTTACCACTCGGCCACGAAGGTCGTCATTAGTTAGTTAGTTTAAAATCATCATTTTTGATCAACTGGGATTATTTCTTTTTAAAATAAAATAAAACAATTATTAAAACACCAATTATGATTAAAGTGGCGATGTTTTGTTTAATTCATGCATTTTGTCTTCTAGACCATTTACTAGTTATGCATGGTATGTTATACAAATTCGCAAAACGCAGTTATATTTTCTGAATTATCATTTCGAAGGTCAAGCCTCCTCTTTTTCTTCTTTATAAGTTCACGAAACTAGCCCCCTTCTCAAGTTCAAGTGGCGAATCCCCCACAGCTCTCTGAGAAGCAGTGCCGACACGCGGCTCTTTGAAAATAAACAAAAACAATTCTTCGGCCTTGTCGAAAAAGTTTATAATTAAAAATAACTAACTAACAATCACGCCGTTTCTCTGCAGGGGTAGGCAGTGAGTATTAACCGCCACACAATCTATCTTGACACAGCTCTTTAGATTCCTTCACATTCATACAACGAGTCATACACGCACGTCGATTATTCCAACTTCTAACTTGACCAACCTTTAAAAATATATATAATTTTATCATGCCATAAGATAATCAAATGATTTTACTGAAAACTCTGGATGGAAGTTCATTTAAAATGATAATTAAATAAAACTTAATAAAACTACTAGTTTTTTTAACTACTTCCACTTTAAGAATCAATTGTATCTCAATAGAGACGAAGATGCAAATTGGAAACAGAATATGAATGATCGAGGTGTTTACAGGACTTATGACCTGTCATTGGTTGGGTTAAGCGCACGCTTTATGTAATACAACATTCCCCATTCCACCTTTTTTTCCTTATGACCACCATGTCTGACAAATTTTTGGAAGTTGTATATATGTCAATCTGCAACACCACCCTTTGCATGGTAGTTTATTCAATTTCAACACACTAACGCCATCTATGAAGATTGTATTTCCACTTTTGTCTTTATTTCGAGAGCGACCGGTTTCGCCTCGCTGGCATTGACAGACCAGTCTGTCCTTTTCAGTTTATTTTTTAATCTTTTTTGTTTGTTTTATAATACGGCACTGGCGATGTGAACCCACAGCACGTATTTCGACGTTTCCATAAATTGAAACAATCGGATATCCTTCAGAACTGTTTCTCTTCTCGCTTCCACCCCCTCCACCTATACACCACCCCACCTCTATCACCGAAAACTTTCGAGATTTTTACTCGTCCTCATCTCGACGCTCGTCGGACGTAAATTGAGACAATTACAACTTCGCGGATGCTGGGTATACCGCACTATTCCCTCCTGCAGTTTATATCCCTCGACTTATGAATCGTTCTTCTTCTTCTTTCTTCTATTTCATTAATGAGGGTCGTGATCCATGGAACTGCCTGTGGCTAAAACAAAACGCTTCAAATAATAATTAATTAAAACAATGTTTTTTTTACTACTCACACTTTTGTCTTATTACGTCAGTGAAGGGGGTTCCCACCACATACCCGAGGCTGTTATAGGGTGCAGCCTCGCCTTTTCGTCAGCCTCGCTCATGCACTTCCTAGGCCTGTTCCCCATCCATCCGGGATTTACATTTAATAATATATATACCAATCGCAAGGGGATGCCAGACCGCATTTAATCTAATATTTTTTCCCCTTTCTGTGTCACGCTCACTTACACATGTAAACTCACACTATATTTCTTATAGCTAACATTTAGTGAACTTAACCTAGGTATCACAGTGAAGACAAACTTTTTTTTTTATATAAGGAAGGCGGATCATTCTGGAGGAGAGAAAAAATGCGGAGGGGTGGATTGAAGCGAGGTAAAGGTAGTCATTGGGTGAGGATAAAGGGAAGGCAAAGGGATCACATTACTTATCTTCTTATTTCGACAGCGACCGCGACTCTTATTTCGACAGCGATCGCGATCTTATTTCGACAGCGACCGGTTTCGCTTGGCTCGCTGGCATCGACAGACTGGTCAGTCAGAGAGAGAAGTATCATGTGATAGGTAGATAATCTATCGCCATTTTATTGTCACGTGAATTCTTCACCAGAACAAAGGGAGTGTAACATAACACTGCCATCGCCGGTAATCGTATCCGGGACCTTCGGTGTGGTAGTCGAAGAACTTACCACTCGGCCACGAAGGTCGTTTATTTCACAGTTCCATGATTCAGATTTACCACACATTCGTATCGACCGTATATAATATGTACATGATATTAGTAAAGAATAAATTTAGATGATTTCTGCTTCACGGATTTTGCAATAGATATCACATTCGACAGTTTTATGCAAATTTTAATATTTATAATACGACTGCTACATGGTGTATTGCACGCAACATTTTCACTAGCAATGGTTGTTTTAACGTTATAGTGATGGAATTACCTCAATTAATCGATTGCGTCCATTTTCGATTAATCGATTCGGGGATAGTAGCTTTATCCGATCATTCGCTCGTTACGTACGCCGAATTGAACGATTAAGAGATGTGTATCTGTAGTATCACTTTGCAACTATTTGAAACGCATAAAAATTTATAATTTTTTTTTCATTTTTTCAAATTTATACATATTTCGTTTATTTTTCTTCGACCGTACAATCCTTGGGTCTTAGCCTCTTCCAAGATACGTCTTCATCCCGTCATGTCCTTGGCCGCCACTTACAGTCTTGCTGCTCCAGGACCCGATAGTCTGCCACGGCACCATCAAACCATCGCAATCTCAGCATGCCGACGCTTCTTCGCCCTACTGGATTTACAGCACTTTTTTGGGGAGCTCCAGATCCCCATTAACCATTCTTCCCTCATCTATTCGTTCCATATGTCCAAACCAACTTACTAACCCTTTCTTGATTTTATTTATCATGTATTCATTCGCCTTACATTCGATTCTTACTTCATCATTAGATATTCTATCATACATTGTTTTTCCCGCACATCTGCAAAACACACTGCCAACTCCAAGCTTCACTTCCATACATAAGGGTCGGCACTAGAACTGTGAACATTGTGCACTGCCACCTTTGCTTCAATCGATATATTTCTATTTGCGGTAATGACTTTGAGTGCACCATTTATTTTGTTTCCAGCTCCAACCTTTCTTTCTATATCTTCCTCCATTTTTCCATCTCTTGTAAACATGCTTCTCATACTTATTGCATACTTCGTACATTCTTGATGCATGGTACGATGTATGAATGTAGAGGAAGCCCGAGAGGTATGCCAGGACAGAGCATTGTGGCGATCCATCCTCCCTGCCTACCCCTCCGGGGAAATGGCGTGATGGTTAGTTTTTTCGTACATTCTTGATACTAGGACTTGTAGATCGACTTGTAGATAGATTGGTACTAAAACCACATAAAACTCTCACGGCATGTATTATTATGGAGATATTAAAAATGCTATGTTCACTATTATTTGACGGCCCTTCAAAGGGTGTTTATTAAGTTCATACACGATTTCAATATGTAATGGTCCCACGGAACATAAAAAAACGTGATACTCCCATAAAATTGCTTGTCCAACACGATATAACTGCATAATGAATGTAAAAGCCCGGTATTGCTGCATTCTATTGCATTTTCTTTGTAGTTACCCTCGTATTAAAATTGGCATTTGTCCTCAGTGGTCATTGTGAACCGAATCACGAAACATAATTTTTTCGTAAACACGTTTGTCAAACGATATTTTGATATAGGTTGTATGAACTTTTCCTCCTGCCAAGAGAACGTGGCAGACTACCTTCGTGGCAGAGTGATAAGAGCTCTGACTTCCATACCGAAGGTCCCGAGTTCGATTCCCGGCGATGGCAGTGTAATTGTTACACTGTCTTTGGTCTGCTGTAGAATTCACGTGATAATAAAATGGACAATTGTATGAAAGAGCTGAAAGGGTTGGATGTAGGTGCCAAAATGAGCGGAGTGTCAGTAAGCTGTCTCTTGTATGCGGATGACGCTGTCCTACTTGCTGACAACGAGCATGAACTACAAGTTCTGTTGAATTGTATGTATGAGGTATGCATGCGAAATGATCTGATGATGAATGTTAATAAGTCCAAGGTAATGATTTTTGAAAAGGAAGAAACCATGACAGTCTGCAACATTAGCGTTAATGGTGAAAATTTGGAGCAAGTAGTTGAGTTTGTGTATTTAGGTAGTATGTTTGTAAGAGATGGGAGAGTGGAGAGGGATATTGAAAGAAGGGTTGGGGCAGGCAACAAAGTGAATGGTGCACTTAAAGTTGTCATCGCAAACAAAAACCTATCCAAAAAAGCTAGAATGGCAGTGCACAATGGTGTTCTTCTACCGACCCTTATGTATGGAAGCGAAGCATGGAACTGGCAAAGAAGGATGAAAGTAGAATAAATGCAGTAGAAATGAGATCTCTTAGACGAATGTGGGGATATTCTGTGTATGATAGAGTGTCGAATGAAAATATAAGAAGTGAATGCGGTGCGAATGATGGTGTCATGAACAAAATAATGAAAGGATCATTAAGATGGTTTGGGCATATGGAAAGAATGAATGAAGAAATAATGGTGAAAAAATAATATGTTAATGATGTAAATGGTACCAGAAATAGAGGAAGACCGAGGGAAACGTGGCACGATAAAATAAATCAAATATTGAATGTCGGCCATGTGAGGAGTCAGAGAAATCGACGCGCGTGCATGACACGATGTATGAATGTTGAGGTGTGGTGTTTAAGGTGTGGCAGTCCATTCTTTTTGCCTACCCCTTCGGGGAGACGGCGTGATGGTTAGTTAGTTAGTTAGTTATAAAATGGCGATAGATTGGCTACCTATCACATGTCACGAAAATCAATATAATAGCTAAAAAAATTAATTGTATACATAGAAGATTATGACAGTATTCATGGAAGGGCACCAAGTTATATATCCGAACTCTGTATAACGGACAGCCTAAATACAAGGAAATCAACACTTCGCTCGGCGAACTCCTCGGCAATAGGAAGATTAGTTGAGCCAAAGCGTTGCTCTAGTACAAATTTCGGGGATCGAGCGCTCGCGGTAGCCGGTCCATCAGCTTGGAACAATCTTCCTTCGCACCTCAGATGCATAAATGATCCGACAGACTTCAGATCTAAGCTGAAAATCCATCGTTTTCATATTTCATACCCAATTTAAAACCTGCATATTTTGTTCTATTATACTTTCTAACCGATCGCGAATATCAATCAGATGCAGCGTTCACATTTAGATTTTAATTGTATCTCAATAGAGACGAAGACGTAAACTGGAAACTGAACATGGATGATCAAGGTGTTTACAGGACTTATGACCTGTCATTGGTTGGGTTAAGCGCACGCTTTATGTAATTACAACATTCCCCATTCCAGCTTTGTTATTTGTGATCATGCATGACAAATTTTTGGAAGATGTACTCGTATATATACTTCAAAATCCATATTTATCTTCACGTGGCAGTTTCAGTCAGCCATCTATGTAGATTTGGTTGCACTAGTGAATTTTTTTCAAGAATTAACCTATACAACCGACCCACTAACGCCATCTATGGAGAATGATTTTCGGCATTTAGCAAACTACCTTATTAACACAATGTGAAGGCTGTCAACCAACATATTGTTAGAAGCCGCTAGGAGTATTAATCCATTCTATATGCCAAAGAATTTTGACCAGAATATTTGAAGACCAAATATTTGTGAATGTATACTTATACCTGTATACAGATCCTGGATTTACACCAAAGGGTGGTTAATTCAAATTTTAATTGTATCTCAATAGAGACGAAGACGTAAACTGGAAACTGAACATGGATGATCAAGATCACATTTAGATTTAAAACACGTCTTAATGCGCCCTTGAGGTGATTACATCCCAAAAACGGCGCTTTAAAAGTTAGCATATTATTATTATTATAAGTGGCATCTTTAGAGATAAGTTTGAACTACACTATATTATTCAATCACTTTGCAAAGCTATTGGTTTTTATGATTAACCCTCCCTTCCCTATGATGGGTATCTTCTACACGTTGCTTCTAAAAACCATCAATATCTCTATAAATATAATAAATACAAGATTAAGATTTTAGGTATTCCTCCATAATATATTCACACATTGATTTAAAAAATAATATTTATAATAATCAGAATTTATCGGGTACATCGGAGGTATTTTGTGAAAATCGAAAACAAATTCGGTTGTAAACAGCGCTTTGAGTGCGCGACACTATATTTGCATCTCACTCTTGCATACTTCACTGTTGAAGCGCGAGGAGCTCAATGTTCTCACTGCCGCCGGCAGTAGCTTTCGGGCTTGCAACCAGAGCAGATTTATGCCCGTTCCGTGAGCGTTGCTAGATGTTTTTTTATAATGTTTTCAGCAAATAAATCTCAATTATTATAATTTTTTACTTCATTAGCTATGAATGTTCTTATTTTCCGATTTAAAATCGCCAATTTTTGATCGGGTACTGACTACCCAACACCGGAACGCGCGTTTTTATTGTAGCACCGTAAGAGAAAGGTTAACACCAATTAGGATTTTTATTCAACATTTTGAATGTATACAAATTCTTGTAGACAAATACTGGATTTCACCCATTGCGGATAAATTATTTTTATTTTATAAGGATTAATTGTTTCTCAACAGAGACGAAGATGTAAATTGTTTTCTGGGAGCAGAATGTGGTGGCCGAGGAGCTTACAGGACTTATGACCTGTCATTGCTTGGGTTGAGCGATCACTTTATGTTTAACAACATTCCCCATTCCGCATTTTTTTTTCTTATAACCACCACGTCTGACAAATTTTTGGAACTTGTATATATGGTAGGATTCCACGCCTATCTTTACATATTTAAGTTCACCCTACACTAGCGTCATCTAGGATTTTTATTTATTGGGATCTTAATAGTGATCAGCCCTCAATTACCCAGCTACTTCAAATCGCATTATGTTAGGGTAATCAATAATTTAGACGCCCATGACGTTGGGTTAGGTTGGATTGTGAGTTATTTCAATATCCGACGCGAATGATCCGACACGAATTCGGCTCATTACGATTAGTTTATGCGTGTGTCACAGACTTAAGATTAATTCCTTTAGTTTGTTGTGTTGCCGGGTCTCGTTAGGGGCTAATGCCGGGCTTCAATCACAGTTAGCTGGGCCATTCATCCGATGAAGTTTTGCATGATTGATGCGGATGCGGTTTCGCCCCCCCCGCCCTTGTTTCTACTTTCGCCCCGGGCCGCGTGTCATGAATAAGTATTGCGGGGTGGCGCACGCGGCCAGAGATCCGCGAGTGATAGATCTAGGGTGGATATTGGCCAATGACGTGGCGAGTTGCGGCGCGCTAAACACGAGCTGCGTACGTGATCTAGAGATGTGTTGCTATTATACAAAGACTTGCATCGATTGTGATTGCTGGGAAAAGACTGCAGAAGACAGACCTTCTTCTTCTTCTTCTTCTCCTATAGACCTTTGGTCTGTTCCTGAAATCAGGTTGGCCTCTCTTAGGAAGTTGACTCCCAGCTATCTCTCCATCTCTTCGGCGGTCTTCCGGGGGGACGGCAGCCGGCAGGAACCTGATGCGCCACAGCGTGTGGGATTCTGGTGGGGTCCATCCTCTGCACGTGTGCATTCCAGTATCTTCTGCGTTGTCTGCTCTATCTCACGACATCCTCCACCTTGCAGATCTCGCGGATGGCCGTTTCCTCACCCTATCGCGAATAGTCCTTCCTGGTTGGTTACAAAACTGGTTGGCGACTGCCAAAGTTAGGACACGATGGAAATGTTTTTTTGGAGGAAGCTAACACCCAACAATGATTGTTACCCTATGGATGATGAGGTTGATTACTGTAATATATTTCAAGTGTTTTGTTGTTGCTTGAACGATGATGTAAAACTCCATTATTAAACATTTAAAACAAATGAAAACGTCTGTTTTCTAGACTGTTTTTATTGTAATTATACTAGATAATAATAATAAATTGGATAATTTATAGAGCGCCATTTTTATGAATTACTCATCTCAAGGGCGCTGTGGCTAGAGGCTACATTTTTCGAACCATTCTATTTCTGGTCTCTGAAAGATCTCGTGAAAAATCAATTAAATCGAAATCCGAACGATAACATCAGTTCTTCTCAGAGTAGGGACTTCAGTAAAATAAATGTATTCCAGCAAAACAAACTCTTTAACCTGGTTTCTCATATCTGATGTGATCCTAACGATACTGTCTGTTCGTGTATCTATTGAGTCCTGGTTAACTCGGAGAGTCTTGTGAATTTGTATGTTTTCAATTTTATATCTGTTGTAAATTTAAATAGTTCTCTTTATCGTCAATTGTTGAAGTAAAACTTCGTATTGATTAATTACTTACTTACTTCCTATGACCATACAACTCTAGAAGAGTTTTAGCCACCTTGATGATTTTTCGCCAAGCTCCTCGATCCTGCGCCTTTTGCTCCCAGCAGTCCGATTCACCCAACCTAGCCAGGTCAGCCAGAACAATGTCCATTAGGCCCTGTCTAGGCCTTCCTAGAGGTCTTACTCCAGTCGGCCTAGACGCGTACAGGGTCTTGATTGCTCTGGTCTCTTCGGCTCGGCATACGCGCCCAATCCATGCTAGGCGACCGGCTCTCACGGTGCCTGTTATATGGGACTGCTGGGTCATCGTTCTGATCTCTTGGTTGGTCCTATGCCTCCAAGTTCCCGCTGCATCACCGTGTCTGGGTCCCAGGATAATTCTAAGTATTTTATTCTCAAACCAGTAGATTCTTTGTTGTTCTTTTAGAGTCATTGTCCATGACTCAGAACCATATGTCACCACTGGCTTGATGATGGTGTTTTTTTTTTAGTTTTTTCCTTACATACAACAGGTCGTTTGAACCCAATTACTGTATACAATTAATTTTAGCTTTATATTGATTCTTATGACATGTGATAGGTAGCCAATCTATCGCCATTTTATCGTCTCGAGAATTCTACACCAGACCAAAGACAGTGTGACAATCACACTGCCATCGCCGGGAATCGAACCAGGGACCTTCGGTATGGATGTCAGAGCTCGTAACCACTCTGCCACGAAGGTCGACGGTGTTATACATTTTTATGTTATACAATTCTCAATTCACTTTTATAAAAAAAAATCGATTATTTTGATCGATTTACGGAATGATCGATGGATTCCGATCAACCAAATCGATCTCTCATCACTAATTCGGTAGATGTTTAAAGGCACAAAAAACAGACATGTATCATTTTGGGTAACAGCTCAATTAAGTTTATTGTGGCTTGTAATTAGACGGTGTTTATTGCGAACGGGGCATTGCACAATCATAAAAAAACTCTAATTTTATTAGTGGCAATACAATTAACTCGTAGCCGACTTGTTGTAAAGAAATACTACAAGGTCGTGAGAATTGATCGCGATCGAGGGTGAGGCGAAGAAAGGAACCCGTGGATTCCGACGATTGGTTCAAACGATTTCAAATCAAATTTTGACCGTTTCTGCGTCCGTTTGTTTTATGAACTCGCTTGCGCAGATGTAGATTACATTATTTACTGTGAATCATTTCGCGCAGGTGCTGCCATCTTGGATCATGGATGCACCACTCTGCGCATCCTTGGTATATAACGATAATTTTGAGTCAATGCAAAAATATGAATCGTGGCACGATAAAAAAATCAAATATTGAATGTCGCCCATGTGAGGGGTCAGAGAAATCGACGCGCGTGCATGACTCGATGTATGAATGTTGAGGAAGCGAGAGAAATATGTCAGGAAAGAAAAGTGTGGCGTTCCATTCTTTCTGCCTACCCCCTCGGGGAAACGGCGTGATGGTTAGTTAGTTAGTTTTTTTTTTAAATATGAATGTTGAGTACTCATTCGGCTTCTAAACGATTCCGCGCAGGTGCCGCCATCTTGGATCATGGATGCGCCACTCTGCGCAACTTTATTATATAACGACAATTTTGAATCGATGCACTTTGTTTTATATAAAAATAAAAATGTTGTGTACTCATTCGGCTTGTAAATGATTCCGCGCAAGTGCCGCCATCTTGGATCATGGATGCGCCACTCTGCGCAGTTTTGTAATATAACGATAATTTTGTATGCACTTATTCGGCTTGTGAACCATCTTGGATCAAAGATACACCATTCTGCGCAGCCTTGTTGTATAACGAGCGTTTTTGAATTGATTCGATTGCGCATAAAATACATGATTTGTAACTACTCATTCAGCTTGTGAAGCATTCCGTGCAGGTGTGCTATCTTGGACCATAGATGCGTTACTTCGGCAGCTTTTTTTATAATAACGAGATTTATAATCTAATTTAAGAAAAGCCATTTGTATCATAAAATTAAAAATTTAAATCCTTTCGATTGCGCTGGATTTGAAAAACGTTTTACCTTAAAATATGATTTTTACTCATTCGGCTAATGGACCAATCCGCGCAGGTGCCGCCATCTTGGATCAAGGATGAGCCACTCTGCGCAGCTTTGTTATATATCAAATCAAATCAAATCAAATCAGTTTATTAAATTAATAGACATTACAAACAGGAAAATGTTTAAGGCATCTATTAAGTACAGGTAAAATATCATAAAAATATTACAACAAAGTACCAGGAACGCATTAGAGATGTTTCGACATTAGGAAGACAAGATACTTTCTAAAGTCAACAGTATTTGCCCCCTGAACGTGCTTTCACTAACATGAAAGACGTCGATCTCCGAGGAGACCGCGTTCAGCAGACTAATTGCTCTTCCCACCGGTGTCACCAGAGGCAGATTGGTTCTGGCGGCCGGTAGGTAAAACAATCTGTGCTGTCGCTGTCGGAGATATCTATCGGGGACAAAAAGACCAACATCCTCAGTACGGCCGAGTTCTCGAAGTATCCCCTAATTAATCTGAAGAAATGGGTTATTAGATGTCCATCTCTTCGAAGCTGTAAAGAATTGGTTCCGAGCATTCCCAGAAGAAATGCCGTGGGATAGAGCCACGGATAGCTACCATACTCCCTCATGTAGAGATACCTCAGAAATTTTTTCTGAACCCTCTCCAGCATAACGGAATATCTCGCCTCGTGAGCTTATATATGACCATCTTGCGCAGCTTTCGGCCGTTTCGTTCGATGATATTGAATATTCTATTCTAATTAAACATTCTGAATTCTTTTCACGCGACATCGCATTTCTCACGTGTCAAATAAGCGCAATTTTTCTCTTGCAATGACGCCATTTTCTTTATAAACTTCTGTAATAAAGATAGTCGGGAAAAATTGTTACTCATTGCGAAGTGGCCTCGGTTTTCTTTAGGTTTATTTTAGATGTGCTTTTTGCGGTCGGTATGGGGGTGGATTATTGGGTTTGAACATGAACACGTAATATGGGATCGGCCCGGATAAAAATATGATACTGTAGAATAAATTATACGCGTACGTTGATACGTAGATTACCCATAACGATATTTAAAAAAAGCAGATACTTACCAATCGTGGGCGGTGCTCGTTTTATCCAATAGCTTCTTTGTAGCTTTTGCTTCAATGACTTTATGAATCATTTGAAATCATTTAAGCTTCAAATAATTATAGCGGTATATAATTATTAACTAACTAACCATCACGCCGTCTCTCCGAAGGGGTAGGCAGAAATAATGGACTGCCACACTTTTCTTTCCTGACATATTTCTCTCGTTCCTCAGCATTCATACATCGTGTCATGCACGCGCGACGATTTCTCTGACTCCTCACATGGCCGACATTCAATATTTGATTTATTTGATCGTGCCACGTTTTCCTCGGTCTTCCTCTATTTCTGGTTCCATTTACATCATTAACATATACTTTTTTACCATTCTTTCTTCATTCATTCTTTCCATCGGTCCAAACCATCTTAATGATCCTTTCATTATTTTGTTCATGACACCATCATTCGCACCCCTTTCACTTCTTATATTTTCATTATAGCGTAATATAATAATAATAATAATAATAATAATAATAATAATAATAATAATAATAATAATAATAATAATAACAATAACAATAATAATAATAACAAAGCTAGAATGGCAGTGCACAATGGTGTTCTTGTGCCGACCCTTATGTATGAAAGTGAAGCATGGAACTGGCAAAAGAAGGATGAAAGTAGAATAAATGCAGTAGAAATGAGATCTCGAAGACGAATGTGTGTCAAATCTGTATATGATAGAGTGACAAATGCAAGTATAAGAAGTGAATGTGGTGCGAATGAAAGTGTTATGAAAAAATAAGGAAAGGGTCATTAAGATGGTTTGGACACATGTAAAGAATGAGTGAAGACAGAATGGTAATGAAGGTATATGTAAACGGCGTGAACGGAGCTAAAAATAGAGGAAGGCCGAGGAAAACGTGGCACGATCAAATCAATCAAATATTGAATGTCGGTCACGAGAGGAGTCGGAGAAATCGACGTGCGTGCATGACAAGATGTATGAATGTAGAGGAAGCGAGAGAAGTATGTCAGGACAGAACAGTGTGGCGCTCCATTCTTTCTGCCTACCCCTCCGGGGAGACGGCGTGATGGTAAGTTAGTATAATAAGTGTTTGTGTTAAAATTTATAACACTGTTATAATATCACAATTTATTTTTATTCACTGAGAATGTCGCGACAGATGTTTCGCCAATCGATTTTGGGATCATCAAGTGTGACAACAATTATTTTTTTGACACCTTATGTTTTTTTTGTCAGACCAGTCTGTCGATGCCAGCGAGCCTGGCGAAACCGGTCGCTGTCGAAATAAAGACAAATGTGGAAGTAATTGTTTGTGAGATGAGGTCCCTTAGACGTATGTGTGGTAAAACGATATACGACAGAATCTCAAATGCCGATATAAGAAAAGGAATGTAGAGCGGAAGAAGGTATTATGAACAAAATTATGGAATGATCGCTGAGATGGTTCGGACATATGGAACGCGTGGATAGAGAAAGAATGGGTAAGAAAGTATACGTTAATGATGTAAATGGAGTACGGAGTCGAGGCAGACCGAGGAAAACAATGCATGACCAAATTAATCAAATTTTAAAGGTTGGTCATGTTAGAAGTCGGAGGAATCGACGCGGGTGTATGACTCGCTGTATGAATGTGGAGGAAGCCAGAGAGGTATGTCAGGATAGAGTAGTTTGGCGGTCCATTCTCTATGCCTACCCCTGCGGGGAAACGGCGTGATTGTTTGTTTGTTTGTCTAATAATGAATACTTTACCACATTCTAATTGCCATAGACATCTAATGCTCTCATTAAAATCCACTATGAATGCATCCCTTTTCACCTGTATAATTTCCGTGCAATAATAGTCGAGAAGGAACCCCACGTGGTAATATCCAACAAACACCTCTCATTTCCCTAGAATTTCCCAGAATTTCCCCAGCACTTCCCGGGAATTGCCGCCATTCTGGGGCAATTGAGTTAACAGTACCCGGTTTCCCCTCACGCCCGGTTTTTATGGCCGTATCGCCCCACAAATTCGGCCATCCGCCAATTTGACCGCTGTTTTCGGGATTTTTTTTATTATTGTTATTATTTTTTTCCGGCAGTTATTGCGGCAATTGCGCTGTCCTGTTGTTCGGCCGGTTTTAAGCGGAGGTTTTACATTTAAAAAAATATATTTTATGTTGATGCTCTTTTTTAAATTCTCTATCTCTGCTTCGCTTCGCTAGTTTTAATCCAAGGGTTTGGTTTGCAGAAAAGTGTACCATTTTTTGCTGGTTCCTGAAATGCCACTTTGGCCTTTAATGTGGTAGTTTCCCGTTGCTTTCCACATTTTTTTACGGCGGGTTATTACTGTATGCATTTTTTTTAGCTATTGATTCTCATATAATATAAGAATATAAGAAGTGAATGCGGTTCGAATGATGGTGTTATGAACAAAACAATGAAAGGATCATTAAGATGGTTTGGACATATGTAAAGAACGAATGAAGAAAGAATGGTAAAAAAATATATATGTTAACGATGTAAATGGAACCAGAAAAAGAGGAAGACCGAGGAAAACGTGACACGATCAAATAAAACAAATATTGAATGTCGGCCATGTGAGGAGTCAGATTCAGCATTCACTTCTTATATTTTCATTCGACAATCTATCGTACACAGAGTATCCACACCTTCGTCTTAGAGATCTCATTTCTACTGCATTTATTCTACTTTCATCCTTCTTTTGCCAGTTCCATGCTTCGCTTCCATACATAAGGGTCGGTATTAGAACACCATTGTGTCCTGCCATTTACATATTGAAAAAAAAAACAATAAACAAGCCATCAAACCGTTTCGCCGTACGGTTAGGCACAGAGAATGGACCTCTACATTACTATATCCTGACAAATGTTACCTTTCTAGCTTTCTTCACGTTCATACACATGTCATACACGCGCGTCGACTTCCAAAAAAAATTATATATCCCCTCACTAAATCTTAGTGAATTCGGTCTTGAAAATTTCGTATGTTATACCCCAATTATGTTACAGAGGTGAAAATAGAACGGTGAGAAAAAGATTGGTAAGCACCAATTTCAGAAATGGTGCAATTATTGTAATGCGGGTGTGAGGCGTCGGTATTAACACGCCAGGGCGTTACACGTGAGAAAGATAGCGCTCCATCGCCATTTTTGCCAAATTTGCGCAGCGCACTCGACTGAAATTCAGCGCTCTTATATCGCAAAGCGCATTTCAGCATGCCTAATAAAGACAGAGGACTATGAATTTAGTCTGATTGATGTACGTTTTGATGCCGTGGCATCGCGTTTTGATTTTCAGGAAATATAGGCGTCCATGCTAGGCCGCTCCTAGCAATTGTTACGTTTTATTGTGGGCTGTATTTTATCTGTTATAATTTTATTATTCATGTCTGTATCATTACTCCATAATCCCGCAATCTACCCCTCCTACGGACTTATCACACATCTATACACTCTTCATCATCGGTGTACTGGAAAAATCCGCTAAGTCAATTATATAATTAACTAACTAACTAACTAACCAACACGCCGTCTCCCCGAAGGGGTGTGCAGAAAGAATGGACTGCCACACTTTTCTTTCCTGACATATTTCTCTCGGTTCCCCAACATTCATACATAGTGCCACCACGCGCGTCGATATCTCTGACTCCTCACGTGGCCGACATTCAATATTTGATTTATTTGATCGTGACACGTTTTCCTCGGTCTTCCTCTATTTCTGGTTCCATTACAGTTGCAATTTTTTTACCATTCTTTCTTCATTCATTTTTTCCATATGTCCTTTCATTATTTTTTTCATAACCCCATCATTCGCACCGCATTTACTTCTTACATTTTCATTCGAAACTCTATCATACACAGAATATCTACACATTCGTCTAGGAGATCTCATTTATTCTACTTTCATCCTTCTTTTGCCAGTTTCATGATTCGCTTCCATACATATGGGGCGGTAGAAGAACACCACTGTGCACTGCCATTCTAGCTTTTTGGATAGGTTTTTGTTTGCGATGACAATTTTAAGTGCACCATTCACTTTGTTGCCTGCCCCAACCCTTCTTTCAATGTCCCTATCCACTCGCCCATTTTTTGTAAACGTACTACCTAAATACACGTACTCATCTACTTTCTCCAAATTTTCACCATTCACGCTAACGTTGCAATTTGTCATTTCTTCTTCTTTTTCAAAAATCATGATCAATAAAATCGAAAATGGCCATTCACAATGGAGTTCTGGTCCCAACCCTTATGTATGGAAGCGAAGCATGGAACTGACAGAAGAAAGATGAGAGCAGAATAAATGCGGTAGAGATGAGGTCCCTAAGACGTATGTGTCGTAAAACGATGTACGACAGAATCTCAAATATTGATATTAGAAAGGAATGTAGAGCGAAAGAAGGTATTATGAATTATGAAATTATGAAAGGATCGCTGCGTTGGTTCGGACATATGAAGAGCATGGGTGAAGAAAGAATGGTTAAAAAAGTATACGTTAACGATGTAAATGGAGTACGGAGTCGAGGTAGACCGAGGAAAACATGGCATGACCAAATTAATCAAATATTAAAAGTTGGTCATGTCAGAAGCCGGGAGAATCGACGTGCGTGTATGACTCGATGTATGAATGTGGAGGAAGCTAGAGAGGTGTGCCAGGATAGATTAGTGTGGCGGTCCATTCTCTCTGCCCATCCCTGCGGGAAACGGCGTGATGGTTTGTTGTTGTTGTCAAAAATCATTCTTCAAGTGCCCTGTCGGGTCCCCCCAACATTGGCGATCACCGCGGCGAACCTTGTTTCTCGCCGTAGTGAATATCCTGGGAAAAGGTAATCAGAGTGGTTTCCCGTTGCCTTCTCTGATGGGTTTTTCTGTAGGGGTCACCTTCCTTTAGCTGGGGGGGTCTGGCTTTATGGCGCCGGACACTCGCCATTCGCCCACTCATTATCTGCTATGACACTGATAGTAATGTCAGTGGCCGCATTGCCCGGGGTTCGCGGGGTCTGAGTGACCCTTTCGAGGACGCTAATGAGTTGGACTTGGTAGTAGTGTTGAAGGTGTTATTGCAACATGTCGCATTACGATATTTTATAGAAGTACACTTTCCAGCAAAGTATACCCCATCGTTGACCTATTACCCGTTAGAACCCCTCATTATCAAAATCATTACCAATATCAAAAATCATTACCTTGGGTTTATTCACATGGATCATCATAAAGTTTCGCATGCATACTATTCTCCATACTATGTTCTTGTTCTTTATGAATTAAAATAGTTTCATTTATTATTACTGCGTATCTGTCTTTATTGTATAAATATTCAAATGTTTCAAACTTCATTTTAATAATTAATTGCCCTATCAGCCGCTTCGTATCTCACCGTAAAATTTCCACGATACAATTCTCAGAGTTTCATGACTAAGTGTTGCCAGCCGTACCTTATTCTAGGATATATTAGTGGGTTATGAATTTTAAGTTATTAAGCCAGCGATTATCTAGGATACATTTTCATTAATTTGTATAAATGGTTATGGTTTTGCATTTAATTCCTAATAACCAATTTGCGTCGCAAACGTGTATAGTAAAGATGACATCTTCTTATTCTTATTGTACGAGGGTTGTCCGTAAAATGAGTTTTGCTTGCCACGGGCGCTTGTATCGTAGCTTGGTCTTCCCCCTCCACATCACCACCCAGCCGAACTCGCTGCGACGCTCAGTGTCGGTTTGGCAGCCGTAAAGAATGGAGCTCCCGATCGCATCAGCGATAGAAGTTTGTCAATAGTCCATTGTTTTGGCCGAAACACTATGGTACTTTAACATTATAAACTGTTAAATTAAAGAAAAACTTTGTTTTATGTATCACAATTGTATTTTATTTTACGCGACAGTTGTTTCGTCAACCTATGTTGACATCATTAGGTGTTACAATAATATATCAAATTTCAAATTTTCGTGATATTTCTAACCTTTATGTGCGTTTGTTCCTATGTCAATTTAAATCATTTCTTTGAAATAATTTGGAATGATGTCAACATAGGTTGACGAAACAGCTGTCGCTTTAAATAAAATACAATTGTTATACATAAAACAATTTTTTAAATTTAATACTTATTTATTAGATAATCCATTGATTTGGTCGATACATTATGATATTTCTACATTATTAAATGTTTAAATTTGAACTACTGTTAATACGCATGACAATTTTTAATTTATGAGTTAGACGCAACAGCTGTTTCGCCGACATATGTGGGCATCATCAGTAACTGAAAATAAAAAAAAATGTAATAAAATTGAGATTAAAAAAATTGTCGCTTTCGGGTTTTGCTTTCGCACCAGTTACGTTAAAAGCGACCACTGGCTCCGGACGGCGAGTCTTCCCGGTCCTTCGCTGGCGGGGCGGCCCTGGTCCGCGGATCCTCACCTCCCCGGCGACCGGAAGTGCCGCGCCGCTTCCGGCCCTCGCGGGCTCCCCGAAAGGAAGTGCGCCAATTTTCCGCGCGAGAAGCTCGCGTGCCTTGAGCTTCCTCGTAAAGCTGTGTTTATTTCACCTATTATAATAATTTCCATCCGATATTAATACGCTTTTCTTTTGCTGGCGGGAAATAAGAATAAAATTTACTCGATTCACCAATTTTCTCACCCTTCGGCAATTTACCCCAAAAGCAATTTTTTTAGATGTACATTTTTAATGCTTAGGCATTGGTTCGGACATATGGAGCGCATGGATGAAGAAAGAATGGTTAAAAAAGCATACGTTAACGATCTGAATGGAGTAAGGAGTCGTGGTAGACCGAGGAAAATATGGCATGACCAAATTAATCAAATATTAAAGGTTGGTCATGTCAGAAGCTGGAAGAATCGACGTGCGTGTATGACTCGATGTATGAATGTGGAGGAAGCTAGAGAGGTGTGTCAGGATAGAGTAGTGTGGCGGTCCATTCTATCTGCCTACCCCTGCGGGGAAACGGCGCGATGGTTTGTTGTTGTTTTTTTTAATGCTTTATAAGGACTGCACACATGACTTAAAAAATACTAGTATGAGTTTTGATAATCTAACGAATTTAGATATTTAAATATTAGATTTAGATAATTAATTATTGTTATTAATATTTACCAGTATTTACCAGGTTAAGGATATTATAAGATGGAGCAGACAGCGAAAAAGGGACTGGCATGGGCATGTTCAAAGAATGGACACCACCAGAATCTCTATATTGCGTTGCGTTTTGTTTCTTCTTCTTTCCGTGTTCTGTCAGGCCTCCCCAACGTTGACTCTCACCCTTGAATAGGCCTCCCCGTCCTGGGCAGCTCGGAACAGCTCCCCCACAGTCCTTAGCCCCGTCCACTCTCGGATGTTCCTCAGCCAGGAAACCCGCCTTCTCCCAACACCTCGTAGACCCTCAATCTTACCCTCCAATATCAGATGCAATAGTGCGTACTTTTCGCCTCTCAGAACATGGCCCAAGTAGGACTCCTTACGGACTTTGATGTTGCTCAGCAACTAACTCTCTGTCAACTCTGGCTCTATGGAGAACGTTTGTGTTGCTGGCCATGTCAGTCCAGGAGATGCGTAACATCCTTCGGTGTATCCACATCCAGCGTTTTGTTTAAATAATTATTTTTCTTAATTTCGTTTGAAGCACTTAATTTGTGGTGACATTATTAAATATAATTAAAAATAAATAAATTAAATCATAAATAAATTTTTTTCACATAAAAAAATATTTTCATTTATTTCCGCTTTACCTTATACGAGTATATGCACTTCATTTAATTATGAAATTATGATTATTTTGGTATCTGTTTAGATTTTTTGCTTATAGAATGTTCTGCTTTTGCTCATGTTTGGCCGTCGTAATCAATCAAGCAGGGGGCGCCCTCAGACGGCTTTCGTAATTAAATTACTGATTTTTCTTATATGGAGAGAATTTAGGGATTTTTTTGGTACTCATAAGAAAAGTAAACATCCCCAGAGATTTCGGCATTTCATTACCGTAGATAAATACCCGTTCATCGTTATGGTAGTTATATACAAACCCTATGTAGTTATTTTTTGGTAACTCCGAGTGACCCAGCGGGCAATGGAGAGGAGGATGAAGCGAAATGAATGGATCATAGAGGGGACCAAAGTTGCGGACGTAGCGTGCAAAGTGGCCTCGTTGAAGTAGAATTCGGCCGGTCATGTAGCGAGGACAATCCGGTCATAGAAATCCAGGCAGACCACAAGCCAGATGGTCTGCTGACATCTCGATCCTGCGCCTTTTGCTCCCAGCAGTCCAATTCGCCCGACCTAGCCAGGTCAGCCAGAACATTGTCCATTAGGCGCTGTCTAGGCCTTCCTAGAGGTCTTACTTCAGTCGGTCTAGACGCGTACTGGGTCTTGATTGCTCTGGTCTCTTCGGCTCGGCATACGTGCCTAATCCATGTTAGGCGACCGGCTCTCACGGTGCTCGCTATAAGGGACTGCTGGGTCATCGTACGGATCTCTTGGTTGGTCCTATGCCTCCAAGTTCCCGCTGCAACACCGGGTCTGGGTCCCAGGATAATTTTAAGTATGTTATTCTTAAACCAGTAGATTCTTTGGTGTTCTTTTAGAGTCATTGTTCATGAATCAGAACCATATGTCACCACTGGCTTGATGATGGTGTTATCTCCATCATTAGTTGTGTAAAACAGTTCCTTCACAGTTGGTGAGCCGGGTCGTTCACTTCTCGTTGCCAAGGGTTTTCCAATCTTCTGCGGACTCTACCGCGAAAGAATTAACAATTATTGTTATTTTTGTACCTAAATTATCCAAAAAAAAATCATTGTTTTTAATGATTCCTTTTCTCTTTTTTCAGGTAAGTTCCGGTAATTGTTAAGAAGTAAAATAGCATATTTCAAAGAAGTGTTCGATTAACCAGGTATGTGCAATGTTCCATTTTTAAATTATGTTTGTTGGGAATTAAAAAAATATTTATGGTTTATTCTATGAAAGAGCGCGCAATTTGATAAATCCAGTTTGGGATCACCGTTTTAATTTTCCAGTATTCCTTCCGTATTTTTTGAGGTTTTCCTATCAGCACTTCCAGGATCTTTTTTGGACCAGTTTTTTTTTATCAATTTGATTTTGTGAACCCAGCTCCCCACACTGGGGTTTCTCAGTATACCTTCTGTCATTACGAGATTTCTTCTCATGTACCACCAGTCTCCAACTGACACTAGTCTTTTTCTCTCGGATATCTCTATTTTATTTTTTTTATATCTTACATAGCTATCTCTCTCATTTTGAGATCTCCCCTCTAACTCTTTTATTAGTGACACTGAAACTTATGGTTATCTAAAGCCATCAGGGTCTACCTATTTGTTGGAGAATATTTATTGACAGTTTGAATATCCCAACCTCAAATGCTCGATGTCATCAGGCGTTTCTTTTCTTATCTCTAGCACGTCGATTGGAAGTGCCTGCCCAAAATAACTTGATCGGTCCATATCTGTTTTTTAATGCTATCGTCTATCGAGTATTTCTACGCTCTCTCTGCCTTCTTGGTGTCAGCCCATCTATTGCTTGGGCTTCTGACAGTATGGCTAGTTCAAAACCGATATCAAATGCCATCGTCTTTCTGACACAGCATGGTGTCATCCTATCTATTGATTGATCTTCTAACAATATGGCCATTTCAAAACTGAAATTAAATGCTATTTTTGCTCGTGTATTCCATAACTCTTTCTGCCATCTTGTGGCCACATCTATTTATTGGCCTCTGACAATTTGGACAGTCTAAAACTGATGTTTAATGCCATCGTTCTTGTAGTATTTCAACCCCTTTTTATGCAATCTCAAGATCTCTTTGGATTATTGTTATGGCTTCTTATATATTACGGCCAATCCAAAACTGATGTCTAATGCCATCGTTCTTGTAGTATTTCAACCCTTTTTCTGCACTCTCAAGCTCTTATTGGATTATTGCTATGGCTTCTTATATATTGTGGCCAATCTAAAACTGATGTCTAATGCCTTCGTTCTTGTAGTATTTCAACCCCTTATTCTGCAATCTCAAGATCTCTTTGGATTATTGCTATGGTTTCTGACATTACGGCCAATCCAAAACTGATGTCTGATGCCTTCGTTCTTGGATAATTATAACGCTATTTTGCCATCTTGTGGTGTACCATGGTGTACCATGGCAATGCAGTCAGTCCAAAACTAATGCCATGTTTTTCGGAGTATGCCAGTGATCTCTAGGTGTCTTCATTATTTCGTTCATGTGAATTCGTATGAATATCCATTTAATCAACTTACCTTTTTTGGAGTTATGCCTCACCCATGCACTTTTCTTACGACCATCCTCTTCGTAAAACAAATACGTGCTTTCAATACTGCTCAATGCATTTCCTATAGATCTGTGTTGCCACTGCTAAATAATGTATATTGGGGATTATTTTATTTGTTTCCAATATTGTATCTTATGTTGAGGTAATAACTGAAGCGTAATGACCCTTGGTGATCCAGACATTTTGATTATTTCCAAGGTGGTGGTAAATCTGTAAGGGGGATGTTTCGTTGATGGATGAAAGATTAGGCAAGGGGTTATCTACCGTGTGTTTCTTCTATTTAATATAGCGTTTATTTTTATATTTTTTTCATATCGAATTTCTTTATATTGGAAAAATTGGTTTGGTTCATGTGGCGCCCTGTAAATTTGGAGATATTTCGTGTACGAGTATAAGTGAATTGTTTTTGTCAATTTAATTGTTGCCGCACTTTATAATAGTTCATTGTGACACGTAATACGTTTGTACTGTTTTGGTGTTAAAATCATATTAGTTTTATCGTTTTTATAAAGAATTTTGACAGGTGTAAAAATAAAATTTTCATTTGTTCCAATGACAATATGAATAATTTCTTCAATATTATTTCAAAGTTCTTCCTGTTTAAGTGCCTAATTACAGCTAATTCAAAAAACGGTGGATACGTGTAACATAAATTAAATAAACACAAAAGTCCGGATCGTCCATGTCAACATGTGCAACATCGAAAATTATGTGTTATTACATTATGTGCTAATTTAAAAAAACGGTGGATACGTGGAACATCAATTAAATAGACAATATGTGCACCATCTAAAAAGAACATTTTGTGTTGAATTATTTTTATTTTGTTATTTTATTTTATATCATTGTATTTTATATTATTTGTTTTAGATTTATTTTGTTGGTGTTGGACGATCGAAGTATGGGAGATGCCTATTGGTGGCGATGAGGTTCGCAACCCATCACACCGCGTCTCCCGCGGGGCGAAAAGAGAAGGATGGTGTTCCGCATCAGTAAAAGTGTGACAGTCCATTCTTTTTGCCCACCGTTTCGGGTAGACGGCGTGATGGTTAGTTAGTTAGTTTTTTTTTATATCGAACGGAAACTTATACGATGTGAATGGGACACAAAATCGAGGAAAATCGACTAGCACGTGAACCAATAAAAAATCAACCTATTTAAAGTTAATAAGTTCGATAACTCGGCCGTGCTAGAGGGTGTTGGTCTTTTTGTCCCTGATAGATTTCTCCGACAACGACAGCACAGATTGTTTTACTTACCGGCCACCAGAAACAATCTGCCTCTGGTGACGCTGGTGGGAAGAGCAATTAGTCTGCTAAACGCGGTCTCCTCGGAGATCGACGTCTTTCATATTAATGAAGGTATGTTCAGGGACAAATACTCTTGACTTCCTTATGTCATACCATCTCTAATGCGTTCCTGGTATTATGTAGTATTTTTATAATATTTTACCTGTACTCAATAGATTCCTTAAACATTTTGCTGTTTGTAATGTCTTTTGAGTTAAAAAACGGTCTATTGATTCTGGCAACCACCTTGTTTAAGTTTAAAGTCCATTGTTTTGGCCGAAATACTATCATACTTCAACATTATTACTGTTAATATTTAAAACACTGTTATAATATCACAATTTCTTTTTTTTCACTGAGAGTGTCGCGACAGCTGTTTCGCCATCCGATGTTGGCAGTATCAAGTGTTACAATATAATTTACCATAATAATACAATAAACTAGAATTTATTGTAACACCTAATAAATAACCTGACAAATACTAGATTTCACCAATTGCGGATAAATGATTTTTTTATAAGGATTATTTGTAACTCAATAGAGACGAATGTGTAAATTGTTTTCTGGGAACAGAATATGGTGGTCGAGGCGCTTACAGGACTTATGACCTGTCATTGGTTGGGTTAGGCGATCGCTTTATGTTTAACAATATTCCCCATTTCTCCCATCTTACGACCACCACGTCTGACAAATTTTTGGAAGATGTATATATGGTAGAATGCTGCGCAGCACTTCACATTTTTTAGTTCAATCTACACTAGCGCCATCCATTAAGATTGGGAAGCATTAAGCAGAAAATTCTTTTGATTTACCAACATTTACACATCGTGTCATGCACGGCAGTCAGTTTCTCCGACACTCCGCGTGGCCGACGTACAATCAAATATTAATTGGATATTTATTTTTTTATTCGTATTTTAACTAAACAATTTTTGTAAATTGTAACCTAGTTTTTTATTTCACGATTCTCGTGTATTCGCAACACATTGAGTCTTTTAAAACTCGATTTATATTATAACCTTGAGCTGCTTGTAACACACACATTTGTTATATCGAGGTTTATCGGTTATTTTAGTATCCAATAAAAACGTTGCCCTTTTTTGAAAATAGAACGCTTTCACGGAAAGCAGTGATTTAGCGGGAAACAAATTTCCCGAAAACTCGTTGATGGTTGGAAAATTTTATGGTTTATTCAGCCGTTATGGTAACGTTCCAAATTAAAAAAAATATTTCTCTTGTCCTTGTACGCTTGTCTCAATCTAAGGGATTGGTTTTTGTGATGCCACTTGGGCCTTTCATCATTTGTATACAGCAGGTTAATTGAATTATGTACGGAAGTGAAGCATGGAACTGGCAAAAGAAGGATGAAAGTAGAATAAATGCAGTAGAAATGAGATATCTTAGACGAATGTGTAGATACTCTGTGTATGATAGTGTCGAATGAAAATATAAGAAGTGAATGCGGTGCGAATGATGGTGTTATAAACAAAATAATGAAAGGATCATTAAGATGGTTTAGACATATGGAAAGAATGAATGAAGAAAGAATGGTAAAAAAATTATATGTTAACGATGTAAATGGAACCATAAATAGAGGAAGACCGAGGAAAACGTGGCACGATCAAATAAATCAAATATTGAATGTCGGCCATGTGAGGAGTCGCGCGCGTGCATGACACGATGTATGAATGTTCAGGAAGCGAGAGAAATATGTCGGGAAAGAAAAGTGTGGCAGTCCATTCTTTCTGCTTACCCCTTCGGAGAGACGGCGTGATGGTTAGTTAGTTAGTCAAATAAAGTAAGCAACCAATTTTCTTTAACGGCCTTCACGGTAGTCCTCTTCTAACTCAGAATAACGTTTCTAACGTTTCTTCCATGTTTTAAAGCAGCCTTGATAGTCCTCTAAAGTTAGGTCTTTCAAGACGACGGTCGCAGCCTCCTGGACGGCCTCTACGCTGCCGTGATGGGTTCCTTTGAGGTGACTCTTCATTTTAGGGAACAAGAAGAAGTCACAGGGGGTCAAGTCGGGGCTGTAGGGTGGATGCGGTAACGTTGGGATACTTTTTTTCGCCAAATATTCCCGTAAATTTTAATACTGGGCAGGATCTCTACACTTATGAAAATAAATAAAAAATGTATCCACATTAACCGCCACAAAAAGTTCAGTAATTAGTTAATCAGGCAATCATCGAGAACGCAATTTGTCCATTTACCAAATTCACAAATGGAACAATGGAAACAAACGAATGCCGAACTTCTGACACCTGTCACTCTGACAGTGAAAAGTCCACTGTTACGTCATAGTTGTTAGCTTTTAAACCATCATTACCTTCGTCATCCGATCGGCCTGTTTGTACGAAAAGTATTCCCGTCGGGTATTTTGAAAGTTTTTCTATGTTTTAGATTACCGAATTTTCTTTGAATATGTACACGATTTGATTGTTTTGAGATAATTTCACAGATAAAATTGGTGTGATTCTCTTCTTCTTCCTCAGTCTATTCCCGTCCACTCCTGGACAAAGGCCTCCAGCATTTGCTTCCATGTCATTCTGTTCTGTGCAGACTGCATCCAGGTTATTCCGACGCGTCTGTTTAGATCATCCTTCCACCGTAGTTGCGGTCGCCCTGCACTTCTCTTCGCCGTCTACAGTCTCCAAGTCAGCAGTCTTCTTGTTCACTTCTCATCTGAGCTTCTGGCTACGCGACCTGCCTATTGCCATTTTAGAGTCGCCACCCGGTGGATGATGTCAGTGACCATTTTTTCTCTCACCGTATCGTTTTTGACTCTGTCAGGTTTATTCCTAACATGGCTCTTTCCATAGCTCTTTGGGTCACTCATAGATTCTCGGCACTTTTTTTGGTCAATGTTACAGTTTCAAGACCATAAGTACCAACTGGCAGAACGCAGGCTTCATAGACTTTTCGTTTCAGGTTGATCGGTATTTTCCGGTTTTTAAGGATGTAGCTCAGGTTTCCGAAAGCTGCTTATTCCAATTCTTCCCAGCTTAGTCCAATTCTTCTTGTTATATAAAGATTCATTACCTAGTCATATAAAGTCTTCTTCTTCTTCGCGTGCCGTATCAGGTCTCCTTGACGTTGGCAATCACTCCGGCGAAGGCTTCTCTATCGTGCGCAACCCGGAACAGCTCCCCCACGTGTCTCATCCCGGTCCAGGCTCTTATATTGCACAGCCAAGACGTTTATCTTCTACCAGGACCACGCTGCCCCTCAATTTTTCCCATCAGTATTAGTTAGAGCAAACTGTATTTATCTCCCCGCAGAATGTGACCAGATATGAAATCTTAAGGACCTTAACATCCTTTAGCAGTTGTCTACTACAATTAATTCTCCTCAAAACCTCCAAATTGTTGACGAAATCTGTCCACGGTATGCGAAGCATTCTCCCGTGCAACCACATCTCGAATGCTTCCAACCGGTTCATAGTGTGCACTTTCAGGCTCCAAGTCATAGAACGCTTGGCTTCTGATATAAGGGACATGGACAATAATGAGCTATTTTCCACTCACATTGAAGATTGTAAAATGAATTCTAATATCATTGATATAAATCCTTGATGTTAGTCTTTAAAAAATAAAAAGTCTCCGAGCCATAGAGTAATACAGACCAGACAAAGCACTTCATATAAAGTACAGCGAGGAAAAGGAAGAAGATGAATATTCATCGCAGTAAATCTTAATCTAGCTGATAAAACGTGTGTTTTGTAAATACGGTGTATCGTCTGGTTTAAGTATTATATCTTCGGTAACGGTGAGTGGAGAAATCAGAGAAGAAAATAATGTGATTAGACCTCCGTGCTTGGTCATCTCATCCCCCTTAACCCCCTTCTCGACCATAATTCTTATTATTATCGAGGGGTAGCTTTTCGACTCTGTATGTACTCGTCCGCCGCGAATTCGCAAACTTTTGTGAGCGTATGCAATAAAGTATTGTAGCAAGCTTTTAATTTATGATTTCGTATTTTTTTCAATTGGACGGCCAAGGCTGCAATGGGAGGATGAAGTTGGGAGAGATGGGGCGAAATGGTTAGGATATAAGAGAGGAACACAGAAGGCTTCCCACCACATACCCGAGACTGTTATAGGGCGCAGCGGCACCCTTTCGTCAGCCTCGCTCGTACACTTTCTAGGCCTGTCTCCGTCCATCCGGGACATACATTTAATTTACGCAAACACATTGGGATGCCAGGCCATATTTACTCTACTTTGTATTTCCTTCTGTGTCCCGCACTTCCACATGTAAACTGTGTCAGATTGGAGGGACGAAGCGGAGGACAGGAGGAGTTGGAGGCGAAGAATACTGGAGGCTAGGGCTCGATACGTGCAATCAAAGTAGAAGAATTTTTTTTTAAAATATCAGTTAGACATAGGAGGTCTTCCACGAGGACGAGTCCCATGAGCCTTTTAGAAAAGATACTGACATGTTAAAAGAATGGACACCACCATACTCCCCTATATTGCATTGCATAATCAGCCTCATAGGACTCGTCCTCGTGGAAGACCTAAGTCTAACTTCTTCCTCTTCTTCCTAGTTGTAGACCTACCATATGTGGTATGTTCTCTAGAGTGTTGCTCCTCCTGTGAGGTAGATTCCCAGCTGTCCTCCCATCTTTTAGGAGGTTTTCCACGAGGACGAGTCCCATGAGGCTGATTATGTAATGCAATTTAGGGGAGTCTGGTAGTGTCCATTATTTGAACATGACCGTACCTGTCCCTTTTTCGTAGTCTGCTCAATCTTATGATATCCTCAACCTCACATATCTCTCTTATTCTGGTGTTCCTCACGCGATCTCTCAGTGTCTGACAAATGTGGAATGCATCGGGAAACTACCACAATGAAAAGGCATTCTAATAACCAGCAAAAATGTTACACTTTGCTGCAAAACAAACCCTTCGATTGAAACAAGTCATGAAATTCAAAATTGTATTTTTTTGTCGTACGCGTGCCAAAGGTTGCGTTTTACTACCTTGTGGATAAAGAAGCGTAGGTCTCTGCCGATCTTTATATTATTGGTCTTCCTATTTGGCGATTTGTCTTATTGCTTCTGCATTCTTCTGGGAATTACTCCGCTTTTGTTTATATTTATTTTATCCTTTATTTTCTGTGTCGATTTCATTATTTTCGTTTCTCCCTGCCGTCCTGTCAATAAACTGTCTCCTTTATCTTCTAAAATTAAATATACTTCGAATTCTCTACAAATCGAATGTATCATCGAGTATTGACACTAATGTATCTTCGAAATCACTTACTTCCATTCTTTCATTTCGCAATTGCGATCTTTGTTTTTTTAATTTAAATTCCTTGTATAATGACAGAGAAAACATATTTCTACTTATACGACACGACTAGATATAATATTATATCATTTATAACTAACTGACTAACCATCACGTCGTCTCCCCAGAAGAGTAAGCAGAAGTAATGGACCGCCACATAGTGACGTCGAAAGAAGGATTGGTGCGGGCAACAAAGTGAATAGAGCTTTAAAAATAGTTATTGGAAACAAGAATTTATCAGCGAAAACGGCCGTTCACAATGGAGTTCTGGTCCCAAACTTAAAAGAAGCGAACCATGGAACTGGCCGAAGAAGGATTCTTCTTCTTCTTCAAGTGCCTTGCCGGGTCCCCCCAATGTTGGCGATCACCTCGGCGAACCTGTCCCTGTCCTGCACCGCTCAGAACAGCGAAGAAGGATTAGAACAGAATAAATACGGTAGAGATGAGATCCCTAAGACTTATGTGTGGAAATGATCGCTGCGTTAGTTCGTACATATGGAGGCGCATGGATAGAAAAATAATGGTTAAGAAAGTATACTTTAATGATGTAAATGGAGTACGGAGTCGAGGCAGACCGAGGAAAACATGGCATAATAAAATTAATCAAATTTTAAAGGTTAGTCACGTTAGAAGTCGGAAGAATCGATGTGCGTGTATGAATCGCTGTATCAATGTGGAGAAAGCTAGAGAGGCGTGCCAAGATCGAGTATTGTGGCGGTCCATTCTCTCAGCCTACCTCTGGAGAGAAACTGCTTGATGTTTTTTTTTTGTTTGTTTGCCACATTGTTTTATCCTGACATACTTCTTCCTTTACATTCATACATCGTATCATGCACGCACGTCGATTTCTCCGACTCGTATTACTTTTCATTTCGCTTTTTTGTCATATTTAGTTTGATGGTGATTTTTTCAGACTTAACATCGGTTGGGGTCTTTACATCATTAAAACGTGACCCCAAACGATGTAAAAATTGAAAAAATACTTTAAAGTAAATAAAAAAAAAGTAAGAAAAAAAACTACATGAAACGTAATATGAGTCGGAGAAATCGACGTGCGTGCATGACACGATGTATGAATCTTGAGGAATAGAGAGAAGTATGTCAGGAAAGAAAAGTGTGGGGTTCCATTCTTTCTGCCTACGCCTACCACTGGATAGTAGTCAGTTTTGTAATTTTTGGGATATTTTTTGCGTTTTTTTAGTAATTATTTATTTGAAATATATGATATTATGATAACAATCAAACAATGTTGTGTTAAAAACTAACTAAATATAAGTATTTAACAGATTTAAGACATTGCGTTCAACTTTAGACTAAAATTAAGAACATACGACAAATAAACGAAACGTTTTAAAGACTAAAAAAAAGCCAACAGACAGCAATGAAAGAGGCACACCGTTGACAAATGGTAATTATCGTTACAATGCATTCTTCCGACCCGGTTCATAAGATCGTGAGGTCACAAAGCTTCCTATTTTTAACTACCTAAGACAAGATTTCGTCAGACTATATTTCAATTCTACAAGTACTATATTTGTATTAGAATAAATGTTTAATGCTTCCCAATCTTAATAGATGACGCTAGTGTAGTGTGAACTTAAAAAATGTTAAGATAAGCGTGGGATTCTAGCATATATACAAGTTCCAAAAAATGGTGGTCATAAGAAGGGCGGAATGCGGAATGTTGTTTAACATAAAGCGATCGCTCAACCCAACCAATGACAGGTCATAAGTCCTGTAAGCACCTCGGCCACCACATTCTGTTCCCATAAAAAAACAATTTACATCTTCGTCTCTATTGAGATACAATTAATCCTTATAAAAAAAATAGTGAAGACCTGGCAAGACCCTACATGATCGAGTTAGGAATACAGCAATCCGAGAAAGCTGCGAGGTCGAAGATGTGGTCAGATGGGGACGTCAAAAACGGCGATACTGGCATCAACACGTAGAAAGGATGAGCTCAAATAGGATACCACACAAAGCTCTCCATGGAACGCCAAACGGACAACGCCGACCAGGAAGACCCCCGAAACGGTGGAGAGAAAGCTGGAGTTCAGCGTCTCAAGAGGACCCGCCTGAAATAACCGACTCCTGAGTCTACCAAAAGGGAAGAAGAAGAAAAAGAAAAAATATGTTTATCCGCAATGGGTAAAATCCAGTATTTGTCCACATTCAAAATGTTGCTAAATTATATAAGATCGACGGGCGCTTAGGTGTGTCAGGTGGTGGTCCATTATATTTGCTTACCCTTGCGGAGAAACGGCGTGACGGTTTGTGTGTTTGCGTTCTAGATATGATGCAATAAAAGGTAGAGATCGAATAAAATGAAACGGGGAAGAAAGCGCAGAGATTGCACGGGACTCCCGCGTGGGATGAGTTAATAGAATAATATAATAAAGGGGGGAAGAGTCTCTCTGAAGCATGGAGGAGCAAATTACATTAATACATAACAAAAGAAAGTGCCGAGATGCAGCGGAGTGAAAGATACACAAAACGAAATGGGTTCCGGGAATTGCCCGTGTTGCTCCACACTATTATTGTGTAACAAGTTATATATAATAATAAACAGAGAACCCACATGGTGTAAATAAGATATTTATTGTTTAATCTCTTATATTCTTCTTCAAGTGCCCTGTTGGGTCCCCCCAATATTTGCAATCACCTCGGCGAACCTTTCCCTGTCTTGCGCCGGTCGGAACAGCTCTTTCACACTTCGGATGCCGGTCCATTCCCTCACGTTTCGCAGCCAGGACATCTATCTTAATTTCCCCCTCCAATATCAGTTGGAGAAGGTGTTACTCTTACCCATGCAGTACACGACCCAGATGTGAAATCTTCCAAACCTTGATGGTTGACAACAGCTCCTTGTCAACTCTAGCTCGCCTCAGGACTTCGGTATTGGTAACCATTTCTGTCCAGAGAATTCTGAGCATTCGACGAAAGAGCCACATTTCAAATGCTTCCAGTCTATTCATTGAGTTGAATTTTAAGGGCCACGTTTCACATGCATACAATAAAATAAAAACACACATAGCATTTGATCATTCTCTGGCGGAGTTTCAAATTAATGTTATCATTGCAGAAGAATGATTAGAGCTCCAATGGTCTGGAATCATTACAAAACAATTGTTCGGCAGTAACCGGGTGGTGGTCTAGGGGATAGAACGCTTGGCTCCTGATCCAGGGGACATGGGTTCAAGCCTGGACACGACCAGATTCCTTCTTCATAATAATGAGCTATTTTCTGCTCACATTGAAGACTGTAAAATAAATTCTAATATCATTGATGTAAATCCTTGATAAAGTCTTTTAAAAAAAAAAAAAAAATCCATTCCAGATACTACACTTTGATCTTAGCCAACAGGGCAAGAAGCGTTCTTTCCTCTTGGATCAATTTTCTTTTTAAATTATACATATTAAAATGTTAGGTTCCCTGTGTTCCTGTCCTTAGTTTCCATGACTGTTTTCTCTATTTACTTAGGATTTTTTTTATTTCTTTCATCATTCCAAGTTTTCTCTCCCATCCCACACTCTGTCACAATTTTATAATAGACCATAAAATCATATACAATATTTTGCTTTGTTTTGTTAGATTGTCACATATAAGTGGATTGAAATTAAACTGGATTAAATGTGGCCTAGATACCCTTTTTGCCTTTTCCTTTTTTTCTGGAATGGTGCAATTTCCAGCTAATGTAAGTCCTGCGTGGATGGAGGGCGGGCCTAGGGATTGTTTGAGCGAAGCTGACGAAGGGGCGCCGCTGCGTCCTATAACAGCTTCGGGTAAGCGGCGGGTAACCTTCTATGTCTTTATTTAACTGTAAGTTTGTTCATTTGTATGTGTATTAACAATCACTGTATGTTACCCTATAATAAATAAAAAAATCCATTCCAGGAATATTTTTTATGTCCTTTTGATCACGAGACTTTCGGGAGAAGTTTTCCTTAGTTATTTCGCCAACAAATTTTATTTCGCATTATATAACATCAACGGTATATCTTATTTTAACTTAGACGCCATTTTGTGAGTTCATTCTAAAATGGCCGTCAAACGTACTCGCAAGAACTCAATCTCCAATATTCAGAAGTGTCCATTAATTCGGTCCACAATTTGATATTAGGAGGTTTACCTTTCAATCCCCAGAAATACCTATTTACTTAAACTTCCGCCTGTCTATTTGATATCCGCAAGTTCGGAAGCAGGGCTTCCAAAACTGTTTTACCCGGTGGAACCCAAACTTACGAGATCTTATCTTAATACAAAATAAGTTTTATTTTGCGATTCTAAAAGTGAAGGCATATGAGCACAAAATCGACAAACGCAGAAACAACTCTAAAATTAACAAAACTAAACATCGCGCCTTCTCTCTAAAGGGGTAGACAGAATTAATAGACCGCCACGCTGTAATTTTTTGACATAATTCTCTCGCTTCCTCTGCATTCATAAATCGTGCCATGCTCATCAATTTTAACCTTATTTTGTTATAATATATTATGTAAATTGAAGTTTTGCCAGGAAAGAAAATTGTTATAAATATTTCTGGAAAAAGGTGTAGTCTACTTCTTCATTGTATCAATAGCAAGAAAACTTTATATTTCGCAGAGTGGCGGTAGTGCTCACCTCTTTCTCTTGCCAATGTGGCGATAGAGAACGTCGCAAGATCTAAGGAAAGAAGAAGAACGAACCATCTAACCATTCCGTCCCTCCGGAGGGGTAGGCAGAAGGCACGTCGATATCTCTCACGTGACCGACCTTAAATACCTGTTTGACTTGGTCGTGTCACGTTTTCCTCGGCCTTCCTCTATTTCTAGATCAGTTCACGTCGTTAACAAATGCTTTCTGTCTTCATTTATTCTTTCCGTGTATCCAAACCATCTTAACAACACTTTTATTATTTTATTCATAACACTTTATTCATATTGCATTCACTTTTTATATTTGCATTTTACACTTTATTATACACAGATTTCCCATACATCATTTTCATCCTTCTTTTGTCAGTTCCATGCCTCACTTCCAAACATAAATAAAAAATATAAGTATGCACACTGCATTCACTTCTTATAGTATTTGCATTTGACACTCGTATACCGATTTATTACACATTTGTCTAAGAAATCTCAAGAAGAAAAAGAAGAAGAAATAAGGTTAAATATCTAACATGAACACTTTACGAAAACGAAGTGATTAAATGAATCAGAATTACGGATAGAACCCTTAAAGTAAGGTTATAACTATTTTTATTACTTTATTCTGAATCAAAATTTTATTGCTATATTTAATAACCCCTTCGCGGCGTTTCAGAACTTAATATTGATCTTCTCCCGTTTCCCGTCACCATGTTTCACCAGATGAAGGGTATTTTCTATTTTCATGATTCTGTGTCAAGATGAACATTGGGTGGGAAGTGATTTCAAAATCTCGCATAAATTTAGCAGACAGGGTATTTGATGGATTCTCCTTCAGTCTTGAGCAAACTTCTTCTTAAGTATTAAAATTGATTGCTGAGTAAAATAGCCATACTTACCACAGCACCAAAATGGCGCTTTTGAAATACACGTGCAAATTAAATATATTAATAAGTTATTCATAGTTAACTAACAATCTAAGTCTAAGGTAATGATTTTCGAAAAAGAAGGAAGCATGACAGTCTGCAACATAAGTGTAAACGGTGAAAATCTGGAACAAGTGGATGAATTTGTTTATTTAGGAAGTATGTTTACAAAGGATGGGAGGGTGGAGAAGGATATTGAAAGAAGGGTTGGGGCAGGCAACAGAATAAATGGTGCACTTAAAGTTGCCATCGCAAACAAAAGCCTATCCAAAAAAGCCAAGATGGCAGTGCACAATGGTGTTCTTGTGCCGACCCTTATGTATGGAAGTGAAGCATGGAACTGGCAAAAGAAGGATGAAAGTAGAATAAATGGAGTAGAAATGAGATCGCTAAGACGAATGTGTGGCAAATCTGTATATGATAGAGTGACAAATGCAAGTATAAGAAGTGAATGTGGTGCGAATGAAAGTGTTATGAACAAAATAAGGAAAGTGTCATTAAGATGGTTTGGACACATGGAAAGAATGAGTGAAGACAGAATGGTAAAGAAGATATATGTAAACGGCGTGAACGGAGCTAGAAATAGAGGAAGGCCGAGGAAAACGTGGCACGATCAAATCAATCAAATATTGAATGTCGGTCACGTGAGGAGTCGGAGAAATCGACGTGCGTGCATGACAAGATGTATGAATGTAGAGGAAGCGAGAGAAGTATGTCAGGACAGAACAGTGTGGCGTTCCATTCTTTCTGCCTACCCCTTCGGGGAGACGGCGTGATGGTTAGTTAGTTAGTTAACTAACTATCTAACATACCATCTTCTTGTTTTATAGACATGTTTCGAAGATGTTATACCTTCGTCATCGGGAGAACGATGAAAACTAACTAATAATAAAAAGTTTTTATAGTCCTTCCCATGATGATGGTATGTAACCTTCGAAACTTGTCGAGAAAATAAAAACCATTAGCAAAAAAAAAGGGTTTAAAATTAGATTACTTGGAAGCAGTAGAAATTAAGAAAGCCCTTAACAATAATCTACCCTTAATTAATAATCAAACTAATCTTTCCCATAGTCCAATTTTAGTCATGTACCCCATTGAAAATAAATTTAAATATTCACATAAAAAAAATTCAACTCTGTCCGCCACTAAAATCTTAATTATAAATTCTAGATAATTTTTCCCTAATTATCATGACTCACCGTTCTAACTTTATATTCGTCCTCGCGCACACTTTCTCCTACCCGTCTTTCCCCCCTCCATTATATATTTCTTTCTTCATATGTTGTTCTCTAATTTTCTATTTCGTTTACACTCTCACCCTGACGAAGCTCCGGCGGCAGCGAAACCGGTTGATGTTATCAAATAAAGTGGTTTAGATACAAATACTAAAAGTGTATTATTATTATATTTTATAATGTCACACCACAAATTAAGTGCTTCATACGAAAGTTTAAAAACATTTTATAATGTAATAAAACTCTTTAAAAAAACATTTATATTTTTATTAATAGCGAAAAAAATAGTGTTTGAAATCATAATAAAAAACAATATACTCGTTAATAACTTAATTTTGTTCAAAGATTAATTGTATCTTAATAGAGATAAGAGTAAATTGTTTTGGAAACAGAATATGGTGATCGAGGCGTTTACAGGACTTATGACCTGTCATTGGTACGGTTAAGCGATCGCTTTATGTAATACAACATTCCCCTTTCCGCCCTTCTTACGACCACCGTCTGACAAAATTTTGAAAGATGTGTATATGCTCCGTCCAAACAGACATGAATCATCCGAACAGTAGTGACCTATGGATGTGAGGCGTGGACAATGACAGCGAAATCGGCAAAGCGACTGGATACTTTTGAGAGAAGGGTACTGCGCAGAATTCTGGGGCGTGTGAATGACGGTGAAGGCTGGAGAGTGCGGCATAATGACGAGCTGTACAATATTTACAAAGCTCCCAGTCTCTCCACACTGGTCAGACTGAATAGACTGAGATGGGCCGGTCACGTGCAGAGGATGCCGTCATCGCGAACCCCAAAAAGATTGCTGGAATGGCACCCAGGTGGTAAAAGACCAATTGGACGACCAAGGCTGCGATGGGAGGATGAAGTTGGGAGAGATGGAGCAAGATTGTTAAGAGTGTCAGATTGGAGGGTCGAAGCGGAGGACAGGAGGAGTTGGAGGCGAAGAATACTGGAGGCTAAGGCTCGATATGGGCTATAGGGCCATCGAAGAAGAAGTATATATGCTACTATGTTAAGAAACACTTCACATTTTTTAGTTCATAATAGAGTAAATTGTTTCCAAAACTAATTAATGATTAACCCGCAATGGGCAAAATGCAGTATTTGTCTACTAGTATTTGTATACATTAAAAAACAAATTCATTTTCTATTATTTTGTCGCAAGTCACAACATAAAAAAAATCCTTCATTCTCTAACTAACTTACTAACTAACCATCACGCCGTCTCCCCGAAGGGGTAGGCAGAAAGAATGGACTGCCACACCTTTCTTTCCTGACATATTTCTCTCGCTTCCTCAACATTCATACATCGTGTCATGCACGCGCGTCGATTTCTCTGACTCCTCACATGGCCGACATTCAATATTTGATTTATTTGATCGTGCCACGTTTTCCTTGGTCTTCCTCTATTTCTGGTACCATTTACATCATTAACATAAAAAAAATTTACCATTCTTTCTTCATTCATTCTTTCCATATGTCCAAACCATCTTAATGATCCTTTCATTATTTTGTTCATGACACCATCATTCGCACCGCATTCACTTCTTATATTTCTCTCTTCATATAAAGCAATCACTTTGTGGATATTTTGAATATATGTGTCAATTGATGACCATTTGTGGGTTATATGGATGTTAATTAAAAGCTTGGGACCAAGCCACTGTGCTTTAGCACCCACATGAGGCTGCCCAGAAGTTTTGTATCCAAGCTTGAAAAGTCAATGTAATAACCCTACCGTGGTTAAATACAAAGTTGTTTCACAGTATATAATTATTTTATATTTCTATCTGATACCCTATCAAGGCCACAGAGGTCCACATATTCGTCTAAGTGATCCAGCTTCAATGCATTTATTCTACTTACATCCTTCCTCTTTCTGCTGTGTCCCATGCTTCCCTGCTCCATAATAGTCACTAATGAAATTGCCATTCTAGCTTTTTGATAGTTTTGCTTGGTATGACAACTCTTCTATCTTCTGAACAATAGTTTTTTTTTTCTAAGAATCCATACTGTAACTTTTTGCAGAAGTTTACGAGGAAGTCAAGTTTTTTTATGCATTTAGATAGTATAAAGATCTCAGATGAATTCATTGGACAATTAGCATCCGTTTGTAGAAGTTTTTACGATTAAAGTTTCAAAGTATAATGTACGACTTGTTGGATGTGGTCCACGTTTGATTCATCTGCGTCTCAAGTCAAAGAGAAAACATAAATATACCGTATATTAGATCGTCATGAATATTTTTCATAAAGGGGATATTATATATATATATATACATATATATATATATATATATATATATATATTATTATTACAGCATATATATGTTGTTATATATATATATATATACAGATGATGATATATATATATATATATAGCAGTTATATATATATATATATATATATAAGGTATATATATATGTTATTATATATATATATATATATGTTATATATATTATTTTATTATTTTTTATTATCTCACGGTCAACAAACTAATAGTTAAAAACTCTGAAATGGCGCCACCCAAGAAGGACAGTGTGATTACCACTCCCCAGCCTGCTGGAAGTAGTTCATCCGCCACGGAGACTGGTATCTTGACTGAGCTTCATGCCATCAGAGCGGAACTGAGAAGCATGTCCTCCATGAAGACGGATATCAAAGCCATAAAGGAGGAGATGCTATCCTTTAGCCAGTCCCTGGGGTTCATCGACGGACGTTTTGAGGAGTTCGAAAAGAAAATTACTGCTCTCGATGGAAGAATGAAGAAGGTTGACACGCTGGAAAGCGCCGTGACGGCTCTTTCTAATAAAATTGAGGAGCTGGAGCGCAGGGCTGACGATGGTGACCAGCGTGCTCGCCAATCAAACATTGAAATTACTGGACTTCCCGAACGAGCAAACGAGTGCCTGGTCGACGTGGTGCTAAACATTGCCAAAAAGTTGGGCGTTGGTCTAGAGGCACGGGACATTGACTTTGCTATGAGAGTCGCTCCTAAGTCTGTAGTATCCGGTCGACCAAAACCCATTGTGGTAAAGTTTATGAGCAGGATGATTAAAGACACTCTTGTTGCCACAATTAGAAAGAGGCGTGGTCTATCGACTGGAGATCTGGGGATCCCGGGCACATCCGTGCCTATCTTCGTCAACGAGCACCTCTCTTTGCGTAATAAAAAATTGCACCTTGCGGCGCGTCTAAGATGCAAGGAGAGGGGGTTTCGCTACACCTGGACGAGGGGGGGTACGGTATTTGTCCGGAAGAGTGACGGTTCTCCGGCACTCGCTATCAGGTCGATGCAGTGCATCGAAAAAAGCATTGTTTAATTACAATAATCATAATCTTTTTTGCCCTTTCCTTTTAATGTTAGTTTTTTTATCTTTTTATCTTTTTATTTTACTGGTCATCATCTGCGTTGATATGTCTCCATTATTATGTGATCGCTTAATTGTCTATATCGATTACCTACATTGGCGAGCTCCTTAATGTTTACTTTCAGAACACAAGAGGTTTGCGCACTAAAACCGATGTATTTTATTTCAATTCTGCAACCAGCGACCACTCAATATTGGCTCTCACTGAAACATGGCTGGGTCCTGACATTGCGTCTAGCAAACTGTTCGATGCTAGGTACGATGTTTGGCGATGTGATCGTGGCTCGCGTGGTGGAGGTGTGCTCCTGGCATGTTTGTCTCACCTTAATGCTCGAGCCCGACCAGAATGGACATGTGAGGCTGAATCCATTTGGAGTGGCCTTCCCGCAAATCTAAACATTACTTGCGTTTATATACCAAAAGGTTCAAATTATACTAAATATGTTGAAAGTTTTCTAGCACTACTCTCCAAGCTTGTCACAGATCGACCTGATGAAGATTTTCTTATTTTGGGTGATTTCAATATGGCAGACATTCACTGGTCCCATAGCGCGAGCAACCAACCCCTTCTTTCCTCAAACTTCTCTTCCGCTTGTTCAGGTACCTTCGTCGATTACATATCCTTACTAGGTCTTCACCAGTTTAACTCAGTTAAAAACTCTCTTAATCGCACCCTTGATTTAATACTCAGTAACACATATCGTGTGTCTGGAATATCTCACTCAGCTTCTCCACTTGTACCCGAAGACTCTCATCATCCAGCCATTGATTTTATTCTATCGTCGGGATCTCTTCATTCGTTGCGCGAATCCCAACGCAGTGTTTACCTTTTCAAAAAGGGAAACTACGAATTAATTAATAATTTCTTATCTGGCGTTGACTGGACCAACATTTTATCCACATCTCCTCTTAACACCGCTGTGGATGCTTTTTATGACGTGTTGCACAGCTCAATCGACCAATTCGTACCTCTTAAGCACTTCAAGAACAGTGCCAATTTTCCACTCTGGTATAATACTCCTCTAATTAAACTCACAAAAGAGAAGATCAAGTATCATAAACGATTCACAAGGTACAAAAATCCTCTTGACTATTATACCTTCTCATTGCTGAGAACCCGCCAGAAACGCATGGCCAGGGAGTGCTTGTCTCAATACATTCATTCTACAGAGCTGAATATTGCGAATAATCCGAAATACTTTTGGAATTACGTTAAAAGTAAGCGTAAGAATAATAATTCTCTTCCTAAGACAATGTGTGTTGGTGGAAGTATTTCAATATGCGGTGGTAATAATATCTGCAATGCATTTTCAAATTACTTTCAATCCGTGTTTGTTGACGAAACCACCCCTGTCACCCCCAATCCCTGCGAGTCCTCTATCATCAATACTATCGCTGGCTGCCCCACTGACAGACCTACACTCACCAGATACTTATCAGCCGTTGATATCAACAAGGGTGCTGGAAGCGATGGAATACCACCAATATATCTGTCCAACTGTGCTAAATCGCTCTCTGAACCACTTTCCATTATATTCACTCGTTCTCTGACTGAAGGCTGCTTTCCAGATAAATGGAAAGAAGCCTTAATAACTCCAGTTCACAAATCAGGATCCAAAAACGACATTGAAAACTATCGCCCTATCTCCATTCTTTCTACCATAAGTAAGATCTTCGAGCGTATTATATATGACAATCTATATCCTTCTCTTAAATGTATTTTGAGCGAACAACAACATGGTTTTCTCCGTAATAAATCTGTCCTATCAAATTTGATACCATTTACAGATTATGCTATATCGAACATGCACCGCGGACTCCAGACTGATGTCATATATACTGACTATGCCAAAGCTTTCGATAGAGTAAACCACAATGTACTTTTGGCTAAATTGAGTGGACTAGGAATTCACGGTGATCTCCTTAGATGGATAAACTCCTATATAAAAAATCGTAGGCAAGCAGTGGTGACTGGTGGCTTTAAATCAAACTTCGTGGGAATACCTTCCAGGGTTCCCCAGGGCTCCCATCTGGGACCTCTTTTCTTCATCCTATATATACACGACATTGGCAACTGCTTTCTCCACTCCAAGCATCTCCTTTTTGCTGATGATATGAAGGTCTTTCTGAAGGTTTCAGACACTTCTGACTGCCTTCGACTCCAGTCAGATCTTGACAGACTCTCTCATTACTGTATACTAAATAAATTATCCATAAATGCAAACAAATGTCATAAGCTTTCACTGACGCGTAAAATGAACCCTCACAAACATGTGTACTCCATCAATGGTTCCATAATATCCGATTCAGACCGCGTGAGAGATCTTGGAGTCACAATCGACCCTAAACTCACTTTCGTTAGTCATATTGATGACATGGTGGACAAATCTCTCAGAACGTTGGGATTTATACTACGCACATGCAAACCTTTCCAAAATATCACTGCTCTTAAAGTATTATTTACAACCATGGTTCGCTCACGCCTTGAATATGTATCTCCCGTTTGGTCTCCTTATTATGCGGCACATATCCAACGCATTGAAAGAGTACAAAAAATGTTTATTAAACATATTAATTTTAAAATGTGCAAGTCGTTCTCTAATTACAAATCTGCCCTAATTTTTCACTCCTTGGACTCTCTTGAAAATAGACGTACTCTTCATGATATGATGTTGCTTCATAAAATAATTCATTTTAAAATTGACAATTCTGAACTTCTCAGCAAATTGTCACTCAATACCCCCATGTCTCGCACGAGACACACCGCGAGCCAAGTTTTCCACCTTCCTGTTTATCGCACAAACTACGCTCTGAGCGCGGCACTGTATCGAATCTGTGATATCTACAACAAACATTTTGGAGACATTGACGTCTTTCATTTGAGCGAGCGAAATTTTAAAAAAGAGATCGGAGCAACATTTCGGCGCGGATGTGACCACGATGTAACATGATATTATAATACTTGTATATTACTTTTTATTTTATTTTATCTTAATTTAATTTTTATTTCCAGTACTATAAGTATTTTAACTCTAAAATATTATGTATACCTTATTTTGTCTTAGTTTAACTTCAATGTTTCTCACTATCATTTGTTGATTGTTAACTATTATTTTTAATCTGTGGTAGCATGTAATTGGCCTTATTTTAATTATTCTGAATGTTTCTTTTATATATATATATGTTATTGATATCGCTGTATGTTACCCTAAATAAATAAATAAATAAATAAATAAATAAATAAATAAATATATATATATATATATATATATATATATATATATATATATATATATATATATATATATATATATATATATATATATATATATATATATATATATATATATATATATATATATATATATATATATATATATATATATATATATATATATATGTCAGTCTGCAACATTAGTGTAAACGGTGAAAATCTGGAACAAGTGGATGAATTTGTTTATTTAGGAAGTATGTTTACAAAGGATGGAGGGTGGAGAAGGATATTGAAAGAAGGGTTGGGCAGGCAACAGAATAAATGGTGCACTTAAAGTTGTCATCGCAAACAAAAGCCTATCCAAAAAGCCAAGATGGCAGTGCACAATGGTGTTCTTGTGCCGACCCTTATGTATGGAAGTGAAGCATAGAACTGGCAAAAGAAGGATGAAAGTAGAATAAATGCAGTAGAAATGAGATCTCTAAGACGAATGTGTGACAAATCTGTTTATGATAGAGTGACAAATGCAAGTATAATAAGTGAATGTGGTGCGAATGAAAGTGTTATGAACAAAATAAAGAAAGGGTCATTAAGATGGTTTGGACACATGGAAAGAATGAGTGAAGACAGAATGGTAAAGAAGGTATATGTAAACGGCGTGAACGGAGCTAGAAATAGAGGAAGGCCGAGGAAAACGTGGCACGATCAAATCAATCAAATATTGAATGTCGGTCACGCGAGGAGTCAGAAAAATCGACGAGCGTGAATGACAAGATGTATGAATGTAGAGGTGTTCAGAGAAGTATGTCAGGACAGAACAATGTGGCGGTCCACACATAAAATCGACACTTAATACAAATAATCTGTATTTTCAAGGATGTGTTTCCTACAGTATATAATTCTTATTTACATAATACCGTTTTTACTACCATTCAAAAGTAACAAGAGCGACCTTCGTGGCCGAGTGGTAAGTGCATTGACTGCCACCCCGAAGGTTCCGGGTTCGATTACCTGCGAGGGCGGTGTGATTGTCACATTGTCTTTGTTCTGGTGTAGAATTCACGTAACAATAAAATGGCGATAGATTAGCTACCTATCACTATAATAATACCCTTTACATCGATTTGATTCATGCTATCATGATGTAAAAAGCGATTCAACAAAATAATAATAATAATCATCAAAACAAACAAAACGATTATTTGCTCAACGCAAACCCGTTACGTTTCGGTATCGGCTGATAACTGTCCGGTGTCATCATCAGCCGTCTGTAATCCACTACTGAACGTAGGCCTCTCCCAAAGCCCGCCTATCCCCTATCTCCCACCCTATCCATTGCCGCTCCCATCCATCCAGGTCCAGCAATCCTCTGCAGATCGTCGGTCCAGCGGGCAGGGGGACGTCCAACTCTACGGAATCCTGTACGCGGTCTCCACTCCAGAACCCGTCTTCCCCATCGGCTGTCGGTTCTACGACAGATATGGCCACCCCATCGCCACTTCAGCCCGCCTATCCGTAGAGCCACCTCAGTCACCTTGGTTTGTTGTCGAATAAATTCGTTTCTAAATCTGTCCCTCAAGCATGGCTCTTTCCATGGCGCGCTGGGCAACCTTGAATCTGTAGACTAGACCTTTTGTCAATGTCCACGTCTCGGCTCCGTACGTCATGACTGGCAAAACGCACTGGTTGAAGACTTTAGTCTTGAGGCATTGTGGTATTTTGGAACCGAAAACATGACGTAATTTCCCAAATTTCCCAACCCAACTGAATTCTTCGGTCGGCTTCTTTCTCGAAATTGTTTCGTCCTAATTGTATGATTTAGCCAAGATATGTGTATTCTTGTACCACTTCGAGAGCCGACCCATCGGCGGTTACTGATCTCGGGATAATATGTTCATTATACATGACTTTCGTCTTGTCCAAATTCATCCCGAGACCCACTCGTCTGGTGGGTCTGTGGTACTGTCCGGTGTAAATGGACCTTGATAAGGATCAAACGACCTGCTGTATATTAAAAAAAGAATAGGCTCGGTAATAAGTTAGTTAGTTTTACTTACTAAATGAATGTTTCTATTGGTTTTTCAATATAAGAACGTTCGGTTCTAGAACATAATTCAAACCGACCAATGAGAGAGGGTCGATCGCTCGGCGGGCCGATAAGGAGCGGGCGAAAAAGCGTTGTGACACGAATCGACGATTGTTCGAAACAAGAGAATCGCGTGAGTTCTAAATTTGGACGAGCGGTACCCCGCTGAACCGAATGTCGCGGTGAATTTATTCCCTTCTTGATACGGGCCGGCCCTTTCTCCGCAGACGTGACTTATGGCCCTACCCGCAAACGGGTAGCGAATGCATAATATAAATCATAATAATAAACGTTATCGCTTTTGATTGAAATTAATTAAAGTTTAGTGGAAACTTTAAAAAATGCTGTTGTGGCAAAGTGATTTATAACCGGGATTCAAATATTTTTGTATAACCATTGTTTTGGCTATCAACATTATTAAATATTTTAATTAAATAGTCCATTGTTTTGGTCGAAACACTATGATATTTTAACATTTTATAATTGTTAATGCAAAAACTTTGTTTTATATCACATTTATTTTACTTTATTTGACATTTGATATATATTATTGTAACACCTGATGATTTTAACATTGGTTAATGAAACAGCTGTCGTAAAGTAAAATAAATGTGATATAAAACAAAGTTTTTGCATTTACAACTATACAATATTTTAATTAGATAATCCATTGTTTGGCGGAATATTTCAACATTATTTAATATTTAAATAAAGAAAACTTAAACTTATTCAACCCTAAGGCATTAACACTGTGGAATTCCATAGGAAATTGAAAAATTACTTAGGAAAATACTTAGGAAATTGAAATTTTTTGTTTAATCCACTATTTAATAAAATATGTTAAAAAGAACGACATGTTTATCTTAATCCTTATCTCCCTAGCTCCCATTCCCAATCAAATGCAAATCAATCATTCATTAATTTCATAAATAAATGTATGTTTTTGTAAATCACAATTTTATTTAAAAAAAAAATGTTATCATGTATTATTATTATTTAATATTATTTATTATTTCTTACTGTTAAAAAATAATTTGTTAGTACCTACTTATAACAAATAGCACAGTTATAAATTTGAATTATTGTATCGAATTTTAAATGCGTTTTTTGTTGGTCTTTCTTTGTTTAGTTTTTATTATATTTTTACACCTGAAGATGGAGGTATCCTTCGAAACATGTCGTGTTTTTTAATATTTTTTTATTAAATTGTGTATTGAACAACGTTCTTCAATTTCCTAAGTATAGAAAATCATGCCCTCACATAAACCAACAACCCACCAAATCACCTTCCAACAATGTTACCATCAGACGTAAGAGGAATAGCCACTAGAGCTGACCCTCTCTAAGCCAGAAGATCCAAGTCGGGGTTAATGGGTTTACTTGTGTTTCCCTACTTCTATATTCGTACTATTAACAAATACAATAACATATTTGTTAGTATTCCTGTAATTCTGTCCCGGATATCAAATGGACGCATGTTATCTAGATCTTGGCCAGTATACACTGTGGTTAAAAAATGGTCACTCTCTCTATAATATTATTAATTTTATTATTTTATAATTGACATATTTCGTAAAGGCTAGAATGGCAGTGCACAGTGGTGTTCTTCTACCAACCCTTATGTATGGAAGCGAAGCATGGAACTGGTAAAAGAAGGATGAAAGTAGAATAAATGCAGTAGAAATGAGATCTCTTAGACGAATGTGTGGAAACTCTGTGTATGATAGAGTGTCGAATGAAAATATAAGAAGTGAAACGATGCGAAGATGGTTTGGACATATGGAAAGAATGAATTAAGAAATAATGGTAAAAAAATTATATGTTAATGCTGTAAATGGAACCAGAAATAGAGGAAGACCGTGGAAAACGTAGCACGATCAAATAAATCAAATATTGTATGTCGGCCATGTGAGGAGTCAGAGAAATCGACGCACGTGCATGACACGATGTATGAATGTTGAGGAAGCGAGATAAATATGTCAGGAAAGAAAAGTGTGGCAGTCCATTCTTTCTGCCTACCCCTTCGGGGAGACGGCGTGATGGTTAGTTAGTTAGTTAGACATGATTCGTCTTGCGATGGCATTATCAAGTTCTTTTTGTTCCTTCTATATATATATTTCGATCTGTTTAGACAAGATCTCAATGTTGATCCTGTGATGAAGACGTTCAACATTCTCCATTGATGCGTAGGAAGAGCGGATAGACTTCCACACTGCTCTGTTCTGACATACTTCTCGAGATTTTTATTTGTTAACATTCATTTAAACTCAATTACTGCATTTTTTAGCTATTAGATTCTCATGACATGTGATATGCAGCTAATCTATCGCTATTTTATTGTCACGTGAATTCTACACCAGATTAAAGACAGTGTGACAATCACACTACCACCGCCGTATATCGAACCCGGGACCTATCAGGTGTCATGAGAATCAATATAATAACTGTTAAATTTATAGCACTGTTAAAATATCATAATTTATCATTATACACTTATTGAGAATTTCGCGACAGCTGTTTTGCCAACCGATGCTGGCTTCATCAGGTGTTAGAAACAGTTAGTTGTGACACTAGATGATGCCAACATCGGTTGGCGAACTATATTATAATTATCCCTTAAGGGTAGGCAGAAAGAATGGACTGTCACACTTTAACCGATGCGACACTCCATCCTTCTCTTTTAGCCCCGCGGGAGACGCGGTGTGATGGGTTGCGAACCTCATCGCCACCAATAGGCATCTCCCGCGCACACTTCGATCGTCCAACATCCACAAAATAAATCTAACACAAATAATATAAAATAAAATAACAAAATAAAAATAATTTAAAACAAAATGTTCTTTTTAGATGGTACACATATTGTCTTTTTAATTCATGTTCTACGTATTCACCGTTTTTTTTTTAATTAGCTGTAATTAATCACATAAAACTAACCAACACCAGCAAAAACTTAAACATAATATTGAAGAAATTATTAAAATTGTCATTGGAACAAATTAAAAAAATATTTTTACACCTGTCCAAATTCATTACATAAACGAAAAAACTTGTATAATTTTAACATCAAAATAGTACAAACGTGTTACGTGTCACAATTAACTATTATAAAGTGCGGCAACAATCAAATTGACCAAAACAATTCACTTATACACGAAATATCTCCAAATTTACGGGAGAACCACATGAACCAAAACAAATTTACAAAATCAGAACCAGTATTATGATATCAAAAATCATGATATACAAAATCAGAAATTATGATATCATAACAGTGTTGTAAATTTAACCGTTAATCATGTTGAAATATCTAAGTGTTTCGGTCAATTTTTTTTTACTATTTAATTTAGTTAACTTTGAAACACCGTGTTTCATTGCATTCGTCCATTTCTTCTAGCTTTCTCCCCGTCTAGATTGCACTAATGGTCTTGTTTTTGTTGGCCCCCTTCCCAATAGCGGAGCCAGTCGGCGGGGAATCGCACCACAATACTCTTGGTAATCCCACAGCCGTTAATTATTCTTCTGCCGAATCCCTAGATGTAAATCTCCGACTTTAATCTCAAACCGAATGTCTGAATCTTTTATTTTTTTATTTTTTGTTTGTTTTGCTTTTTCAACGTGGGTCAGTTATAAAAAGCGTATCGGTAACAAATAGGTACTGTTTCAACCTCGCTATTTTTGTCATTTCTTTTCATTGTGTATTACCATATTTTATGGACTTTAAAGGCCGTGCCACACTGTTTGAAACAAGCTCTCCACAAGGGTAACCTTGGTGGAGGGCTGTGGAGCCCACGGTTGGTGTAGCGTCCACATACTGTTGTAAACAAGCTCTCCACATGTGGAATGCGTGTTTAAACGGTGGATTCACACGCATACTATGCGCGTCCGTCCACAAAGTTTGTTGAAGGTCACACGAATTTTGGTTTAAACAAGTGTCTACACAGTTTTAAACCGCCGGTGGAGACCGATGTGGAGAGCTTGTTTAAAACAGTGTGGCACGGCTTAAAGACGCAATTTTTTTTTAAAAATATTAATATAAAAATGTCTCGAAATTAATATAAAAATTTCCAGTGTTTGATTTAAAATTCCCGCCAGGTTTACAAATGGCCATATATTCGATGCCGCAGGAAACCTATCTCTATCCGGCAACATTGGATTTGGAACTTGTTTTAACACAAATTTGAAAAAAATATTTTATATAAATTTTATATGAAGTTATCGCCATATTTTTTGGACCCCGTTACATAATGCGGTGACCATTATTACTTCTTACAGGTTCATCTAAAATATTTAATATTAATATTTAATCTAGTGCCTGATCGAAGTTTTTTTTCTAATTAATAACTTCTATTTTTTATAAACAATTAACTGTTGAATTTTTCCTTGAAAATCCTTAAGTAAATTATCAAAGGCCGGCATTTTGTTTATTTAAAAAAAAAAAGCTTCGATCAGGCACTACGATTAACTATTCAAATAATGTATATATTTTTTATTTGAATGACTTTAGATGGCCTGTAAGAAGTTATAATGGTCAACGCAATGCACAACTTATGGAACAGGGTCCAAAAAATATGGCGATAACTTATTTGGGTCAAATCAAGTTAAAATATAATATAATAATTTAATATTGTTTGTTTTTTCTAATAAATTAAATAACCGACAAAAAAAATATTGAAAATATTTGTTTTTTCATACCTCTGACTGCCCCTAAAACCTTAATGTAGAGTTTTACTTCATTGTTCAAGAAACAATAATTTTTTTTTTTTAACTAATTGATTATTTTATTTTATTTTTTCAGGTAAGCGCCATATTTCATAAAATCTCTACGGGACACTACTAGATTGCCGTATGTAAGTATATTTTAACGATTTATAGTTTTGAAATAAGAATTGTAAATTGAATTCTTAGCACTACGTCCTGGCATGAAATTTTGTCGCCAATTGCAATGTGAACGAATATTTTTCTTTCGATCTTCGTTTATTTTTTTCTAATTTATCACTATTACTGTAATCGAGTTTTTTAATTATTGATGTATGGAAGTGAAGCTTGGAGCTGGCAAAAGAAGGATAAACGCCGTAAAATGAGATCTCTAGGAATAATGTGCGGGAAATCGTTGTATGATAGAATACCGAACGATGAAATAAGAAAGAAATGTAAGGCAGATGACTGCATCGCGGATAAAATTAAAAAATGATCCCTGAGATGGTTTGGAAATATGGAACGAATGGATGAGAGTAGAATGGTTAAAAAGTTGTACCACAAGCAGCGTGAATGGAAAAAGAAGCCGAGAACAACCGAGAAAAACATGGCAGCACCAAATTAATCAATTACTAAAAGGCGGTCACATTCGGAATAATCGACGTGCGTGCATGGTACGATGTATGAATGTAGAGGAAGCCCGAGAGGTATGCCAGGACAGAGCATTGTGGCGAACCATCCTCTCTGCCTACCCCTCCGGGGAAATGGCGCGATGGTTAGTTAGTTTAATTATTTATGTATTTTTTTTAGCTTTTTAAGAAAAAGCTCTGAAAATATATGTTTTCTACTCTTTTATATTTGTGTTAATATCTATGAATGCACAATGCAGTCGATTTTTCAAATTCTCCGTCTTCTTTATCGTCTCGACCGCAAACCATAGAAGAACTTAATTGTTCCTTTTACACATTAGGGAAAGGCTTTCGAACACTTCACAAGCGTGGAACTCGTAAATTTACTATGTGCACAGTGTGGGTGATTCAAAGGTGAACCATGTTAGTTTAATTTTTTTTTTTTTTAAATTTTTTTTTTTCTCTTGTATACAACAAAATATTTATTTATTGTAGGGTAACATACAGTGATTGTTAATACAAATGCAAAATGAACAAACTAACAGTTAACTAAAGACATAGAAGGTTACCCGGAGCTGTTATAGGACGCAGCGGCGCTCCTTCGTCAGCTTCGCTCAAATAATCCACGGGCCCGCCCCCCAGCCACGCAGGACTTACATTAGCTATAGAATGTACCATTCCAGAAAACAAAGCAAAAGGGTATCTAGGCCACATTTAATCCAGTTTAATTTCAATCCACTTCTATGTCCCAATCTAAGAAAACAAAGCAATATATGGTACATGATTTTATGGCCTATTATAGAATTGCGGCTAGTGGATGTTACTGATTTTGCAAGATACATAAAATTTCAAGTCTTATTTTACTTGAAATTAAGTAAGTTATGATCCTAACATTTGCACACAATATACAAAAATACTTTATAAATAATCTACCATTCAAAACTAACTAACTAACTTACCATCACGCCGTCTCCCCGGAGGGGTAGGCAGAAAGAATGGAACGCCACACTGTTCTGTCCTGACATACGCCTCTCGCTTCCTCTACATTCATACATCTTGTCATGCACGCACGTCGATTTTTCTGACTCCTCGCGTGACCGACATTCAATATTTGATTGATTTGATCGTGCCACGTTTTCCTCGGCCTTCCTCTATTTCTAGCTCCGTTCACGCCGTTTACATATACCTTCTTTACCATTCTGTCTTCACTCATTCTTTCCATGTGTCCAAACCATCTTAATGACCCTTTCCTTATTTTGTTCATAACACTTTCATTCGCACCACATTCACTTCTTATACTTGCATTTGTCACTCTATCATAAACAGATTTGCCACACATTCGTCTTAGAGATCTCATTTCTACTGCATTTATTCTACTTTCATCCTTCTTTTGCCAGTTCCATGCTACCATTCAAAGTTGGAAATTTTTTTTTGTTGAGGTTACTGGTTTTGCAAGTAGTGCCCTCATATGTCCATCAGCTGTTTGTTATATGCAGACGACGCTGTTTTAATCGCTGACAGCAAATACGATTTATTTTTTTGACAAGTAGATTGTTCGCCTTTCAGACGCCCGCTCTGTGTCTAGAGCACGGACCGCCGAACGCTGAATTCAAAAATACATTAGGAGAGTCTTTGATCGCTACACCGAAGGCCCAACTCGTTCCTTTTGTGTGAGATGCGTTTCTTTTATTTTCCTACTTACTCTTTGACTCGGAAGCGTTTAACGAACATTCACATAAAAATGCCACTAAATTATCCTCCACAAAGACGTCATTAATGCCCGTGTACCGCTAATGTACCCACTCTCGTAAGGAGGAACGAGACAAATAACGCTGAACATAATACGTGGGGTACTTGCTTATTGTTTCTTGAACTTATTCTTCTTCTTCTTCCTTCTCTTAGTTAAGGTCGTATGACATGTTTGTGACGTTGGCCTGTATTGGGATAATGACGTCCAGCCATCTCTCCGGCGGACTTCCTGGTAATCTCTTGCTGCTTGGGTTTTCATCTTTAACAATTTTTCCAATTTTTGTATTCTCCATGCGGTCCACGTGGTCTCTCCAAAAGCGTCTTCTGCTTCTTCCTCATCTCACTATGTGCTCAACACCACAGACAGACCTTATGGTTTCATTTCTGGTCCGATGAAAACATTTAATTGAAATGACAATTTTCAGTTATCAAGTTTTTTCCCTCTCAACAATATCAATTATAAGCATATAATCCATTGTTTTGGGCCGAAACACTAGCAATATTAATTAAATAAAACGATGTTTTTTTAACTCCTTTCACTTTTGTCTTTATTTTGACAGCGACCAGTTTCGCCAGGCTCGCTGCCATCGACAGAGTGGTGACACTATTGCAAACCGAGTCCTTTATATACGTACAGATCAGGGGTGGTAAACATGATTCTATACAAAAATTTTGTAACTTTTCACTAACATATTATGATAAAGGGTAACTAGATGGTTTGGACATATGGAATGAATTCATAAGGGAATAATGGTTAAAATGATATTTACAAGAAGTGTGAATTGATAAATAACTCGAGAAAGGCCAAGGAATACAGGACATTACCTAATAAATCAATTACTGAAAGGCGGCTATGTTCGAAGTAGAAACAACCGATGAAGTAGGAAGCTAGAGAGGTATGTCAGGACAAATCAGTATGGCGGTCCATCCTCTTTGTCTACCCATCCGGGAAAACGGCGTGATGGCAGTTAGTTAGTTTACATAAGATTTTAGTAACTCAAAAAATTATAACTTATTTGATTGAAAACGTCAGTTTTCTAGAAGTTTTAATATGTTTTATGGGAATTACATGTTTCACTAGTAAATGGTGCAGAATATGGTAATTAACGAAAATTGATGAGGCTTCATACATTTTTAACAAATAATTATTTGGGTAGTACCCAGAAAAACTGGAAAATGTTTCTTGGAACTCGTCAAGAAATGTCATTCCTATAAAATATATAAAAAACTTCTAGAAAACTGACGTTTTCATTCGTATTAATTATTTAATATGGAGTTTTACATCATTGTTCAAGAAACAATAAATAAAAAATAATAACACTTAACTATTTACTTATCTTAATGCTACTTATGGAAACAAAGTACTGAAGACCCTGTATTGTCTATTGAGTCATCTCTGTGGTACAGTCGGATGCTGGCTGGTTATTTGGATTTTATGTTTACTGTTGCCACATGTGTTCTGCGATGGATATATTTTGCCTCAGTGCGTTTCCATGTAAATTCGTACCCAGTACACTGTGACCCGACATTGAAAATTTAAATGAAAATTTTATCTTACGACATAAAAACCACTGTCATATATTTTTTCGTTTTAATAAAAGAAAAATGCGTTCATTTGCCGAATGGTTTGGTAATATCGTTAAAATTTACGTAGAGTTAATTTCGTTGGTCATGTTAGTAGTCGGAAGAATCAACGTGCGTGTATGACTCGCTGTATGATTGTGGAGGAATCTAGAGGGGTGTGCCAGGATAGAGTAGTGTGGCGGTCCATTCTCTCTGCCTACCCCAACGGAAAAACGGCGTGACGGTTTGTTGTTGTTGTTAATTTCGTAATTATATATTTGTTTTTAATGCCTACTATTTTTTAAGTAACTAACTAAACATCACACCGTCTCTCCGAAAGCTTAGGCAGAAAAAATGAATCGCAACACTGTTCTTTCCTGACATATTTCTCTTGCTTCCACAAAATTTATACGTCGTGTAATGCACGCACGTCGATTTTTCCGACTCCTTACGAACTGACATTTATATTTGATTTATTTTATCGTGACACGTTTTCCTCGGTCTTCCTTTATATATTATTCCGTTTGCATGGTTAACATATACTTTCATTGCTTTTCGTGTGTTTAAACCATCTTAATGATTCTTTTTTAAGATAATCAAATGACTTTACTGAAATCTCTCGATGGAAGTTCATTTTAAATAACAATTAACCGCCCTATGCATATGAACGTACGTGATACACTCACTTTGCCTGTACCATTCTGCGCTATCCCGTATCACGCTTGAGAAAAACTAATGTTAATATTTGATTAATTTGAACGTGCCACGTTTTCCTCGGTTTTTCTCTATTTCTGGATCCATTTACATCGTTAACGTGTATTTTTTTTACCAATCTTTCTTCATTCATTCTTTCCATGTGTCCAAACCATCTTAATGATCCTTTCATTATTTTGTTCATGACACCATCATTCGCACCGCATTCACTTCTTATATTTTCATTCGACACTCTATCATACATAAGGTATCGACACATTCGTCTAAGTGATCTGATTTCTACATTTAAGAAAAATATATATTTTTCACACTGTTTCCTCTTCATAAATTTTCTTTACTTTTTACATCCTGAATTTGGTATTCATTTATGCAACATTAGTCCGGTCAAACCCAGTCGATAACGTGGATTTTGTCCGATAACAAATTGTGTTTTTTTTTTCAAGCGGATAGATTCGGGTCCCGTTTCCTGTCTTGTAAATAATATTCTTTTTTTAAAACACCTCCCAGGGATTTGAAAACCTCCCCCATTCTAATTCCATTTACAACTTTGTAAGCATATCTCTCGATTGGGTATCGCGTCCACTTTTCAATACTAGGGCGGGGATAATACGTTATTTCATATCTCACTAATCTGTTATTGAAAATAGCAGCAAGAAAATAACGGCGAAATACGATATGAACATATAAATCAAATCTGACAAACGTAGTAACGAAAACATAAAAAAAATTACTTACTAATCTAACAATAGCCAATAATAACATATGGCGTCGAAGCAAGGGCAGACATAGTAAGGACCAAGCAAGTTTTTAGGACTTCCGAAATGAAGACACTGAGGACGATAGCAGGCAAGACACTGAGAGATCGCGTGAGGAACACCAGAATAAGAGAGATATGTGAGGTTGAAGATATTATAAAATGGAGCAGACAGCGAAAAAAGGACTGGTACGGTCATGTTAAAAAAAATGGACACCACCAGACTCCCCTATATTGCATTGCATAATTAGCCTCATGGGACTCGTCCTCGTGGAAGACCTCCTAAAAGATGGAAGGACAGTTGGGAATCTACCTCACAGGAGGAGCAACACTCTGGAGAACAGACCACATAGGTCTACAACAAGGAAGAAGAAGAATAAGAACTATCAGTAATAGGAATGAAACGTTTGTTTTTAGAAGTTTTATTATATTTTATCTGAAGTAAACATTGCTTGTCTAAGGCACTATCGAATGTAGCGATCAAATAAAATGAAATCAGTTTATTATCTCAAAAGACATAACAAACAATATTAATGTTGAAGGCATCTATTGAGTACAATAAATACATTTAAATGCATTAGAGATGGTTCGAAATTAGAAAGACAAAAAATTAACTAACTTACTAACCATCACTCTGTATCCCCGAGAGGATGGATCGCCACATGGTTCTATCAAGGCATAATTCTCGCGCATCTTCTACATTCACACATCGTGACATGCACGCTCGTCGATTGTTCCAACTTCGAACATGGCTGCCTTTCAGTAATTGATTAATTTGGTCATGCCATGTCTTTCTTGGCCAAGATACTCTCTATAGTAAAAAGTATAGTCAAAAGTATGGTGACACCGGTGGGAAGAGCAATTAGTCTGCTGAACGCGGTCTCCTCGGAGATCGACGTCTTTCATGTTAGTGAAAGTACGTTCAGGGGGCAAATACTCTTGACTTTAGAAAGTATCTTGTCTTCCTAATGTCGAACCATCTCTAGTGCGTTCCTGGTACTTTGTTGTATTTTTATGATATTTTACCTGTACTTAATAGATGCCCTAAACATTTTCCTGTTTGTAATGTCTATTGAGTTAATAAACTGATTTGATTTGATATTTGTCTTCTGAACATGCTTTCACTAATATGAAAGACGTCGATCTCCGAACCGATTTTGTTCGAAGCAGTTTGATTGTTCGCGTCACCGGCATCACCAAAGGCAGCACTTAAAATACAAGTCATCAGAATAATTATAATAATTATAGCTACCAAACTCCCACATATAGAGATATCTCAGAAATATTTTCTGAACCTTTGAAATCTTTGTAGACCTATGTGGTCTGTTCTCCAGAGGGTTGCTTATCCTGTCAGGTGGATTACCAGCTGTTCTTCCATCTTTCAGAAGGTTTTTGAAATGTACTGTCTGGTAATCGCGAAAACGGCGCTTTAAAAGATCGCATATTATTATTATTATAACGATAACCGTTATCCCTAATAGCCGTTAGTCAAGTCCGCGTAACTATTCGGTAAATTCCGGCATCCCTCGGCACACACGATTGGCCCTAACGGTCCATTGGTTCCCCCGGATTAGATTTGTGCTCGGGTCGCCCCCGTCCTGTGGAACTTCCGACATTTTAAAATACATCTTACATCAGGTGAAATACATCTCCGACTAAATAACCCGCCAAAATAAAACCCGATTCCTTTTGTTGGATGTGTATATCTTTTCTCGGCTCATTGGCTATTTCTTTTTGCTTATTTCTAAGAAATTACGAAATACACATTTTTTCGTATATATTTTATACTCCATACTTCGCTTCCATACATAAGGGTCGGTAGAAGAACACCATTGTGCACTGCCATTCTAGCTTTTTTGGATAGGTTTTTGTTTGCGATGACAACTTTAAGTGCACCATTCACTTTGTTGCCTGCCCCAAACATTCTTTCAATATCCCTCTCCACTGTTAACATACTACCTAAATACACGAACTCAACTACTTGCTCCAAATTTCTGGCAAAAGAAAGATGAAAGTAGAATAAATGCAGTAGAAATGAGATCTCTTAGACGAATGTGAATGCGGTGCGAATGATCGTGTTATGAACAACATAATGAAAGGATCATTAAGATGGTTTGGACATATTTTTTTTTAAAGTGCCCTGTCAGGTCCCCCCGACGTTGGCGATCACTCTGGTAAACTCCTCCCTATCCTGCGCTGTCCGGAACATATAAAAAGAATAAATGAAGAAAGAATGGTATAAAATTATATGTTAACGACGTAAATAGAACCAGAAATAGAGAAAGACCGAGAAAAACGTGGCACGATCAAATTAATCAAATATTGAATGTCGGCCATGTGAGGAGTCAGAGAAATCGACGCGCGTGCACGACTCGATGTATGAATGTTGAGAAAGCGAGAGAAATATGTCAGGAAAGAAAAGTGTGGCAGTCCATTCTTTCTGCCTACCCCTTCGTTTAGTTAGTTTTGAACTTCTATCAGGACATTTCAATAAACATAATTAATATATATATATATATTTTTTTTTGTAATTGCCTTATAAATTATTTTGGCGCTGTATGTCGAGGATTTCGCTCAATGCGCTCTGTCAGTCGATCACATGTCTTCCGCATTAGGCCTTTTACCATTTATTTCCGGTTCAAATTTTCACGTCCTTGTATCGGTACTTGAGTTCCATCTTATTTTTCTAAATCTCATTTCTTCACTTCACATCCAATTTCGGTTTCTATGCCTTTCTGTGCTTCTAAACAATTTCGCAAGTACAATACCCATTCAACATAATGCGCTGCTATAATGGTCGGTGATTATTTAATATTACCACATTTGTTACGCAGTTACATGTCTTAGTATGGCTTTCCGCTGACCTAGACTGTACAGAATAACTTAATTTATCTCCCGACAGATAACACATTCTCCTGACAATTCGGCATTAACCCCGAGGCGTTCTATTTTTTTATGTACGTATTATTTTGCATGCGTTATTGATTGCATTTCGGTAACGTTATCCTTATATTCTTTCACACCTGAACCCACAAATTCGACATTCAATGAAATAATAAAATAAAAATATAAGCGTTTAAATTCGGAATTTCGACATTGGGGCCGGATTACGAAACGGTTTTTTACGATATAAGTTTATGCTTGAGAATTGTTTTTTTTTTCATGTTTACCTTCATGTGATCAGCAACAAGTTTCACTCGTTTCCTCCACTCAGTCCTGTCTCCAGCTAGTCTTTTATTTCTGAGTAGCTGCTAAAGCCCATGTCTCTTATCACCCGCTCCATATCTCTCATGAAACTCTCCGAGATCGTGTCCGCAACGTAGACATAAGAAAAACTTGCGAAATAGAGCATATCGTTCAGTGGAGTAGATCCAGATGAAGATATTGGAGGGGGACCATGTAGCACCAATGGATGGTGACAGACTTGCATATACAGCCGCTTATGAAATCCCCTCCGGACACCACCCACCTGGAAGACCGCCTAAGGGATGGAAGAAAAAGCTGGACCTCATCATCCGACGAGACATGATTTCTGTGTCACAGATCGTCAGATCTATTAAAAGAATAAGAAGTTTAAAATATCTTTTGAGAAAATAAACTGTTTTGAACTAATTAACTAACCATCACGCCGTCTCTACAAGGGGGTAGGCAGAAAGAATGGACTGCCACACATTTATTTCCTGACATAATATTTCTCTCGCTTCCTCAACATTCATACACCGTGTCATGCACGCGCGTCGATTTCTCTGACTCCTCACATGGCCGACATTCAATATTTGATTTATTTGATCGTGCCACGTTTACCTCGGTCTTCCTCTATTTCCATTTACATCGTTAACATATAATTTTTTTACCATTCTTTCTTCATTCATTCTTTCAATATGTCCAAACCATCTTAATGATCCTTAGTGAAACTGATTTGATAAACCGTAATAACCAATCGGTCCCATCTTTCTCGTAATAACCAAGTTAGACTGTTTGTCATCTCATTATTTTATTCTGGTGAGGCCTTTTTTGAGTTTTAATTTATTACATTATATGTTTTTTCGTCTTTATCAAATCAAATCAAATCTCTAGTATTGTCCGAAGACAAGCGAGGTTGTGTAATATCGCATTCGGTGATTTATTATACAACTTTTGTTGGAATAAATTGAATATGCTCTTATAGTTAACGGTTTAAATTCTCACGATTTGCACGGAACGAATGTAGGGTATGGATTAATTAATTAGATTTTTTTCATATCGAATAGTTCGCTAGGTGAATTACAACATTTTCATTATAAATATATAGTTTGTGTTCTTGGTTGTTTTGTTTCCGCTTATCTGTTCAATCAGTCATGTTCAAACCGCTTGAAATAGATTACGTTCTATATTTTAATTATTATTTTTAATACGTGTTAATTTTCAGGCTGTATTATTTAAAGCATTTTTTTAAATAAAATAATAATACCACTTTATTTGTCAACATCAACCTGTTTCGCTCCCGCCGGAGCTTCGTCAGGGTAAGACAATAAACTAAACATAAAATCAGAAAACAACATATGAATAAAAAACTAAAGTAACAGTCACGCCGTCTCCCCGAAAGGGTAGACAGAAAGAATGGACCGCCACACTTTTCTTTCCCGACATATTTCCCTCGCTTCCTTAACATTCATACATCGTGTCATGCACGCGCGTCGATTTCTCTGAACCCGGGACCTATCAGGTGTCATGAGAAACAATATGATAACTGTTAAATTTATACCACTGTTAAAATATCACAATTTATCATTATACACTTTTTGAGAATGTCGCGACAGCTGTTTTGCCAACTGATGTTGGCATCATCAGGTGTTACAAACAGTTAGTTGTGACGCTTGATGATGCCAACATCGGTTGGCGAAACAGCTGTCGCGAAATTCTCAAAAAGTGTAAAAACTAACTTTCTCACCATCATCCCCTAAGGGTAGGCAGAAAGAATGGACTACCACACTTTAACCGATGCTGCACTCCATACTTCTCTTTTCGTCTCGCGGGAGACGCGGTGTGATGGGTTGCGAACCTCATTGCCACCAATAGGCATCTCCCGCACATACTTCGATTGTCCAACATCCCAAAAATAAATCTAAAACAAATAATATAAAATACAATGATATAAAATAAAATTACAAAATTAAAATAATTAAACACAAAATTTAATTATGTTCCACGTATCCACCTTTTTTTTTAATTTGCAGTAATTAGGCACTAAAAACAAACCAACACCAGCAAGAACTTAAAAATAATATTGAAGAAATTATTCAAATTGTCATTGGAACAAATGAATAATTTATTTTTATACCTGTCAAAATTCTTTGTATAAACGAAAAAACTTGTATAATTTTAACATCAAAACAGTACAAACGTATTACGTGTCACGATTAACTATTATAAAGTGAAAAAATAAAAATATATCTAATGTATGGGGAAAATAGGGGAAGGAGAAAATGTGCACGAGCACGAATAGGATGCTAGAACGGTGAGTCATGATCATTAGGGAGCGAAACAGGTTGGTGTTAACAAATAAACTGGATTAGAGACAAATTTAATTTTATGTCATTATAAATTAATTGCTTCATACAAAGATCTAATTTTTATTTATTTATTAAATAATAATAAACAAATAATGTACTTACTTTGAAAGCTACGTTTTTGTGATGTAATCACATCAAGGGCGCATTAAAACGTGTTTTAAATATAAAAAATCTAAATATGAACGCAGCATCTGAAATTGTATTATACAAATTGGGTTTTAATTTGGGTATGAAATATGAAAAATATGGCATCAGCGTACATATTTATATTTCTTGATTTAAAACACTTTTAAATGCGCCCTTGAGGTATTTCACCACAAAAGGTGCTTTAAAAGTAAGCATATTATTATTATTATATTTTAATTTACTTCGGCGCGATTTAGTACTAAGCAAAATTATTAGGATCAGGAATTGAACTTTTATTTTGCAGTGTCGCGTTAATGTTGTTTTGAATTAAAATATTGGAAGAGGTTATTTTCAATATCGATTACATTTTGGAAAGGAGTGCTCCACACAATGAAATAGATAATAGTCAGACGGAGCAAGGGGTCTGAGGAATATGGAGGGTGAGGTATGATCTCCCGCTTTAGGTCTTGGATTTTTCACGGGTCATTTTTGCTGAGTGAAGTGATGCATTGTCTTGATGTCCACTTCGGTTGACTAAATTCAGGTGTTTTTCTTTCAGCTTCAGGTCGAGTCTCTCCAATTGCCAACAATAAACTTCTGACGTTATTGTTTCATTCGGTTTTAATTACTCGAAGATACCTCGAATATCCCAACTCTCGCACAAAATAACCCTTTTTAGTGCTAATTATGGCTTTGCTGTCGGAATGGGTGTTCGATTTTGTGAAAGCCATTGTTTTTTTCGCCTTAAATTATCATAAAGTATCCAGTTTATGTCCCCTGTCACAAGTTGTGCCAAAAAACGATGGGTTTTTTGACGTGATAATAAAGAACCGCATGTGTTCACACGCGCTTCTTGATTAGCGGCGGATAGCATCCAAATATCCATCTTATGCACTTTCCCAATCCGGTTTAAATAAAACTGCATTATAAACCATGAAATTGAAATAAAATGCAGAATTGAAGTTGCACGAGCTGCATTTAATAAAATGAGAACCTTCTTTTGCAACGGTAATCTTAATTTGAAACTCCGACAAAGAATGATTAAATGTTATATGTGGTCTGTTCTACTATATGGCTGCGAAACCTGGACTCTGAAAGTGAATGTAATGAACCGGTTGGAAGCGTTCGAGATGTGGATATACCTCAGAATGCTCCGTATACCGTGGACCGATAGGGTCAGTAATGCAGACGTACTACAGAGAGCCAGAGCCAATAGAGAGATGTTGTTGTGTGTGAAAATTAGAAAGGTCTCATATTTGGGTCATGTGCTAAGGGGAGAAAAATACAACCTCCTTCGACTGATATTAACGGGTAAAGTCCTGGCTGCGGAACATCAAAGAGTGGACAGGAATAACAAGAGTTCAGAACCTGTTCCAAGTGGCGTAGGACAGAGATGCTTTGCTGCAGTGATCGCCAACGTTGGGGGGACCTGACACGGCACCGAAAGAAAAAGAAAATAAACCAGGAAGATCCGAGTTTCTAGCTCAATTGTTTTGAAGTGGATCGGACCCAAACTGGTTCAAACCTGACCGTTTCAACATAATATGCAAGGTTCCCACCACCACCCGCCGCCTGTTTAAAAATCAAAATTACTTTTGAAAAATCGAATATACCCAATAAAACTTAATTATAGCTTAAAATAGTAATTCCGTGTAAAACCCCTTCACGCTTAGTTACCACCGACCTTCCGACAACACCTTCGAAGTAAAACAACACCACACTACCATATGATTCCGAAGTTCTTGATTCCGAAGACGGTTTTGCCGTAACTCAACCCTTAACGTACCGTGTTCAAAACAAAACGCTCGCTCCCATGTGGTCAATTCAGTTTACCGCTAACTTTATGTATAAATATCAAGCATATGACTCGATGAATCAAAATTTAATTTGCGTCATCTTGTAGGGAATTTCATTAGGAATAGATCGATATCTATAACATACATGGATTATTTGAAAAACATATCATTATTAATTTTTTTCTGGAACCATGCGATTTCTGATATGGAATGCGTCACAGCATACGAGCAACTGGACACCAAGTATAAACTTGTCTCCGCGCCGCGGCCGGCGGGGCGAGACTTTACGAGATTTTACGTATGATAAAGTCACCTAGGCAAAATGTATAGTACGTTCAAGACAACGAGTACGTATTAATATTTGTCCCTTTTGGTAAAGTGTTAATATTTTCACAGTTCTGATATTATTAAGTTGCGTGCTGCGTTTCCATCCACAGTCGGTATTATTACGTACCTATTGAAAAGGCCAAAGATATAATTTATAATACGTTCAAAACAGCGAGTAAGTATTTGTCACTTTTGATAAAGTTGTAAATATTAGCAAAACAAATTCTACCTTAACACGAATGAAGGTGAGGGCTGTCTTAGAAAATATTTTTTTTTGGGATGAAGGAAGTAATTTTTTGCTTTTTTTTTATTACGAAATATTGCGAACACTTCAATGGAGGATTACAATTTTTTTTATAATATTAGGGTCCATAGGTTTTAAGAAAATCAATTTTAAATTGGCAGTGGAAACTCAATTGACCACATGGCAACGCGACGGTTAAAAAAAAATCGAAGTAAATATTATAAAAAACACACCTTAAATTATTAAAAACACATTAAAATTATATAAAACACACATTAATACACAATAGGACAAATATATAACAAACTAAATTTTAAAACAGGAAGAAGATGGTGTATGAGGGAGGCGGGAAAATTTAAAGTAAGAATGAATAAATTGGGATGGGATGGATGGAGGACAGGTTTTAGAAAGAGCAGAAATGAATTTAAAAACAGTAATTAAAACGTTTCAACATAATGTCTTAATTCCTGGTCCACCTTATATAAGTTTAATGGTAATCGGTATATAGCTCGGAATATCTTAAAACTGCTCTCTGTGATCTCGCTATTCCGTATATTACTTTTGAGTGACAAAAAATCCCAAGTTCCGGTAACATTCTCGCAATAGCTAAAATCACCACTTTATTCTCTGTTTCATACAACGAATCACAGAGTCGCACAGTAATTCGTTACTTATCACGATAGAATGAGAGGAGATAAGGCTTTATAAAATAATTTTAAAAATTATTTATTTACCTTAGGAAATTGAAAAACTTTGTTTAATTCTGTATTTAATAAAAATATTAAAAAAAACACGACATGTTTCAAAGGGTACCTCCATTTTCAGGTGTAAAAATGTGATAAAAACTAAACAAAGAAAGACTAATAAAAACGCATTTAAAATTCGATTCTATAATTCAAATTTAAAAATTTACCTGTGCTATTTGTTATAAGTAGGTAACTAACTAACTAACTAACTAACCATCACGCCGTCTCCCGGGAGGGGTAGGCAGAAAGAATGGAACGCCACACTGTTCTGTCCTGATATAATTCTCTCGCTTCCTCTACATTTATACATCTTGTCATGCACGCACGTCGATTTCTCCAACTCCTCACGTGACTGACATTCAAAATTTGATTGATTTGATCGTGCCACGTTTTCCTGCATGACACAGTGTATGAATGTTAAGGAAGCGAGATAAGAATGTCAGGATAACAGTTTGGCGGTCCATTTTTTTTCTTTTTTTTGGTACACAACAGGTCGCTTGAACCCAATTACTGTATTTACTCGTACTTACAATTTGTTTTTAAGCTGATAAAATATTATATATTGATTCTCGTCACATGTGATAGGTAGCTTATCTATCGCCATTTTATTACCACGAAAATTCTACACCAGACCAAAGACAGTGTGACAATCACACTTCCATCGCCGGGAATCGAACCCGGAACCTTCGGTATGGCAGACAGAGCTCTTACTACTTTGCCACGAAGGTCGTCAATTCGTTGTTGTCATTCATGCAGCTTCCCCTCCGGGGGGGGAGACGCCGTGATGGTTAGTTAGTTGGTATTTTTTTGGTTTGTAAAAACATTAAAAATTGACCACCGAGCGCCACTGGAATGGGCGCTATTTAAACGTGTGTGTGTGTGTGTGTGTGTGTTTGTCTCAATACACGCGTGTTCCGATACACGTGTGTGGGGGGCTAACAACCACTCGCGTATAAGGGTGCCTAATGACCCGAATATTTACGCTCTTGTCGACTTATTACAATTTTTTCCACAACCTCGGAGCGATTTGGATGGAAAACGAATAACAGAAAATATATATGGACGTACCTACCTAGGGCGGTCCAGAAGTCTCGGGATAATTTGTACTGAAGAGTATTATATTGTTTCTTGAACAATGATGTAAAACTACATATTAAATAATTAATACGGGTATTCTTCTTCTTCTTCTTCTTATTCCTCTTAGTTTAGGTCGTATGACCTGTTTGTAACGGTGGGATGTCCTGGGATGATTACGTCCAGCCATCTCTCAATCTCTTCGGCGGCCTTCCTAGTAATCTCTTACTGCTTGGGTTTTCATCTTTAACAATTTTTGCAATACTTGTATTCTCAAATCAAATCAAATCAGTTTATTTTCTCAAAAGACATTACAAACATTTTTATATAATAGTTTAAGGCATCTATTGAGAACAGGTAAAACATAATAAATATATAATACCAGGAACACATGAGAGATGGTTCGACATTAGGAATACAAGATACTCTCCAAAGTCAAGAGTATTTGTCTTCTGAATGTACTTTCACGAATATGAAAGACATCGATCTCCGAAGCGATCATGTTCAGCAGTTTGATTGCTCTCCCCACCGGCATCACCAGAGGCAGGTTGGTTCTGCATGTTGGGAGATAAAACAGTCTGTGCTGACGCTGTCGAAGATAACCATCCAGAACATAAAGATGGATAGCCTCCAAGATGACGGAATTCTCAAAGAATCCCCTGATAAGTCTGAAGAAATGGGTAAGTGTGCACCCAACCCTTCTTATCTGTAAACTATTGGTCCTCAGCATGCCCAAGAGGAATGCAGTGGGATAAAGCCACGGATAGCTACCAAACTCCCTCCTGTAGAGATATCTCAGAAATCTTTTCTGAACCCTCTCTAACATGAGCGAGTATCTCGCCTCGTGGGGACTCCATATCACCGAGCCACACTCGAGCCGGCTCCGGACCAATGAGTTATACAAAATTCGCAAAACATAGGGATTCTTGAAAACTCTACCAGTTCGGAGAATAAATCCCAACATTTTCAGTGCAACTCCACGCGGTCCACGTGGTCTCTCCAAAAGCGCCTTCTGCTTCTTCCCCATCTCCCTATGTCCTCAACACCACAGACATACCTTATCATTTAATATTGGAATGGAATGGAATGGAGTCAAATAAACAAATTGTATTTTAATACATCGAAGTGTTTCATCATGTCCTATACTAGGGCTCGCACGACGATCTATCACAGCTATACAATGGATGGTATATCACTGGATAGGACTACGTCTTCGAAAGATTTGGGAGTTAAGTTCGATCCTAAATTATCTTTCAGTCTTCATATTACTTCAGTAAGTAATAGCTCCCATACGATTTTGGGATTTGTTCTTAGGAATGGGAAAGATTGTACCAATTCAAAAGTTCTGAAGTTATTGTATAACTATTTTGTAAGAAGTCGGTTGGAATTTGGTACAGTGGTGTGGGCACCACGCGAAACTAAATATTGCCTGTTGATTGAAAAGGTACAAAAAAAGTTCTTACGTTTTCTTTACCTCAAAGAAAACGGTTACTACCCCTGGCTGTACCCAACTGATTTCTTGCTGGGTATGCTGGACTACCAATCATTGGAAATTAGACGAACTATCCACCTGGGTATTCATTTTTTTTCAACTGATTCTTGGTCGAATATATAACTCTGATAATTTGAATGACTTGAATTTGTTTGTCCCCGACAATTATCTGCGACAAAGGCAACATAGATTATTTCACCTGCCACAGTGTAGAGCCAATCTACCCAAGGTAATGCCAGTGGGAAGGGCAATAATCCTATTAAACCGCATCTCTTCGGATGTGGACATTTTTCACGATAGTGAGGCTACCCTCAAAAGCATCTATCTCTTATGTATTAAATTGCTTTTTGCTTCTCTTCTTATTGTACAACAATATTTCTTCTTCTTCTTCTTCTTCTTTTGATAGATCTGACGATCTGTGACACAGAAATCATATCTCGTCGGATGATGAGATCCAGCTGTCCCTCCATCTCTTAGGCGGTCTTCCAGGTGGGCGGTGTCCGGAAGGGATTTCATAGGCGGCTGTATATGCGAGTCTGTCACCATCCATTCGGGCTACATGGTCCCTCCAGTATCTTCTTCTGGATCTACTCCACTGAACGATATCCTCTATTTCGCAGGTTTTCCTTATGTCTGCGTTGCGGACACGATCTCGGAGGGTTTTTCCAGTAATTGATCTTAGGACCTTCATCTCCGATGTTCTAAGTAGTCCCTTGGTTCGCACAGTGTCAGCCCGCGTCTCTACAGCGTACGTCATGATGGGTCGCACGCATGTTTTGTATATTCTGATCTTGCTGTCGATACGCATGTGCTTGTTTTTCCATACCAGATTCTTCAGGCATCCTGACACGGCAGAGGCTTTACTGACTTGTTCACGTACTTCGGTATAAAGGTCACTTTGGCTGCAGATCTCCACTCCCAAATACCTGAAACTCATCACCTGCTCCACAGGTATATCATCAACAGTCAGTTTACATCTTGCAGGTTGCCTAGATATAGTGAGACTTTTTGTTTTGTTGACTGATATAGCCATATTTAGCCTTTGGGATACTGTGTGGAATTTGTACAACATTCTTTGCAGGTCATCTTCAGACTCTGCTATTAATGCGGCATCGTCCGCATAGCAAATGACATTCACAGTTTTACTGCCCATTTTATAACCTAGTCCCAGGCCAGCTACCTCTTCTATAATTTCGTCCATAATAAGATTGAACAGAAAGGGGCTCAAACTATCTCCCTGTCTTATACCATTGCTTGTAGGAATTTCCCTAGACAGTTCATTGTCAACCTTAATTTTCGTTTTGCAATTGGTATATAGGTCTTGGACAGTCTTTATCAATGTATTGGATATTCCTCCTTCCTGTAATTTTCTTACAATATCTCTTAACAACACCCTGTCAATTGCCTTAGTCAGATCGACAAAACATATATAGGCTACTTTATTATATTCAATTGCTTTCTCTTTCAGTTGCCTCAGAATGAAGATTGCATCTGTTGTGGAGCGATTTCGTCGAAAACCCTGCTGTTCTTCCCTATTCGTTATCTTTTGCTCAAGTTTCGTTTTCAGAATACTTGTAAATAGCTTAAGCATTGTGCATAATAAGGAGATACCTCTGTAGTTCTCTAGGTTTTTCTTTTGCCCTTTCTTAAATACAGGTGTTGTTATACTTATTCTCCATTCCTGTGGTATAGTTCCAGCGGCCAATATCCTGTTAAATATGTTTTGGATCTCTTTTATACATTCTACATTCTTTTATACATTTTTTTATACATTCTACAACAATACATTCTTTTATACATTCTACAACAATATTTATTTATAATAATATAAAAAAAAATTAAAAAAAAAAAAATTAACACATAATGTTATTTTAGATGGTGCACTTGTCGTCAGCTGGACGATCTGGACATTTGTGTTTATTTAATTTATATTCCACTGTTTTCTTTAAATTAACTGTAATTATTAGCCTCTTAAAACAACCCAACACCAGCAAAAACTTAAAAATATTATTGAAGAATTTTTTCAAATTGTCGTTGGAACAAATGCAAAATTTATTTTTAGATCTGTTAAAAATTTTTTAATAAACAAAAAAACTTTTATAAGCTTAACATTAAAACAGTGAAAACGTATGTTGTGTCATAAATAACTATCATAAAGTGCGGCAACAATCAAATTGACCAAAACAATTCACTTCACGAATTATCTCCAAATTTACGGGAGCACCACATTAACACAAACCAAATTTTAAAATCAGAATCAATTTAATTTATGATTAATCTGCATTATTGGTTTCCACCAAGTTTAACGTTTTGTGGGTGTTGCACGATCGAAATGTGCGCGGGAGATGCCTATTGGTGGCGATGAGGTTCGCAACCCATCACACTGCGTCTCCCGCGGAGCGAAAAGAGAAAGATGGAGTGCCGCATCAGTAAAAGTGTGACAGTCCATTCTTTCTGCCTACCCTTTCGGGGAGACGGCGTGATGGTTAGTTAGTTAGTTAGTTATTATTATTTTAGAAATTATAGTATAAAAGAGCTGAAAGGGTTGGATGTAGGTACCAAAATGAGCGGAGTGTCAGTAAGTGTTTTTAACGTTTTAATTTTTGTATCAAAAGTTAGTTATTTTTTATATTGTATGCCGGTAACTTTTGGATCTTACAAGGCACATATATATATATATTTTTTATATGAGAATTTATTGCCCAGGCACTCGCAGATGGGAGCGGTTGTAAATCAATTAATTCGCAATAAAAATTAAACGATAAATGTCTTTTGCACTTTCGCGTCGGTCAGTCGCGAGCCCGGCGCCATTTACCCCAAGATGAATGGCTCCGTTTATGTTAAATTTGTTTTAATTACGAGCGCTTTTTAATGATAAACGTCGAGTCCAAACGGGTGAATGAACACTTCTTGTAAAAATTTGGGTGATTCGTTTTCAAATCAAATCTTTACTTACTTTACTTCCTGTGGCCATAGAACTCTTGAAGAGTTTCGGAGTTCGGAGATCGTTGCAGTCTCCATCTTCAGGGTAATGTGGTGGTGGTAATAAATGTGATATGAGTTGTGTCTGCTTAGGTACTTCACTTTTGTACCATGTCGCCGGCAGTGTGAACGCGAGAGATAGAGAGCCGTGCTAGGTTCCCTGAATTAGCTTAGCACAGGCTAAATACCGCCCGGGAATGCCCCGCATAAATTGTATACAGTAATTGGGTTCAAACGACCTGTTGTATACAAAAAAAAAAAATTATAATAAAACTAAATAATTAACGAACTAACCATCACGCTGTCTCCCCGAAGGGGTAGGCAGAAAGAATGCACTGCCACACTTTTCTTTCCTGACATATTTCTCTCGATTTCTCTGACTCCTCACATGGCCGACATTCATTATTTGATTTATTTGATCGTGCCACGTTTTCCTCGGTCTTCCTCTATTTCTGGTTCCATTTACATCGTTAACATATACTTTTTTTTACCATTCTTTCTTCATTCATTCTTTCCACGTGTCCAAACCATATCTTAATGATCCTATCATTATTTTATTCATAACACCATCATTCGCACCGCATTCACTTCTTATATTTTCTTTCGACACCGTATCATTATTATTATTATTATTATTTTGTTGAAAAAACTCCTTACATCATTACAGCGCAAGCCAAATCGATGTAAAGGGTGAAAAAAAAGAATATCAAAGGAAATATACATAGAACCTTATGAATAGGAAAAGCCAGTTATCTGCTTGCTGCCTTTATCATAAGGGCATTTACGAATTCGCCATAATTGCATCCAAAGAGGTCTATCTCATCTGCAACCTCATTTAAGAGACGAATCGCCTTTAATACAGGAGAACTTCGAACTCATACACACATTCGTGCAAGAGATCTCATTTCTACTGCATTTATTCTACTTTCATTCAATTATAATAATAATTGTTTAATTATAAATTCAAAATACAAAGGAAAAATTAAATACAGGACAATATGGACTTATTCACATTCATCACAAGGAAATAAATAATCGTCCCTTTTCAGATGTGTTGTGTGTATTCATTGAGCAATTTTCTCTACACGTTGTCAGTTCCGTTCGGCGAACAATGCTTCTTATAAAAAATGTCATTGGAGCGGATAACAGATCAATAGTACCAGCGGAGAGGACCAGCATCCAGCGAGGTGTGTGCAGGCCGCGTGCGGCGGAATTTGTAATATAGAGAGACGGTGGTAAAATATTCCATCTTCCGTCGGAAAATCCCACGAAAGATTTATCCCGACACGTGTCCGCGGATTCGAAATTATTGTTGTTCAGGCGGAAGCTATCGGGGTGATGCCGCAAAAAGTTGATCGAGCGGACACGGCAATTTTGACATTTTATTTTTATTCAAACAAGTTAAAACAAACCACTAGGTAGGCAGAGATGAAGACCGCCGGACTATTTTTATTTATTTATTTATTGGGTTGATGCAAAAGTTTTGACTTGGACTTGGATCTTCTGGCTTACAGAGGTTCAGCTCTAATGGCTATTCCTCTTACGTCTGTAGGAAACATTGTTGGAATGTGATTTGGTAGTTGTTTTATGATGAGGCTAAATGTATGGCCCGGAGTGTCCCTCCGAAAGAGGGCGAGGGGGGATTTAGGGTTTATGATAAAGTATTACATTATTGTCGAGGAATGGAAGACCAGTTAGGATGATAGGAGTTAACCAAGTAGCCGTATTGAGATATAAGTAACGTATAGGGATGATTTTGTGGTACGACGTTTGGATTCATTAATCATTATCGACTGCAATGCTGTATATTTCAACATGCGTTGCTTTGGGTGCTAGACAAAAGCACGGACCGTTTTTGCATGGATTGGTAGCAGGAGATGAGAAATGGGTTGCGTACAATAACATAATACGAAAAACACATTGGGCTATATCTGGACAAGGCCCATTAACATTTTTCAAGGCCGGAATTCGTAAAAAAATATATAATGCTTTGTGGGTATTGCTCGGGTATTGTGTATTTTGAACTTCTGAAACACAATCATACAATTACATCGGAACGATATTGTCAACAATTAATAAAATTAAACATCGCCCTTGAAAATGATAGACCAGAATTGATAAACAGAAAATGGATAGTGTTACATCACGACAACGCGCGACCACATGTGGCGATGATAAGCTAAATGCGTTAGATTGGGATGTTATCAAGCAACCACCGTATTCTTCAGATCTGGCTCAAAATTTCTTATGCAAGCCGGGCTTCTGGGCTTCTATGGAAGTACCGCCTCTGGTCACGATGACATCCGGTTTTTGCCTATTTTTATTATGATTTTGTGTGAATGACATGTTTCGCCTGCCTAAGGCATTATCAAGAAGTTATTTAAATATTTTGGTCTGTTCTACCGTATGTCTTCATTTATTTATTTTCTAGTTCTGCAATACTTGCCGATTAAGTCGCTTGTCTTAGCAAGCACAAGCGCCCCCTGGTGGGGGTAATTAACCGCCCCCTGATTGGTCGCTCAGCCGCGAGGCGCGCTGATTGGTCTCTGCGTGTCGCTGCTTCTGACACCGATACTTTGACCCATATGGAGGGACCATTACAATGATTTGATTGGAAATATATTTTGTGTCAGAATTACATCGATATTATTACATATATGATATTATAGAAATATTTTCACATTACCAAAGTAATCGTTTTCAATATGGTATATACAATGCGGCCGTTGTATAAACGGAATTTTAATTAATTAATACGAATAAAGATTTCATTCATTATGTATGGAAGCGAAGCATGGAACCGGCAAAAGAAGGATGAAAGTAGAATAAATGCAGTAGAAATGAGATCTCTTAGACGAATGTGTATATACTCTGTTTATAATAGAGTGTCGAATGAAAATATAAGAAGTGAATGCGGTGCGAATTATGGTGTTATGAACAAAATAATGAAAGGATCATTAAGATGGTTTGGACATATGGAAAGATTGAATGAATAAAGAAAGAATGGTAAAAAAATTATATGTTAAGGATGTAAATGGAACCAGAAATAGATGAAAGGATTATTAAGATGGTTTGGACGCATGGAATGAATGAATGAAGAAAGAATGGCAAAAATGTATATGTGAACGATGTAAATGGAACTAGAAATAGAGGAAGACCGAGAAAAACGTGGCACGATCATTGTTTAAGATATAATAAATAGGATTTGTAAGTGTTTTTTTCCCAACAAAATCAAAGCAACCGATTGTTCTAGGAAACTGTAGTTGTTCTATACCTATCGATACAGCTTTACCTGGAAAAATAGGTTCAGTAGCCCGCCCTTTCGAGAAAAACTACCCCTACGGTGAATCCCGGGGGCGGAGTTTATCTTCCTACCCCCACGCCAGGTCCGGCTGCCTCGGTATCCGTTGCTAAATGCCCAGAATTAATGTTGCCGAATTATTCTCGCATGTGTATTACTTTGTATTTAAAGTTAGCGGGTATTTACCAGATAGGGTTTGGTAAGTATCAAATCTCTCGAGACCCAGTTCAATAGTTTATTCATACAATTTGATTGGTAGATTTACTCTCTATCCTAAGTATGAATATAAATTTATAAAAATTAAATATTAATCAAATATTGTATTTTTCCATACATAAGGGTCGGTAGAAGAACACCATTGTGCACTGCCATTCTAGCTTTTTTGGATAGGTTTTGTTTGCTATGACAACTTAAGTATGAAAGCGAAGCGTGGAACTGGCAAAAGAAGGATGAAAGTAGAATATATGCAGTAGAAATGAGATCTCTTAGACGAATGTGTGGATACTCTGTGTATGATAGAGTGTCGAATGAAAATATAAGAAGTGAGTGCGGTGCGAATGATGGTGTTATGAACAAAATAATGAATGGATCATTAAAATGGTTTGGACATATGGAAATAATGAATGAAGAAAGAATGGTAAAAAAATATGTTAACGATGTAAATGGAACCAGAAATAGAGGAAGACCGAGGAAAACGTGGCACGATCAAATTAATCAAATATTGAATGTCGGCCACGTGAGGAGTCAGAGAAATCGACGCTCGTGCATAACACGATGTATGAATGTTGAGGAATCGGGAGAAATATGTCAGGAAAGAAAAGTGTGGCAGTCCATTCTTTCTGCCTACCCCTTCGGAGAGACGGCGTGATGGTTAGTTAGTTAGTTTTTTTTGTATTTTTCTGGTGATGGCACCAAAAGATGGTAGCGAGCTACCGAAACCGGTCGGGGACGAAAAAGCATGTGGATTTAAACTAAATATACATAAACTTTTTTTATCATAATAACTAACTAACTAACCATCACGCCGTCTCCCCGGAGGGGTAGGCAGAAAGAATGGACTGCCAAACTTTTGTTTCCTGGCATATTTCTCTCGCTTCCTCAACATTTGACGACCTTCGTGGCAGAGTGGTTACGAGCTCTGACTTCCAAGCCGAAGGTCCTGGGTTCGATTCCCGGCGATGGCAGTGTGATTGTCACACTGTCTTTGGTCTGGTGCAGAATTCACGTGACAATAAAAATCGCGATAGATTGGCTACCTATCACATGTCACGAGAATCAATATAATAGCTAAAATTTAAAAATTGTACACAGTAATTGGGTCCAAACGACCTGTAGTATACAAAAAAAAAAAAAAAACCATCCATACATCGTTTCTTTCTGGACTTCTTAAGCCTTTGAGATGTTGAAGTGAAGTTCTTTGGGATGTTGTGTTGTGTTATATGTCCAACTCCGCGGGCAGATTGTAGGTACAGTCAAAGTATCATAATTTATTTATTTTAATTTAAGGATTGTTTAGTTATTTTATTTAAAGATGTTTTGAAGGTATTATGGTATACCTTCAACGCTGAGAGATTGTTATTAACTGTCCGTATCGTTTTCCCGATCAAATTTTAAACCAATTGGAGTCTGTTTTATTTGAATTAGTATAATTTTAGAAAATCCTTGAGCTGATTATGTCACCGCTAAAAAAAACATTCAAAAAGGCGGCAAAATTCCCTTCTTAACTTTTCTTTGACACTAAAGGTCACATTACCTCGAGCTCGTTAAAACGTATTGAAAACTCCTGATCCCCGCACGACCGGCTATCGGTGGCCAATATCGATCCACTTAATCGCAAGTGCCGGGGCTTTGTGGGCCTCGCTTCCGGATTCGGTGCCGCTCCCGTGACACCTTTCTCTGCCGTGCCGCACCTTATGACACCTCACAAAGACTTCATTAGCGAATGATTGATGGGCGAATTCCGACTTTGCTGGTGGATCTAATCGAGGTTGTGGAAGAAATGGTTTGTTAGGCGTTCTCAAATTGTAGAAAATTAAATCCCATACGATTTTTGTTTTCAATTATTTTCTTTGTGATTTATTATAAATGTATTGTTTATGGCGGTGCACAATGGTGTTCTTGTGCCGACCCTTGTGTATAGAAGTGAAGCACGGAACTGGCAAATGAAGGATGAAAATTGAATAATTGCAGTAGAAATCAAATCAATTAAACCAAATCAATTCAGTTTATTAACTCAAAAGACATTACAAACAGGAAAATGTTTAAGGCATCTATTGAGTATAGGTTAAATATTATAAAAATACAACAAAGTACCAGGAACGCATTAGAGATGGTTCGACATTAGGACGACAAGATACTTTCTAAAGTCAAGAGTATTTGTCCCCTGAACGTACCTTCACTAATAAAAAAGACGTCGATCTCCGAGGAGACCGCGTTCAGCAGACTAATTGCTCTTCCCACCGGTGTCACCAATTTGTCATAAATCTGTATATGACAGAGTGTCACATGCAAATATAAGAAGTGAATGCGGTGTGAATGAAAGTGTTATGAACAAAATATTGAAAGACTAATTACGAGCGAGAAAAAAATTTGCTTGCTTGTATTTTGACTGATGAAGAAGAAAAATGTCGAATTACATTCGACATAGGACTCACTGGAATAAAGTCGATGTCGAATGTCATTCGACATAGGACCGGAAAGGGTTAATACTGAAACTAGGAGTATAATTTGTTACAAGCAATTCCTCGGGGTAAGAAATTATAGGGCCACTGTGGGAGCCGAATACCCTTTTAAAAAATTTATACCGAAATATTTTTCAAGGGTCGCTTTTATCATCAATCCCTTACCAATTGTATCGGATGACGAGGACATTTTTCACAAACCGGGTAAGATTTCAAGGGAAGTTATTGAAGAAAACGTCTGTGTTTTATTGTCGAGTCATAATTCAATCTAAGGTAAACACCACCGAGATTTATATCTGGTATATACGAGGTCTGTTCAAAAAGTATCGTTGTGTTTTTTCAAAATTTATTTATTTATTTTTACAACATTTTGAATGTATACAAATACTTGTAGACGAATACTGGATTTTACCCATTGCGGGTTTTCAATTCAAGGATTAATTGTATCTCAATAGAGACGAAGATGCAAATTGGAAACAGAATATGGTGATCGAGGTGTTTACAGGACTTATGACCAGTCATTGGTTGGGTTAAGCGCACGCTTTATGTAATACAACATTCCCCATTTTAACTTTTCTTATGACCACCATGTCTGACAAATTTTTGGAAGTTGTATATATGTTAATCTGTAACGCCACACTTCACATGGTAGTTTCAATCTACACACCAGCGCCATCTATGAATATTGAAGATTGATTTATTCATGAATATATATTTTGTCCCCTTCAAAGTAATCCCCACCAGATATTATACACTTGTGCCAACGTTTTTCGCATCCTCGAAGCACTTCATAAAAACATTTTTTGTGATCTTGTTCAGCTCCTCCTTCGATGCCGTCTTTATCTCCTCAATCCTAGCGTATCGTCATCCTTTCATGGGCCTCTTCAGTTTCGGGAACAAGAAAAAGTCACAGGGGGGCAGATCTGGGGAATAGGGTGGCTGCGGCATTATTAGCAACGATGCGAAATTGAGCAATTTTGGTACGAATTTCGCGGCGACCCGTCTCATGCCCAAATCCTTGGTAAAAATCGAATGGCACGAGACAAGCGATATGTTTAAGTCTTCAGCAACTCTTCTAACGGTGATTCGACGATTGGCCAATACTATGTTCTTCACTTCATCAATGTTTTCGTCTGTTGTTGACGTGCTCGGGCGTCCGGCACGCTCTTCGTCGTTTTCATCTTCTCGGCCCCCTGAGAACATTTTGTACCAACGATAAACGTTGCTTCGGTCTAAGGTAGCTTCACCATATGCCACAGTCAACATTCGGAATGCGTCCGCGCACTTAATTTTGTGTTCGCACACAAAATTTGATGCAGATTCTTTGATCCATTTTTTGGAATGGGAAAAATTCGAAGACGAGCCAAAACACGTGCAAACAAGCAGCTGTCAAAAATTGACTTAACCCCTTACCGCATACTGGCTCATATACGATCCAAAATAATTTTTGCCATAAAAACCAACAAACTAATAAAATGTGTCTTGCTTCTAGCAATAATACTAAAGTTTTATCTATGATCCGCGTTACTAGTTGTCAAACTTCTTCCTAGATGGCTCTGGTTGTACTAGATGTGCGTTCGACTGTTTCCAACTGTCGGTTTATGATTTTCTGTATAAACGTGATATTCAAAAGTGTTATTTTTTTTAGTTTTTTGTTTGTAAAACGCTACAAATAATTATATTACACTGGTTTATTATTATTTTCATTAGGTAAGTAATAAATTGATCACCTTTAGATACAATTATGGATAATATTGTGCAAAATCTAGGGATAAAAAGGGGAAGACCTAGAAATATTTGTATTTTATATAGGGAAAATTTTTGAAAACTAAAAAAATAAAAAAATTCGTGTCTTTTTTTTCGTCATATATTTTTTTAACAAATTTTAAAAATCATGCAGAAAGGGGTTAACCTTCTAAATGGCCGAACTTGTCGGCAAAGTTGAGAGACACGGGTACCAACATAACGACATAAAAAAAATCGGAAATCGATTATACGGTACTTGCGGAAATTCAAAATTCGCGGTACTTTTTGAACAAACCTCGGAATTTTTTTCCAGAACGGGAATAAATGGCGAGAGGGAAAGACAAAAGATAACCATGAATAAGGAAACGACTCTAGGACAACGCGTAACCGATCGTGGATATGAGATAATAGAATTTGATGTGGGTATAGTTCGTCAAAACATTTCTCTATCATGTCATGCCGATTAAATGAATTCTCCCTGCTAAAACACAGGCAAAAATATATTATATTTCATATATAATAAAATAAATTTTATATCAAATAACTGTTGGTATTCAAAACACATTTTAATGATTGATATAAAATAACGGATTAACGCACTATACCATAAGGTTAAACACATTTTTTTTAAATAAAAAAAGGATCCCTGATACGGTTGGACATTTGGAACAAATGTATAAGGGATGAATGGTTAACAAGATATTTATTGTTTCTTGAACAATTATGTAAAACTCCAAATTAAATCATTAATACGAATGAAAACGTCAGTTTTCTACAAGTTTTATTATATTTTATGGGAATGACATGTTTCGCCCTTCTAAGGCATTCACCTTGCCTTCATCTCGTTGCAGTTTATATACACTAGTAAATGGAGCAGAATATGGTAATTAACGAAAATTGATGTGACTTCATACATTTTTAACAAATAATTATTTGGATAGGTCTAGAAACATAGGAAAGTGTTTCTTGGAACTCGTTAAGAAATTTTAAACAATTAATTTTACATATTTCAATGTGACTAAGTATTATATGATTCTAAGTATTATATATAAAATAAAATCGCCATCCTGTGTGCGTAGACTCAATCGATGTATTCTTCTCTTCTGCATCTGGAATGTGAAATAAATACAGTGCAGAATTCAGTGCATTTTAATGATTGATAACGGATTGACACTATACCAAAGGGTTAGACACAATTTAATTAAAAAAAGATCTCATATATGGTTTGGACATTTGGAACAAATGGATAAGGAGTGAATGGTTTAAAAGATATATAAATCAAATCAAATCAGTTTATTTTTTCAAAAGATATTACAAACAACAAACATAGTTTAAGACATCCATTGAGAACAGGTAAAATATAATAAATATTTTATAATACGAGGAACGCATGAGAGATGATTCGACATTAGGAATACAAGATACTCTCCCAAGACGTCGATCTCCGAAGCGATCATGTTCAACAGTTTGATTTCTCTCCCCACCGGCATCACCAGACATGTGTGAATGTAGAATAGGCGCGAAAGTTATGTCAACATAGTACAATGTGGGGATCCATCCTCTGCCTACCCCTCCAGGGAGACGGCTTGATGATTTAGATAGTTAGTTAGTTTATCGTTTAATTTTTGTCTCGGTCTAAATATGGCGTGGGGAACGCGGGGTAGCTAATGACAAAGAAATCCCTTTTACCTTTCAGTTTTGGACGTCGGCAACAATAATAGCACCCTTATAACAACCCCTACCCCTGGACTGCCCACCCCCAGTTTCTGTACTAAAACTGTCTTAATACCCCCATAGATTGGATGTAAAGGTGAGAATTTCACCCTGTCAGGTGTACTAAGGAAAACTACCCTTAGTAAAATTTATGGCGCGACGTATTTTTTTTTATAGAGCTTCCCAGTAAAACGGGAGCGGGTTTATTAAGTTTATTTTTATATTTTTGTGTATAAAGTCAAGTGTCGTTAATACCTGGTTTTGCTAGCCGCTTTATTGACAAAATTTTGCTCTTTTCGCGTAGTGGTAACACTACTGCCTATATGGTATATTTTTTTGTCCACGGACTTAATTTTTGTCCACTCAAAGACATCACCGCAAATAGAATTATATTTATGTAATTTATATGAATGAAAACGTCTGGTCTTCTAGGAGTTTTATTATATTTTAAATGGAATAACATGACAGATCTGTTATAGTTAGTATACGAGTATATAGCCTTTAATATAATCTTGTATTGATCTGTATATTTATATCATCATCAGCCGTCTGCCATCCACTGCTGAACGTAGGCCTCCCCCAAAGCACGCCACCGCCCCCTATCCATCGCCGCTCTCATTCATCCATGTCCAGCAATCCTCTTCAGATCGTCGGTCCAGCGGGCAGGGGGAAGTCCAACTCTATGGAATCCTGTGCGCGGTCTCCACTCCAGAACCCTTCTCCCATCGGTTGTTGGTTCTCTAACAGATATGGCCAGCCCACCGCCACTTCAGCCCGCCTATCCGCAGAGCCACCTCAGTCACCTTGGTTTGTTGTCGAATAAATTCGTTTCTAAATCTGTCCCTCAAGGTTATTCCAAACATGGCTCTTTCCAAGGCGCGCTGGGCGACCCTGAATCTGTAGACTAGACCTTTTGTCAGTGTCCAATTCTCGGCTCCGTACGTCATGACTGGCAAGACGCACTGGTTGAAGACTTTAGTCTTGAGGCATTGTGGTAGTTTGTAAGAAAAATATATATAAATAATAAATTTAAAAAATATGTTTTTTAATTTTGTAATATTTCAGTTGCCTTAATTACCATATTCTGTTGCATTAACTCGGGTATACCGCCCACTTGAAACATATCATTCCCATAATATATAATAAAACTTCTAGAAAACAGACGTTTCATTCGTATTAATTATACTTACTTACTATGGCCAAACAACTCTTGAAGAGTTTTAGCCTCCTTGATGATTTTCCGCCAAGCTCCTCGATCCTGCGCCTTTTGCTCCCAGCAGTCCGATTCGCCCAACCTAGCCAGATCAGCCAGAACATTGTACATTAGGCGCTGTCTAGGCCTTCCTAGAGGTCTTACTCCAGTCGGTCTAGACGTGTACAGGGTTTTGATTGCTCTGGTCTCTTCGGCTCGGCATTCGTGCCCAATCCATGCTAGGCGACCGGCTCTCACGGTGCTCGTTATAAGGGGCTGCTGGGTGATCGTACGGATCTCTTGGTTGGTCAGGTCCTAGTATTAATTATACAATTAAAAAAATTCTCTTCTCTCATACATAGTTCCTCGTATGGTTTTCATCTTCCCGCTCGTCTTCTCTCCCACCTAGCAAAGAATGTTACGACACATTCTACAGACACTCTGTATATTTTTGACGTAATGTTCTTGTTGTGAAGTTGACAGAATTTCGCGATTATTTAGCTATGGAACTGAATTTTTTACCATTCGGGGATGAAAATGTCAAATGTTATTTTATACGAAACCGATGAATGAACAATTGCGAAGGAAGTGTCCAATATAATATTAAATCTAGGAATCTCTAAGATATTCTTCTTCCGGTGCCGTGTCAGGTCCCCTCAACGTTAGCGATCACTGCAGCGAAGGCATCTATGTCCTGCGCCACTTGGAACAGACTCTCAAATCTACTCATTCCTATCCATTCTCTTTTTCCGCAGCCAGGAAAACTGCTTTCTACCAACTCCCCGACATCCCTCTATTTTACCCTTTATAATAATAATAATATACCAACTTTTAAAGCCCCGTTTTTGTGATGTAATCACCTCAAGGGGCATTAAGACGTGTTTTAAATCTAAATGTGAAAGCTGCATCTGATTGATATTCGCGATCGGTTAGAAAGTGTACTAGAACAAAATATGCAAGTTTCAAAATGGGAAATATGAAAAGATGGGTTTTCAGCTTAGATCTGAAATCTGTCGGATCATTTATGCATCTGAGGTGTAAAGGAAGATTGTTTCAAGATGATGGACCGGCTACCGCAAACGCTCGATCCCCGAAATTCGTATTAAGGCAATGCTTTGGCTCAACTAATCTTCTTATTGCCGAGGAGTTCGCCGAGCAAAGTGTGGATTTCCTTGTATTTAGGCTGCCCGTTATACAGAGTTCGGATATATAATTTGGAGCCAATCCATGTAGCGTTTTTGAAGACTGTCCAGCAGAGTTTATACTGGATTCTTTCTGGACTCTTAAGCCAGTGAAGTTCTTTGAAATGTTGTGTTATATGGAACGTTTTTGGAATGCCTTTAATGAGTCTTGCTGCTGCATTGAACGCAGATTGAAGTTTGTTAACTTATTGTTTTGGAATGTTTGCATAAATTCCATTACAATAGTCAAGTCGCGACACAACGAAGGAATTTACAAGAGTTTTGAAAGTGTCATGGGGAATACTCCTTTTAACGGATTTTAATCGTCTTAGGTGGAAGAAACTAGCGCTGACCGTGTTATTAATTTGGGATTTTAGAGACAGATTTGCGTCAATATAAACACCAAGAAGCTTTGTGGATTTTTTTGGGAACGATATCATTGTCAGCTGTTGAATTTGAGGAATGATCGATAAGATGTTGACGCTTTGCGGAAGAAGTCCAGAGAAATTCCGTTTTGGATGGATTTAGTTTAAGTTTGTTTGATGCCATCCATTTGGATATGGCATCAATGCAGTTGACAGTTATTGACGTTAGATGTTTGGTGTCGTCAGGGAAGCAGAAAAAATAAAGTTGCTGATCATCAGCATAGCAATGTGAGAGGAGGCCAAAGGATTATATTATTTTGGCAATGTCATTCGTAAACATGATAAATAAAAGGGGTCCTAATACAGAGCCTTGTGGCACACCAGATTGGATATTAATAAATGAGGATTTTTTACCTGCTAGATGCACAGCTTGTGAACGATTTTTTACAAGAGTTTTGAAAGTGTCATCGGGAATATTCCTTTTGACGGATTTTAATCATCTTAGGGAGAAACTAGCGCTATATATTAAATACTTGATATGATATTTCAAAGGCAGATTGCGACAGTAGGACGACACGTGGATTCGTCACGAAATTGTGTTTCGCTGTGCTTTCTTGTTATGATAGACAATAGGCCTGTTTGAAAAGTAAATATGATTGAAGACAAAAGAGTTCCGGCACTATTCTTTGGTGCGGATGCGAAGCCTGGATTTAGCAGATGTCTTTAACTTGGGTGAATGATGTTGAAATGAGACCGCGCATACGAACAAAGGAAAACAATACATATAATGTATTCTAAGGTGGCTATTTGAGCAACAAATGAATAACAATAATGACTATAGGTTGTGGTGTAGTGGATATAATGCTTGTCTCCTGGTGCAGGGGAGTTGGGTTCAAGTCTGGAAACGACCCGATGACTTCTTCATAATAATAATCTATTTTTGCTCACATTGGAGATTGTAGAAACCAAAGGGGAAGCTAACCAAACGTACCAAAATATAGACAAAAATAATAAAATAAAGACAAAAGTTGAAGTAGTTAAAAAACATCGTTTTATTTAATTATTATATTATTTAAAATGAACTTCCATCAAGAGATTTCAGTAAAGTCATTTGATTATCGTACCAAAATATATTATTATTATTATTTTGAGGACTTATATTTTAAAAGCGCCGTTTTGTAAAATCAATTACTCCAAGGGCGCACTAGAAAATGACTGTCCGAACAATGCAGCCTTTAGATGTTTCTTAAATTTAACGTCACTATCCTCATACTTAATATTAACATGTAGGCCATTCCACGCCAACGGACCCGCAACGCTGAAATCACGATCATGCTTTATTGGCTCTGACTGGAATTGTTATGTTGTTTGCACTTGTTTCTACTGATCGTAGTGAGCGTTGACCTATCGTTGGCATGGGTGTCACGCAGAGGTCCGATATATACGCTGGCGCTCTCTGGTGTCGAGCCTTAAACACTGTCAAACACAATTTATATTTTACTCGCTCTCGGATTTTAGCCAATGAAGGTCCTTCAGGAGCGGCGTGATATGAGAGTATTATTGGTGCCCCATAATCAATCGGGCAGCAGCATTGAATACGCTTTGTATTCTGCTTAATTGATTATTTAGCAAACCAGCGTACATTCCGTTGCAATAATCTAAAGTGACACTACGGGGGTCCTAGTTTCACCAATAAGTTAAATATCTCCTTATATGGTTTAGCTGTCTCAGTTGGAAGAATGTCTCAGATGTTACAAACAGCTGGAATTCTAACCAATATTTTGTGGCAGCTCTTGTTTATGCTTTATCCTTTGTGCAAAACCGGTGTAAAAAGTGCGTGCCATCTATCAAATATATTTTTGTTTCCCTTTTTTCCGTCATCCGGGACTTCTTTCTATCCCTCCCCCCTCCCCATTTCATCCCGACTACCGACACGGGAGTTGTTGCGTCATCCGCTCATCCCTAACTCTCGTGTCAAATGTTCATGAAAACATTATTAACTCATTCGGAACGCGACGGATTCAATCGGATATTCTCCATTTTGTTGTTCTTTCTCGTGTAATGAAGTTTGGTTTCGCCCCGTCACCCTGCTTACCCTTTTGAGGGCAATTAACTTGGATATAAATATAAATTCTCGTTAGAACTCGTTATTCTTTTTCCTCAGCCTATTCCCGTCCACTCCTGGACAAAGGCTTCCTCCATTCGCTTCCATGTCACTTTGTCTTGTGCACTCTGTGTCTGTTCAGATCATCCTTCCACCGTAGTTGCGGTCGCCCTGCACTTCTCTTTGCCGTCCACGGTCTCCAATTCAGCAGTCTTCTTCACTCTGTCTTGTGCACTCTATGTCTGTTCAGATCATCCTTCCACCGAAGTTGCGGTCGCCCTGCATTTCTCTTTGCCGTCCACAGTCTCCAAGTCAGCAGTCTTCTTGTCCATTTTTAATCTGAGCTTCTGGCTACGTGACCTGCCCATTGGCATTTTAGAGTCGTCACCCGGTGGATGATGTCAGTGACCTTTGTTTTTTCTCTCACCGTATCGTTTCTGACTCTGTTTCTTAGGCTTATTCCTAACATGGCTCTTTCCATGGCTCGTAGTTTCTCGGCACTTTGTTTGGACAATGTTACAGTTTCAAGACCATAAGTATGAATTGGCAGAACACAGGCGTTAGAACTCACATAACATATACGCATAATTAAAAAATAAATTGCCTTGATTGCAGCAGCTCAATGATTGACTGGTTTGTTCTTCTCTCGCGGATATGCTCTCAGAGGACACACAGTCCGGAGAGATCAGGACAACCTTGAAAAGCTCATCACCATGGGTAAAGTGGAGGGAAGGCACATTGACGACCAACGAGCCGCTGGTACGATCAAATCAGGGATCTGACATTAGCATTTCGCACTTGGCGGGAGATTGGATTGACATTCTTCACGAAACGTGTTGTCGCTCGACACTTCTCAACGCACTGACCTCGAATCGGTCTCGTTGCGGAGGGGAAGGGTCAGTCAAAATATGTCGAAAATAAAATTCACCCGGTCGTGAGAGCTTCAGTACACTTACTTTTTGGATATGCTTCGTAGTTACACAATTGCATGGTTACATGTTTACTCGGTTACGTGGTTACATGGTTACATGAATTCATGGTTACATGGTTAAATGAATACATGGTTACATGGTTATGTGGAAAGTATAATGTTTCACGGTTGCATGGTTACATAGTTACACGGTTACATGGTTGCACGGTTACATAGTAACAAGTATTATGGAACACGTCATTTTCAATTTTGAATTCAGAATCACTTCGATACTCTATCCAAGTACCAAAGCTTTCCGTATTATCCTGTGAAATATATGGTTTTATATTTCTGTATAATATTATATTTTGAATAATTTAAACAACTTACCCCCCTTTCCCCTTTCGTCCTGCTCTCCCCACCGGAGAAAACCCGGCAATCCGGACGTAGAGTAATACGCCAAAATGATATTCCATGTCGAATCTAACCAATACTTAGTGTATGGATTGAGGAAATTAGGGTAGGAAGAAGGGTAGGAAACACGCGCGATGGGGAAGCGGAATTATTGCCGGGTCTTGGGACAATGTAATGCTCCGACTCTCGTAAACTTGACGAAAATTCCCCGGCCTATCTAGAGGGTTGTGTTATTAAATTTTGCGTCTGCATGCCATGAATTTGTGTTTCTGTCGATCGTAGTTTGTACAGTTATTCTCTGATCGCATGTTAATGTTCCGTTAGTTCTGTTCCATAAATTTTAAGGTACCCCTTAATTACGCGGACTCTGGGTAGAAAGGTTCGAATTTATTACAAAATTAATAAAAAGCGATTCTAAATTGTTTATATGAAAAATAAATAAATGTGAAGATAAGCGCAGCATTCTAGCTCTTCAAAAAAAATTGTCAGACGTGGTGGTCGTAAGAAGGGCGAAATGGGGAATGTTGTTAAATATAAAGCGATCGCTTAACCCAACCAATGACAGGTCATAAGTCCTGTAAGCGCCTCGGCCAGCATTTTTTGTTCCCAGAAAAACAATTTACATCTTCGTCTCTATTGAGATATAATTAATCCTTATAAAAAAATAATTTATCCGCAATGGGTAAAATCCATTATTTGTATACATTCAAAATGTTAAATATATATATTTTTTAAGTTGGAAGGATGAAAGTAGAATTATTGCAGTGTAAATAAGATATCTTAGACGAATGTGTGGTAAATCTGTATATGATAAAGTGCAATTGCAAATACATTATAATGCAGTGTGAATAAAATTGACATGAACAAGATCACAACAGGGTCACCAAGATGGTTTCGACACACGGATTGAATGAATGAGGAAATAATGATAAAGAAAGTAGGTACCAGATCTATAAAATTATTAAAATCGTTTTTTATAGATTGTTCATTTTGTATAATAAAATGGAAAAAAATAAATCAAAATGTTGCCCATCGCTGGCTACACATTTTCCCATCTCTTTGTCAATTTATGGTATATGTTAACGACATAAATGAATCAAGAAATGGAGGAAGATCGAGAATGTCGTGGCAGAATCAAATCAATCGAGTATTTAATGTCGACCAAATGAGTGCTTGACACGATGTATGAATGTAGAGAAAGTGAGAAAAGTATTGTAGGAAAGAACAGTGTGGCAATCCTTTCTGTATGTTTACTGCTTACAGGGGGTACAGCGTGTTGGTTAATTAGTTATATTTATTATTCAAAATTTATTTGTTTTTTTTTGTATTAATTTTTTTTTCTTCTCTTTTTTGCAGGTAAGTTCCAGATTCATAACAAATAATGCGGTAACGTTGGTGAGCTGACGTAAGACCATTTTAATTTTATTTAACCCTAGGAGACGACTCTCGGCTCTCTAATAATAATAATAATAATAATATGCTAACTTTTAAAGCGCCGTTTTTGTGATGTAATCACCTCAAGGGCGCATTAAGACGTGTTTTAAATCTTAAAAATCTAAATGTGACCGCTTAATAAACGATCGGTTTAAAAGTATAGTAGAACAAAGTAGAAATGTTTCAATTGGGTATGAAATATGAAAAAGATGGGTTTTCAATTTAGATCTGAAATCTGTCGGATCATTTATGCATCTAAGGTGTGAAGGGAGATTGTTCCAAGCTGATGGACCTGCTACCGCGAACGCTCGATCCCCGAAATTTGTACTGGGGCAACGCTTCGGCTCAACTAATCTTCCTATTGCTGAGGAGTTTATGTTCTGTACTTAGACACCCCTCTTTTATTCGTAATACAGTAGAACGTCGTTTATCCGGACGTCATTTAACCGGAACGTCAATTATCCGGGCAAGCCGAGATTATGAAGTGCAAATAAAGACGAGGATATCTTGTTTAAAAAAATCTCTAATTATTTTTCCAGTACTGTGGAGAAATGTAAGCCTTTTTATCTACATGCACTACATACATTCTTAATTGAACACTAAGGAATTAACACTGTGGAATTCCATGGTAATATACTTAGAAATTTTAAAATAACTTAGTCCACTTTTTATTTAAAAATATTAAAAAACACGACATGTTTCCGAGGATACATCCATCTTCAGGTGTAAAAATATAATAAAAGCTAAACAGAGAAAGACTAATAAAAAACGCATTTAAAATTCGCTCCAATAATTCAAATTTTAAAATTAACCTGGGCCATTTGTTATAAGTAGGTACTAACAATATTTTTTTAACAGTAAGAAGTAATAAATAATAATAATATATATAAAAAAATGTAATATAGAAAAAACATACATTTGAAAAGACATAATTTATTTAGAAATTAATAATTAATTTGCATTTGATTGGGAATGGGAGCTTGTGAGATTAAATGTAGACAAATTAGACAAAGCGAATTTTAAATGCGTTTTTTATTAGTCTTTCTTTGTTTAGTTTTTATTATATTTTTACACCTGAAGATGGAGGTATCCTCTGAAACATTGATTTAATTTCAAATTAAATTGTCGCGATAGCTGTTTCGCCTACCAATGCTGGCACCATCAGGTGTTACAATCAATTTGATTCATGTTTATTGTAACATCTTTTGGTGCCAACATTATATAGCGAAACAGCCGTCGCGACAATTTAATTTGAAATTAAATCTAACTAACTAACTAACCATCACGCCATTTCCCCGTAGGGGTAGGCAGAGAGGATGGATCGCCACAATGCTCTGTCCTGGCATACCAGTCGGGATTCCTCTACATTCATACATCGTACCATGCACGCACGTCGATTATTCCGACTTCGAATGTGACCGCTTTTTAGTAATTGATTAATTTGTTCATGCCATGTTTTCCTCGGTCGTCCTCGGCTTCTTTTTCCACTCACGCTGCTTATGTACAACTTTTTAACCATTATGTCCAAACCATCTCAGGGATCCTTTTTTAATTTTATCCATGATGCAGTCATCTGCCTTACATTTCTTTCTTATTTCGGTATTCTATCATACAACGTTTTCCCGCAGATTCTTCTTAGTAATCTCATTTCTACGGCGTTTATCCTGCTTTCATCCTTCTTTTGCCGGCACCAAGCTTCACTTCCATACATGATTTGAAATTAAATCAATTGTGATTTTATAAAACAGTTAATAATTATTATTTAATAATGTTTTATTTTTACTCTTTTTATTCGGTGGCACAAGTCGGTTATTTAGCATTTGTGACGTGCGGGCCTAATAATAATGGACTTGAGCCCTTATTTTCTTAATTGAATACCGCTGCCGCAATAAAAAATGTTATTTTCCAGCGAGGTGTGTTTAGTTTTGATTAAATTAATATTCTTCAAAGCTTTATCATAATCTTAACTCCACGTGTGGAATTAACGTTACACGTGTTACCCGAATCTGAAATTGCTTTTAGCCCTTTTTATAGCGTACTGTACATGCTTTAAATTCGGTTTTCATTTTCACAAGAAAATTGAACTTCGGAAGCAGGATACATGCCGTAGAAATAAGATCATTGCGAAGTATTTCCCGGAAAATATATATGATAAAATACCAAATGATAATGCTAAACCTTCGAAGTCGGAAAAATCAACGAGCTTGCATGTTACGATGTATGCATATAGATAAATCTCGATAGTATATCAATATAGAGTAGTTTGGTGGTCTGTCCTCTCTGCCTACGCCCCCGGGGAAACGGCTTGATGGTTTGTTAGTACAAAAACGACGAAACAAGATAGAAATGTAAGGCAGATGATAGCGTCTCAAATATTTTTTTAAAAAGGATAATTAAGATGGTTTTGATACATGCATGAGGCCCACAATGACCTACGGAATCAAAGCAAGATCAGACACTGTCAGAACCAAATATCTCTTAACTGTAGCAGAAATGAGAACATTGCGACCTATTGTGGGGAGAACCCTTAGATGTAGGATACCCAATGAAGAAATTCGCAAATCCTACAAAATTGAAGACATAGTGAGATGGAGTAGGCAGAGAAGACGATTCTGGAGGGACCACTTGGAGAGAATGGATCCAGCAAGAATTCCTAAGATCGTGATCCACCAAGACGATCACCAAAGAGATGGAGGCTGGTTTTATTCATCACAGGAAGAAAGATGATATACTGCATAAATAGATCGCAAGCTCTTCAATCAGAAGAAGAAGAAGAAGAAGGATACATGGAACGAATGGATGAGAGAAGAATGGTTTAAAAATTGTGTACAGTAATTGTAATGGAAAGAGAAGCCGAGGACGGTCGGGGAAAACGTGATGTGCCCATATTAATCAATTGCTAAATGGCGCCTATATATGAAGTCGTATAGAGAAATCTCGATATTTCAAGATAGAGTAGTATGACGGTTCATCCTCTCTGCCTACCCTTTGGATAAATGGTAAGTTCGGTTTTGTTACGAACCGAGTTAAAAACACAATTTTTAAATATATTTGATTGAATTCTTTGTGTGACAGACAAATAGTACGTTTATTGCTAGAAATGTTACGGTCTATATTGGTATGAAGTGTTTTTGATTGATGTGAATGTTTAATTGTGTGTAATGTAAGTCACCAAGAGATGGCGCTCGAATCGGTTTAAATCTTTTTAAATCGTCTGATCGCCTAGTCTGTCGATGCCAGAGAGTCCGGTGAAATCGGTCACTGTCGAAATAAATACAAAAGTGAAAGCAGTTATTTTTTAAAACATAGGTTTTTTCATTGTCGCCATAAAAACTCGATTTATTTTTAAACATCTATTTAAAACAGACTAAAAGCCGATTACGATGAATTCCCCCTTCTCTTCCCTGGGGAACGTACCGAGAGTTATAGAACGCCATGGCACCTGTATCCACAGTGTGTATCTCGGCTATATTTATGGCCGCGATACATTATTCGTATCGCGTTTCTTCAGCAAGTGGTCGCCCGTGAGTGGAGGGGGGAGATTTATAGATTGCATTATTTAAGTGGAGGGGGTAGTCCTAGAGCCAGTTAAGACAACAGCGAAACACAACACGTCGCACTTACGTGGATTGTTAAGAATTAGCCGGTCATAAGTCAAATTTCAAAATCGATGTTAAAAATACCAAAAAAATCCTAGATCCAAAGAAATGTCCCAGTAACAATAATTGACTATCCCCAACCTCGAATCTTTTACCGTGTGTGCACGCAGGTGGTTGAAACATGTCCGCCTAACGAAGTGCACGTCGTCATTGTTCTTAGCGCTCTCAGTATAAACATTTAACAAGGAGAATTTTGCCTTGTCCACCTAATATTTCGAAGTTATCGTTATGGATTCGAATAACTCAGGTAATGATCAATATTTCTTGATGTGTTTTACATACTTTAAAAGTTATTTTATATTATTTGTAGAACCTCAAAAAAAGGTGGTCTACTAATGAAATTTTTACTTAATTTTCAAGTTTTTAAGATATTTTGTTATATTATCGCGTCCTATCGCGTAATGTTTGTTCCTGTATTGTATACATCTTATATTTGACTAATTAATGACATAAAATTTGGTTGCGGATAGCTGCGGTTGACCAAATTACAGTTATTTTTTTAAAAAGGATGACATCACTTTTTTTTATTAACTTTTTCTTAAAATGTAATAAAGTGTGATTTTCTCTTTTTTAGGTATATCTGGTACCTTGGGTACAAAAACCGTAAGCCGTAAATATCTTTACGATCAAATGCAGCAGCAAGATTTACCTAATTTAGATGAAAAAATTAAATATCTAGAAAATCACCTATTGTCCTGTTGTGGTGACACTCCAGATAATCTAAGCAGTTTCAAACAAAGATTTGCATATTTTAAAACACCAATAAAAGAAAAATGGTCGAAAGCCCATAGAAAAGAAGCAATGTTTCTTAAAACTAATGAAAAGTGGTTAGAAGGAACATTCGAACTTTCTGCAAACAAGCAAACTTGACCAGGTCGGCCTTCTAAATCATTTGAAGATTCTAGTGAGAGGACTAAAAGAAGAAATACAGAGTAAATACGTTCTTCGCTAAATAAAGTAATCGTTCATGCAGCGCAAACAACATTACAGGCTCGAGGGAAAAGGGATGCTTCGAAAATACTACGGGAAATATAACGATTTGATGAATATGCCATGGCTACTGCGAAATTGTATGTCGAGTTATATAGTTGGCACCCAATGACTCCGACTTTGCATAAAATATTGATTCATGGTGCAGTTGTAATTGAAAATGCCTTATTACCCATAGGACAGTTGTCGGAAGAGGCAGCAGAAGCCAGAAATAAGCACTTTCGATTATACCGCGAAAACTACGCAAGAAAGTTCTCGAGGGAGGAATGCAACCTTGATATTTTTAATTATTATTATTGAGTTCAGATCCACTATTAAGTAGCATGAAACAAACAAAAAACGATCAAACCAGGTTCATTTTGCCCTGAAACAATGAATATGTTACTACCAGCTAACCCTAATACCGAATCCGATATTTCAGACATGGTTCAAGATTTGTCCATAAATGTATAAACAAATTTAAAATACTGATTTGCACCTCAATTATTAATCTGTAACTAGATTTTTTTTTGTTTGTAAAATTTGTATAAAAAAAAAAAATTCCTCGAGATTTAGTATTTTTTTATATTTTTGGCTGGGAAAAAATATTTTTTTTACTAAGGACAATTTTTTACGATAATATTTATGATTTGAAGTCAAAATACACCGTAAAATAATTTTGACCGCCTAAATCATTTGAATCCACCTATGTGCGTCGGTAGACATTAAAAATAAGTAATATTTGCGTGATACAACTACAACAACAACAATAATAACAACAAACCATTACGTCGTTTCCCTGGAAAAATAGGGAGAGAGAATGGACTGCCACGCTGCTCTATCCTGATTCATCTGACACAACAATAACATTGTCAACAACAACAACAACAACAAATAATAACGATATAACAAAAACAATATAAAAACAACAACAACAAAAATAATGACAAAAATAACACGAAAAACAACGCAAAAACCAAACAACAAGAATTCACAAAAACAACAACAAAAACAAAGACAAAAATAACATGAAAAGCAACCCAAAAACCAAACAACAACAATAAAACATCAAACAACAACAAAAACAAAGACAAAAATAACATAAAAAAACCAAAAACCAAACGACAACAAAAACAAAGACAAAAATAACACGAAGACAACACAAAAACCAAACAACAACAATAAAACAAAAACGGTTCCAAGAAATCGACGTGCGTGCTAGGCACAATCTGTGAATGTTCAAATCAAATCAAATCAAATCAAATCAGTTTATTTCATCAACAGACATTACAAAATCAAGAGAAATATGTCAGGAAAGAACAGTGTGGCGGACCATTCTTTCTGCTTACCTCTTCGCGGAGACTTCGTAACACGTCACCTGAGAGTAAGAAGGTTCCAACTGACAAAAGTAAAAAGCTGAGAAAAAGGAAGTCAAAGTTTTGTTGGTTTCGGGTGTGTACTTGTAGATATAAAACCTGTATAAAAGGGTTTTATTCCAATTTCCAGAGATTCTTTTACCGAAAAACGTGTACATTTTGTCTGGCAACAGTTGGAATAATAAAGTTCTAAGTTTAAATGGATCCTTCTGCAGTGAATCGTGTGTTTTAAATGACCAGATGGAACTTGATTCTTTTCGTAACATCAAAATGACGATACTTTTATGTTTTTTTTAATTGTACGTATAGATAAGTTGAGTAAGAACCCCTTTTCACGAAAAAAAGCCAAATGTGAAATTTTGTTAGTTGGAACCCTCTTACTCTCAGGTGACGAACAGTTGGTTAGGTTTTTATTATTATTTTTATCAAGTTATTTTTGTTTTATACATAGTTCTAATGAATGTCATGGGTGACCCGATTCGGTCTAGGAGCACGATCCACTTGAAGGTGAGCGGGTGGCCGAGATGGGAGTGAGAGGGCGCCCTCTTTGTTGCAAGTAGCCGATTGGCTGGGGATTGTTAGGGAATTGTATACGGCGAGAACAAAAAAGGGTTGTGCTGAGAGCGGTAGAGGAATGCATGCCGGAACGCTCAGGCTGTAAGAGATTAGCGGGGGTGTTAGGTTCTATTTCGTTTTGTACCCCGTAATGCGCTAGTGGCGAAATGGGATGTTTCGACTCTTTCACGTACGCCCCTTAAAATTTTCTTCCTTTACTTCTTCTGTTTGAGCACAATTGTGTTCTTGTACCTACCCTTATGTATTGTATTGAAACGTGGAACTAGCAAATGAAGGATGAAAGCAGAATTAATTTGATCTCTTAGATTAAATGTGAAACGAAAATCTGTGTATGTTTTTTTTTGGTGCAGTTGCAAAATTCAAGTATCTCGGCAGTTTCCTAACAGTAAACCTCGACCCCGATGTTGAAATCAAATGTAGAATAGAAGCAGCTCGTGCTGCCTTTAATAAGATGATAACTGTTTTTTGCGATGATAATATTAATTTATTATGTAGACGTTGAACGATCCAAGTGTGCGCGGGAGATGCCTTTTGTTGGCGATGAGGTTCGCAACCCATCACACCGCGTCTCTCGCGATGGCGATAAGAGAAGGATGGAGTACCGCATCGATTAAAGTGTGGCAGTCCATTCTTTCTGCCTACCCTTTCGGGGAGACGGCGTGATGGTTAGTTAGTTAGTTAGTTTAATATTAATTTAAAATTACGACAAAGAATGGTCAGATGCTATGTTTGGTCAGTGATTTTGTACGGGGTGGAGTCATGGACCTTTAAAGTCAATATTATGGTGGATGCCGGCATTTAGTTTATTTTCAAAATAATAAACAAAGCTTCGATATAGCCCTAGATTAACTATTAAAATAATTTATATTTTTTATTTGAATAATTTTAGATGAACCTGTAAGAAGTTATAATGGTCACCGCAAAGCACCAATTATGGAACAGGGTCCAACAAATATGGCGATAACTTCATATGTAATTAAATATTTTTTTCTTCAAATTTTGGTCAAATCAAGTTAAAACATATTATTGATAAGGATCAATCCGGGCGACCAATGAAACGAACGTTCCTTTTGACACGTGGGCCGGCCGGAGCGGCTAAGTTCGGAGCTCTTTTCTCATTTATTAAAATTGCGTGACACCCGCGGAGCTCCGAGCCGTTACCGTGTGGCGGTGTTACGACTTTCTATCTACATACGCATCAATATAATAATTTAATATTGTTGGTTTTATAAAATAAATTAAATTACAGACAAAAAATATTGAAAATACTTGTTTTTTCATACCTCTGAATCCGTTAAGCGGCAGGAGTAATCTGTAACCTTTTAAGATTATTGACTGGATTAGTGATGGAGTTAAATATTTTATTATCGACATCTGTAAATCAATTTGATATGATTGTCATTAATTCTCCTATAAAGATATCTCTCTCTCGCTTCGAAACGATTTTAGACGCGTTTTTATAATGGTATTAAGTGTCTCGATAGCCAGTCTCAAGTGGGCGAAGTTATAAAAGGTTCAATGACAGATTCAAGTACTTTGATTCACAATATAAAATTGACTATTTCACGTTCAGCCTCGCCAAACCTGACACTGGTGATGCCGGTTGGCATACCGATTCGGACATTAAATTTCTATCGCTTTAGATATGGACTTGTTTTACGTATTGTTGGTTTTATGCAAATGGTGCACTCAAAGCTTTATATATGAAAGGAGTGGCACTTAAAAGGGTGAAAGGTTTAGTCAACTTTGTGTCGTTTCCATGGGCGCCGGGTATAATAGAAACATCACACGTGACGTCACTATCTTTGTCCCTTTAAGTTTTGCCTCTATTAGCCAGTTAAAATTTTTTTTTTAGATATATGATAACAACAACAAATAATAATCAAGGTCTTCCTCTATTTCTAGCTCCGTTCACGCCGTTTACATATACCTTCTTTACCATTCTGTCTTCACTCATTCTTTCCATTTGCCCAAACTATCTTAATGACCCTTTCCTTATTTTGTTCATAACACCATCATTCGCATCGCATTCACTTCTTATATTTTCATTCGACACTCTATCGTATACAGAGTATCCACACATTCGTCTAAGAGATCTCATTTCTACTGCATTTATTCCGTTAAACCACGTCTGACAATTATTTTAAAGTTGTATACATCAGTATTTGTCAGTATAAATCCAGTATTTGTCTACAAGTATTTGTATACATTGAAAAAATGTTGATTTGATTTGATTCATAATATTTTTTTCGCTCTAAATTCGTTCATTCTTGAGATATGATCATTTTGTGAATAGCGGAACATACTCGTAGATATTTTAGGGTTGGGAGCGACCCACGAAAACAAAAATGATTAAGATTTTGGTGTTCATCTTTTCGCCTTCAGCCCGACCGCGATTCAAAATGATCTATTTAATTATAGCCTTTATTAAATTCTCAATATCATCCCTTAACCGTTCTCGGGGCAAAAAAGAAACTATTCTCGTTTCAACCCTTTCGGGACTGCGGGGTAATGATGCAATTATCTCCGTGTTGGGGGTATGTCCGTATTTTATGGAATTTTCCGGGTCGCCGACGGAATATCGGGGGGTTGGAAACCTTGCGGCGCTTGTCAAACATTGTAACAGCTGTCCGCTGTAAGTGGGCGCCATTTGTTTTGCGAGCGTTTTGAATTATAGTCATTAATATTGGGACAATACCCCCATACGATGCTCCGCTCGCTGCATCCTCCCTGGCTTCTCGAGGGTTCCGTGATTTATTCGCTTCTTGATGTACGGCATCATCATCAGGGATAGGCTTAACTGTCACCGGCATACCATACGTTTTTCAGTCAGTTAGTTTTAGACGTGCATGATTTACTAAATTTCCTCGATTTTTGTATGTATTTACAATTTATAATTATTATTGCACTTAAAGTTGTCATCGAAAACAAAAGCCTATCCAAAAAACCTAAGATGGCAGTGCATAATAGTGTTCTTGTGCCGACCCTTAGGTATGGAAGTGAAGCATGGAACTGACAAAAGAAGGATGAAAGTAGAATAAATGCAGTAGAAATGAGATATCTAAGACGAATGTGTGGCAAATCTGTGTATGATAGGGTGACAAATGCAAGTATAAGGAGTGAATGTGGTGCGAATGAAAGTGTTATGAACAAAATAATGAAAGGATCATTAAGATGGTTTGGACACATGGAAAGAACGAGTAAAGACAGAATGGTAAAGAAGGTATATGTAAACGGCGTGAACTGAGCTAGAAATAGAGGAAAGCTGAGAAAAACGTGGCACTATCAAATCAATCAAATATTGAATGTCGGTCACGTGAGGAGTCTAAGAAATCGACGTGCGTGCATGACAAGATGTATGAATGTAGAGGAATATAGAGAAGTATATCAGGACAGAACATTGTGGCGTTCCATTCTTTCTGCCTATCCCTACGGGGAGACGGCGTGATGGCTAGTTAGTTAGTTAGTTAGTTACATACATAATACAATTTCTAGAGTTTGAAATCGTCACACGTGACACACAAAAAAAAGAAGAAGACGACATAGTATTTTTATTGAGAGATTAAGGCGTAGACGTATCGCCGCAATAAAAACACCGAAATCCCTTTGTATGAGCTTAAGATTTGAGGAACCTAATCGTCTTTCTTTCCTTAATTTTGAGTCACGGGAATTGTTGTTTTCCTACCCGTTCCCCCCAGGCATCTATTAGGCCCCCTCCCGGCCACGAGTGTACTGGACACATCCAGACTCCCGGAGTTTCCTAAGGATTAACGGTAAATTATTGGGCAAGGACCATACCACCCTTTACAAGTGAAATCACAGCGATGCGACCCGTTGCGATAAGGCAAAAGATATTCGGAACACGCTTAACCTTTCCCTTATGGTGCTTAAATATAAAACTTGCGTTCCGGTGTAGGGTAGTCAGTACGCGATAAAAAATTAGCGATTTTAAATCGGAAAAATAGGAACATTCATAACTAATCCCCTTATATAATTATAATTGAAGTCAAAAATGATAATAATTGAGATTTGATTGCTAAAAACATTAAAAAACCATCTGGCAACGCTCACGGAACGGGCATAGACCCGCTCTGGTTGCAAGCCCGAAAGCGACTGCCGCCGGCGCGGCGGGACGGCGAGAGTGAGAACATTGAGCTAGAACATATGCAAGAGTGAGATGCGAATATAGTGTCGCGTAATCAGCGCTACGAATTTTGTTTCCGATGTTCACAAAATACCTCCGATGTACCCGATGAATTCTGATTATTATTAATATTATTTTTTTAATCAATGCGTAAATATATTATGAGGGGATACCTAAAATCTTAACCTTCTATATATAAAATGTATAGAGATATTGATGGTTATTTTAAGCAACGTGTAGAAGATACCCATCACAGGGAAGGGAGGGTTAAACGAAATATATTTTAATTTATTGTTATACCTTGAGAATGAGAATAGCCGACCCCAACATTCAGCACAGACTAAGAGTTGGGGTAGCGCCAGGAAGAAGTAGAACAAGACCTAATGTGGAAGGGACTAGTAGAGGAAAATGGCAGAGACCCATATCCAGCAGTGGAGGGAACAAGGCTGAAGAAGCTTCTTCTGTATTCGACTACTTTTTTTACGTACATTTCATTAACATGTTTTGGGAAAGCACATGTTTCTACAATTCGAAATTAAAAATGAATTTATACATATAAATCTAAAAGAGCATTATGTTTTAAGTTTATTTTTATTTTGTTATATTTATTTTATATCATTGTATTTTATATTTTTTGTTTTTATATTATTTGTTTTAGATTTATTTTGTGGATGTTGGACGATCGAAGTTAGCGCGGGAGATGCCTATTGGTGGCGATGAGGTTCGCAGGCCATCAAACCGCGTCTCCCGCGGGCGAAAGAGGCGAAAAAGAGTGCCGCATCTGTCAAAGTGTGGCAGTCCATTCTTTCTGCCTACCCTTTCGGGGAGACGGCGTAATGATTAGTTAGTTAAGTTTTAATTTTTTTTAAGGCTTTATCAAATGTAGCAAGGCGAAAAATGCCATCAACATAAAAAAAAAACTATTAGAAAAACAGAAAGATCTGGAGAATGGAGAAGGTAGATTTTTTAGCAAGGCAAAATATGTCATTCCCATGAGCCATAAAATAATCTAATAGAAGTTTTCATTCGTTTTAAATAAAGTGATGGTTATTTTGTTCGTTCTTTTGTTTAGTCCGATCCGATCCGATCCGTCGCCCGCTCACAATGTGTGAGGCTGCCCTTAGGGTCTGCGGTCCGCATTGCCGCTAGATTTTCCCAATTCCACGGGCGATAAATTCCCCTTGTAAGAAAAGCGAAAACGGAAATGAAATTATCGGGCCACAGTTATTAGTTGGCGATTATCGGCCCCGGGCCCCGGTTGACGATTCCGGCTGGGATGCTGCTCCGGCAAACGTAGCCGGGAAATTTATAGTCTTCGCATAGTCACACAGTTGATGTTTCAAACGCGTTGCTCAATGAATGTGTAGTGGTGCCCAAGCAAGGCGAAATATGTCACTCCCACAAAATATTATAACACTTCTAGAATAAAATATTTTCTTGAAAAAATGATGTAAAGCTCCATATTAAATAATTAATACTACATAAAAACTCTGTTTTCTAGACGTTTTATTATATTTTATGGGAATGACATGCTTCGCCTTGCTAAGGCATTATCAAACATTGATATAATAAAACAGACCTTTTCATTCCTAATAATTATAGATTTCTGATGTTCTTAGGAGATGTTTATTTCTCTATAATTCGTCATCATATCTTGTCATCATATTGCAAACAATTTATAATGCTCTTAGTAAGGTGAAACATGTCATTCTACTTCTTCTTCCTCGTATTTTAGGTCGTATGACCTGTTTATGACGGTGGGCTGTCCTGGTTCAAATAAATTCGTTTTTAAATCTGTCCGTCAAGGTTATTCCAAGCATGGATCTTTCCATGGCGCGTTGGGCGACATTGAATCTGTAGGTCCTTTTGTCAGTGTCCACGTCTCGGCTCCGTACGTCATGACTGGCAAGACGCACTGGTTGAAGACTTTAGTCCTGAGGCATTGTGGTATTTTAGAGGTGAGAATATAAAGGTGATACATATCATTCTCATAAAGTAGAATTATTTTCATTCGCATTTATTAGTCCAGTTTTTGCCACGTGAAGATAAATATGGATTTTGAAGTATATATACATCTTCCAAAAATTTGTCATGCATGATCACAAATAACAAAGGTGGAATGGGGAATGTTGTAATTACATAAAGCGTGCGCTTAACCCAACCAATGACAGGTCATAAGTCCTGTAAACACCTTGATCATCCATGTTCAGTTTCCAGTTTACGTCTTCGTCTCTATTGAGATACAATTAAAAAAGTTCAGTTTTTATTTATTTCTCTCTTCTTCTTTCCCTTGCCATTTTCCATCATATGGGGTCGGCCATCCTTTTTTTATTTTGACTCATCTCCACTGTCAGGTTCTCGCGTTGGAGCTCCTTTTCCACGTTGGCCCACCATGTTGCCATTGGGCGACCTCTTCTTTTTGGACAATGTGTTCACTGTCTCTTCGCATCACATGACCGTACCACCGGAGTCGAGATTCTCTTAATTTTTCCGTTATTGGGGCAACCTTAAAGCTACCCCTCACGTATTCTTTCCTTACGTGGTCCAGCCTTGTGACGCCTCCGGCCCACCTCAGCATTTTCATCTCGGCAGCGTGGACTCGACGTTCGTGGACTTTTTTGCTGGTCCAGCACTCTGCTCCATATAGCATGGCGGGCCTCACTGCAGTCTTGTAGACTCTGCCCTTGGTCCTGATTGTAATTTTTTTAACACACATTTTCATTCTGAGATATCTCTACATGATGGAGTTTGGTAGCTATCCGTGGCTTTATCCCACTGCATTCCTCTTGGGCATGCTGGGGACCAATAGTCTACAGGTAAGGAGGGATGGGTGCACACTTACCCATTTCTTCAGACTTATCAGGGGTTTCTGTGAGAATTCCGTCATCTTGGAGGCTACCGTCTTTATGTTCCGGATGGCTATCTTCGACAGCGTCAGTACAGACTGTTTTATATCCCAGCATGCAGAACCAACCTGCCTCTGGTGATGCCGGTCCGGAGAGCAATCAAACTTCTGAACATGATCCTTTCGGAGGTCGACGTCTTTCATATTCGTGAAAGTACGTTCAGAAGACAAATACTATTGACTTTGGAGAGTATCTTGTATTTCTAATGTCAAACTATCTCTCATGCGTTCCTGGTATTATATATTTTTTATGTTTTACCTGTTCTCAATAGATGCCTTAAACTATGATTGTCGTTTGTAATATCTTTTGAGAAAATAAACTGATTTGATTTGATAATTTTCAATCGCCAATGTTTTCATGTCTGATGTTTTAACTAACTAACCATCACGTCGTCTTTCCGAAGGGATTGGCAGAAAGAAATATGTTTTAAGGAGACGCCTTTATCGTGTGATCTAAATTTCCTCATCATATTGCAAACAATCAAATGAAACTTGTTAAGCAGCGATCGGCTGGTCACCCCATTGCAGAGTGTCTTGCGCCGCCTTCACTCTTAACCCTGTTTGTCCAATCCAAGATAAACTTTAACCCGCAGATAGCGTCCCAGATTTCCTCCGCCTAATCCCGGGTTTTGAGTTAAACAAACGAAACTCTTGTACATAATGTGCCCCGCCTAACATTATGTGTAATGTCGGTGAATTTAATTTAAATTCTGGTCGCCGCGGCCCGGAGTTGGCATTCCGGTGAGCAAAAACAAATTTCCGGCCGTCGATTGTATCGGCAGGGTTTTAAAACTATGCCCTAATAGATTGACTCTACTTTCTCAGGGGTAAACAACACATTTTAATGGTGCTGTGCGCTATTTGTAGATTTAAACTTTAATAAAAATAGAATAACCGAGCGACGAAATACGGAAGAAATGTAATGTGATGATTGCATCATAAATAAAGTTAAAAAAGAATCCTTTAGATGGTTTGGACATATGGAACGAATGGACCAGAGAATAATGGTTTAATGTTGTATACAAGTGTGAGTGGAAAGAGAATCCGTGGGAGACCAAGGAAAGCATCTTCTTCTTGAAGTGCCATGTCAGGTTCCCCCGACGTCGGCTATCACCCTGGCATAGCCCTCTCTGTCCTGTTTCAGTAGGTTCATAGTGATGTCCTGGGGAGTCTACCCAGAGTGGTTTCCCTTTGCCTTCTCTGGAGGATTTTCTGTCGGTGTTACCTTTCCTTAGCTGGGGCCCTGGATATCCCCAGCCTGGGGGTATCCAGTTTTATGGCGCTGAAAACTCGCCATTCGCCCTCTTTCTATCTGCTATGACCGTGATCACATTGCCTGAGAGACCACTGGAGGACGTTAGAGAGTTGGACTTGGTAGTAGTGTTGCTGGTGTTGTTGCAAAATGGCGCATTACGATATTTTAAGGAACCATACTTTCAAGCAAAGCATACTACAACGTAGCCGTACTACCCATCCGAATCCCAAGGAAATTTATTATTATTAATATTTTGATGACTTTTATTTTAAGTGCACCGTTTTTTAAAGTGCACTTAAAATATAAGTCATCATATTGATGTACGAAGCGTATGTTAAAAGCCGACTGACATATATGGTTCCCTTCTGGGGGACAGGAAACCAAAAGGACATCTCCAGACTCCAAAGACAACAAAATAAAATAATAAAATTAGTATATAACATTAACTACCTTACCCCAACCATACAAGTTTACAGACAAACAAAACAAAAGGACATATCAGACCTGACCAAATATGAGACCTTAAAAATTGTACACAGAATGACCATGGAAAAGACAACAGACAGCATTTACAAACTAACCAAAAATTCAGACATACACAGACACTGGACCAGGAACTGTGACAAATACCACTTACCGAATGCATGAACTAAGACAGGACAATCAAAGATATTGAACAATGGACTGAAACTTTACAATGAGCTACCAAAAGACACAAAGATATTCACTACAACTCAATATAAAATATATCTGAAACAATACATAATTAATAGTAAGATCTAAAAATGTATCCATATAACCCAATTGGTTTTTTTGAAAAAAAATTAAAAAAAAAAAAAAAATCAATTTCTCCAAGGGCGCACTAGAAAATGACTGACCGTACAGTGCAGTCTTTAGAAGTTTCGTAAATTTAACGTCACTATCCTCATACTTAATACTAACATGGAGGCTATTCCACGCCAACGGACCCGCAACGCTGAAAGCACGATCATAGAAACTTAGGCTCTGACTAGAATTGTTATGTTGTTTAGGAAAGCATGATATTACCAAATTCTGAAATATCGACGAGCGTGCATGTTAGTATGTATGAATGTAGAGGAAGCTAGAGAGGTATGTCAGGAGAGAGCTGTATGGCAGTCCGTCCTCTCTGCTTACCCCTATGGAAAACAGCGTGATGGTTAGTTAGCTAGTTTTTGTATATCGATTAAATGACGAATGCATGGCAACGGAATCTGCTATAAAATTAAATTATCTTAAAAATCATTCAGCGGGCTATTAATTAAATCCGATTGGGCAATTCAGAGGTTATTATATTGATAATGATAGTATTAAATATCGATAGAAAATATGTATATAATTTTTTATTTTTTTAATTTAAAATAACACGCTTGTAATCCAATAAATGGAGTTATTACTATGAATAAAAAATTCTGTTTTTGGTTTAACTAAAACTAATTCTGCCTCACCTTTTTTTCCTGACATATTTCTCTAGCTTCCTCAGCATTCATACATCGTGTCATGCAAACAATGTATGAATGTCGTCACGAACGTCGATTTCTCCGACTCCCCACGTGGCCGACATTAAAAATTTGATTTATTTGATCGTGCCACGTTTCCTCGGTCTTCCTCTATTTCTAGTTCCATTTACATCGTTAACATATAATTTTTTTTCCATTCGTTCTTCATTCAATCTTTCATTTTACATGTGTCCAAACCATTTTAATGATCCTTTCATTAAATGTGAAAATGTAATAATGATTATTGTAATTGTTTAACAAAATGTCCTCGCAAGGCGAAATAAACAAGATTTTTAAGATGAATAATGATGTATAATGATGATGTACGAATGTTGAGGAAGCGAGAGAAATATATGTCAGGAAAAAAAATGTGTGACAGTCCATTATTTTTTGCCCACCCCTTCGGGGAGATAGGTTGTTTAACGTTTGCCAATATTTTTAAATTCAGTCAAACGCTAAATCTTAAATATTTCGAAACATGAAAAAATTGACTTATTCCACTTTCAAAAATAACAGCTCATATCTTATTTGTGTAAAGTGCTGATATTAGGAAGGAATGTAGAGCGAAAGAAGGTATTATGAACAAAATTATGAAAGGATCGCTGCGTTGTTTCGGACATATGGAGCGTATGGGTGAAGAAAAAATGGTTAAAAAAGTATATGTTAACGATGTAAATGGAGTAAGGAGTCGAGGTTGACCGAGGAAAACATGGCATGACCAAATTAATCAAATATTAAAGGTTGGTCATGTCGGAACCGGGAGGATCGACGCGCGTGTACGACTCGATGCATGAATGTGGAAGAAGCTAGAGAGGTATGTCAGGATAGAGTAGTGTGGCGGTCCATTCTCTCTGCCTACCCCTGCGGAGAAACGGCGTGATGGTTTGTTGTTGTTGTAGTTTTAGTAGTATTTTTATTCATTTTTTTAAAGTAAGTATTAAAAAATGAATAAAGTTGTTACCTAGGACGAGTTGCGATGCCGTCTACGGCAGTATATCACTTTTTGTGAGTGTCCTTAAGGATTTCGTTTGCAGGGGCGATAAATCCGAGTGACCCTTGCCTCTGATGGTTGACGTGACCCACATATGGGGCCATATATCACCCTGCAACGTACACTACACGGCGTGTCCACTGGGTTAACAATCGGACAATGTGCTCACTAGATAACAAATGTTATTGTTATTTCTTTTAAAACAAAAACAAACAAACAAAAACCATCACGCCATTTTACCGAAGGGGTAGGCAGAGAGATTGGACCGCACATTACACTACATGACCTATGTAAATGATGTAAATGGAACAAGAAATAAAAGAAAGTATATGTAAATGATGTAAATGGAACAAGAAATAATTGAAGACCGAGAAAAACGCGACTCTATCAAATCAATCAAATGTTAAATGTCGGCCACGTGAAGAGTCGGAGAAATCGACGTGTGCGCATGACACGATACATGAATGTTGAGGAATGAAGATAAGTATGTCAGGAAAAAAGTGTGATAGAGAAAAATAATGAAGCGGTTAATTCTTTCTGCCTACCCTTTCGGAGAATCTACCTGATGTTTTGTCACTTGTTGGTATTTGAGCGTTTCATCTTTTTTTTTAAAGTCGTAATCTAAATATATTTAGTCAAAGCCGCGTCAAGAGCAATCTCAGCCCAATGTTAGTTAGAAACAGTAAACTAAGCACCGACAATAAACTCCTGATATACAAAACGGACATAAGGCCGATCTTCACTTACGCAGCCCAAATCTGGGGCTATGCAGCTTCGAGTCACATACGAAAACTCCAAATCCTGCAAAATAAGGCTATCCGTTTATCGCTTGGTGCGCCTTCATGGACCAGGATCACACAACTGCACCTAGAATCGGGAATCCCGATGATAGATGAATTCATTCTGAAACTTGCCGAACGTTTTTACAAAGGATTCCCAACACATCCTAACCCCACAATAAAAGACATCTCAAATTACGACCCAAACACATCCAGCCGCCACAACGCTTAAAATCGATCCTCCTTCAGAGGAACACTCCAGGCCACACAAATCATGCTCCCGCATAAACTAACAACTCACCAAATCACCTTCCAACAATGTTCCCATCAGACGTAAGAGGAATAGCCACATGAGCTGAACCTCTGTAAGCCAGAAGTTCCAAGTCCAAACCTATATATATTTGCACCCTTGCGATTGCGTGACGTGTATTGATTATGAGTGTGGCTTTCCATCCTCTCTGTCAAATCGTGGAATAAAATGGCGTGACGACCAGAGTGCCATTATATCTTCGTCTTAAATAAAGATAAAATTAGTATATTTTATCTTTAGTGTGTACTCAGAAACGCTACTGTGACGACATGGACCCAGCGAATAGTATCATATCTTCATTTTATCAATTTATTTTTAAATTAATTTAATTCTTAAAAAATGTTGTGTAACGTAATTGGAAAAAATCCGCATATATTGTAATATACAGATTTTTGCTACTACGCTCATTTTGGCATCTGCTTCCAACCCTTTCAGCTCTTACATATATGTATCCGTATATAGATTAAACATTTGCAAGTCTTGGTGTCGAGGATGTATGAGACATGCAAAAAGAGTGACTTGGTGATGAATGTGTCTAAATCTAAAGTGATGGTTTTCGAGAAAGAAATGTATGACGATTTGTGATATAAGCGCGATGGGCGAGAAATTGGAGCAAGTTACCGAATTTACGTATCTGTTCGTATTGTATGAGGTTCAACTCTTGTGGCTATTCCTCTAACGTCTGATGAGAACATTGTTGGAATGTGATTTGGTGGGTTGTTGGTTTATGCGGGGGCATGATTACTTAGATTTGGGGGGTTTGATTCAAAATTTCTTACGCAAGCCGGGCTTCTGGGCTTCTATGGGAGTACCATCACTGTCTTTACATCGATTTGGCTCGCTGTTAAGAGCGATTTTTAAATTAATATTAAAAATTTAGTTGGTAAGTTATTTAATATTGGAGTTACGATACTATTGGTATGGGCGTTCGAAATTTAAAACACACACTGAAAACAACATTTTTAACCGCACACTATCAGACAGATGTTAAAAAACACTTTGAAAACGAAAAAAATAAAAAATAAAATAAAAGGAATGGTCTCTTCCCATTCCGATGCAATCGGGTACATTCGTCTTCGTGATAGGGTTTAATGAAGCAAAATGTATTTAAACATTCAAATACGAAAAGGACATTTCTGTTAAGTGTGCAGATAACGGTGAGAAAGGATGGGTTAATTTTGTTTTCGAAATTTATCGAAAAAAAAAAATTACAGGGGTCGTCGACCTTAATAGTTTATCTGAAATTCTTCCAAATAATGTCGTAATTAACCCTTACCACTCCATTATTTTTTTATATTGTTTGTCAGCCAACTCTAATTTAAATAATGTCAGAATATTTTTATTGATAGGTAGTTACAAAAGAAATCGTTAAAAAGTCATTTGTAATGATTTATTCTTCAAATAAAAAACAATTTACAAAAAACATTATGGACTACTCATAGTTTTGCATAGTATGGTACTTTTTAAAACAATCTCCAGGATGGAGACCAGGTTTTCTGGAACAGGTCTCACAAAACCACACTGTTTCCCGTCTTCCCTCTGGAATCTTTCTGTTTCTGCACACAGTACAGTCTTTAGAACCTTTGTCCAGTTTCGCAATGAAGCGGGGCTTGTACTCTAATCGCTCCTCTGCATGACGTATCACGCGAAGTTCCCGCCACTTTAGGTTATGTGAATTTGCAAGAATTATTTTCTAGTAAAATAAAAACGGAAAACAGTTAAAATCTTATTAAAACGTGAAATTAAATTCTTATCTTGTCGGCCACCAGCCGACAACTGAGTTTTAGCGTACATATTGCAATGTCGGTTGGCATTCGACAAAGGTAAGGGTTAAAGCTTTTTAAAAAAATATTTAAGCTTTGTCGGGATAGAACAATATGGCGGTCCATCCTCTTTGCCTTCCATTCCGGGAAAACGGCGTGGCTGGTAATTATTTTTTTAAGGAACATAGAAGTTCTTGGGATGCCACTTGGACCTTTTTAATGTAGTAGTTTCCCATTACTTTCCACCGTTTTGTATACCTATCGCCTTTTTAATACTAACTAACTAATCTATCATCATGCCGGCTCCCCGAAGGGGTAGGCAGAAAGAATGGACACTTAAACCGATGCGGCACTCCACCCTTCTTTTTTCGCCCCCGCGGGAGACGCAGTGTGATGGGTTGCGAACCTCATCGCCTTTTTTTATTGTTGCGTCAATATTACCAGACCAAAGACAACATGATTTTTTTCGTAAATTAAAGTGGGGTAAAAACTAGTAAAAGTGTGTTAATATATTGTCTATGGTATTTATTATATATATTCATAATAATTAAATAAAACGATGTTTTTTAACTACTTCCACTTTTGTCTTTATTTAGACAGCGACCGGTTTCGCCAGGCTCGCTGGCATCGACAGACTGGTCCCCTGGACTGGACTGGACAGACCACCCCTGATCTGTATGTATATAAAGGACTAAGTTTACAATAGTGTTACCAGTCTGTCGATGCCAGCGAGCCTGGCGAAACCGGTCGCTGTCTAAATAAAGACAAAAGTGGAAGTAGTTAAAAAACATCGTTTTATTTAATTATTATTTAAAATGAACTTCCATCAAGAGATTTCAGTAAAATCATTTGATTATATATATTCATGTTTTATCTCTAGTCATGGAGGTTATCTTACAGCCTCAATAATAGTCTGGCTATCTTTGTTACGTCCCAGTTGCATTAAATAAATAATTCTTAGAATTACATGTAATACTTTAGCCCTTGGCGATATAGGGGTCATATACGAGTATCTAGGCCACTCTCCAGAAATGTGGACTCAACAGAGAGCAAACCCAAGACAGAGCGTCCTGGAGAAATCATGCTAAGAGGTCCGACCCCACTTTATATAGGAAATTGCAAAGAGAAATATAAGAAGAAAATGCAATGCGAATGAAAGTGTTATGAACAAAAGAATGAAGGGACATTAAGGTTCTTTGGACACATGGAAAGAATAAATGAAGAAAGAATGCTTCCACTTTATGTCTTTATGTCGACAGTGACCGGTTTCGCCAGGCTCGCTGGCATCGAGCTGCAATTGTAGCTCAATCATGGAATAATGGATGGAAAAACCAAAAAGAGCAACGCCAACCTAACATAATAATAATAATAATAAATTGGATAATTTATAAAGCGCCATTTTTATGAATTACTCATCTCAAGGGCGCTGTAGAAGATGCTCCGTTTTATCAACTAGATAATAATAATAATAATAATGATAAAAAAAATGTAAACATATTTAGTATGAGGGCTGCACCTGACGAAGTCGATCAGCCCTTCCTGTCAGGAAATGATAATTTGAAAAGGTGCGTTTTTAATCTCGATCTAAACTCTGATTGATTCTCAATGCACTTAAGGTCTGCTGGAAGACTGTTCCAGGCTGAAGGGCCGGCTACCGCGAAGGCTCGGTCGCCAAAGTTTGTGCTTGGACAGCGTTTTGGCACAGTCAATCTACCGATCGCAGAAGACTTAGCTGATCGCAATGTAGACTGTCTAGCATTCAGGTTCTCGTTGATGCAGAGTTCAGATATATAAGCTGGTGCCATTCCATGCAACGCCTTATAGACCGTCCAGCAGAGCTTGTATTGTATCCTTCCTAACGTACTAAGATATACAATATATTGTATTTAAATTCAGTAATATTAGGTAGCCCCCATAAAACAAATGTCGTCAGAAACAAGGCTCCGATGGTATGGTCACGTGATGAGGAGACCTCACGACCATGTAGTGAAAAAGTGTCTCTCCGTGTCTAGTAGGAGAGGGAGAGGAAGACCTGAAACTACCTGGCTGACGAATGTTCAGAGGGGTATGAAGGCCCTAGGCCTTAAGGAGGAAGCTGCCTACGAAAGAAATACCTGGCGCCAAATGATAAGAAAAGCCTACCCGAGTAACGGGAAGAGGCGAGGGGAAAGAAGAAGAAGAATATAAAAAACGAAAGTATAAATTTTTCAAACGTTATATATAAATATGTCAACTATAATAAAATTTTAATTCCATTATATTGAATACGATTTCTCTTAAATAACGTTAATTTTTGAATGCAGTAAATAATACATAAATTATTTTTGTATAGAATCATGTTCACCCTCCTTGATCTGTTTATATTGTATATAAAGGACTCTAACTAACTAACTAACTAACCATCACGCCGTCTCCCCGAAGGGGTAGGCAGAAAGAATGGACTGCCACACTTTTCTTTCCTGACATATTTCTCTCGATTCCTCAACATTCATACATCGTGTCATGCACGCGCGTCGATTTCTCTGACTCCTCACATGGCCGACATTCAATATTTGATTTATTTGATCGTGCCACGTTTTCCATTTACATAACTAACATATAATTTTTTTACCATTCTTTCCTCATTCATTCTTTCCATATGTCCAAACCATCTTAATGATCCTTTCATTATTTTGCTCATGACACCATCATTCGCACCGCATAAAGGACTTAGTTTGCAATATAGTGTCACCAGTCTGTCGATGCCAGCGAGCCTGACGAAACCGGTCGCTGTCAAAGTAAACACAAACATGGAAGTAGTTAAAGAACATCGTTTTATTTAATTATTATTTTAAATGAACTTCCATCAAGAGATTTTAGTAAAATCATTTGAGTTGCCATTAGTTGGAGGATAAGAAAGATCTGTAGATTTCTCTACCCCTGATCTTGAATCTGGTGAACTGTCTCAGGTGTATACCCTCGGTCAATACTATTTTCCCTGAGATCCTTGCAGAATGTTTATTTGTAAAATTTTCGCTAAATCTACAAAGAAAATTTTTAAGTATGATGGACCGCTGTATACAGAGCTTCGAAAATAAAATGGCATAAGTCAAATAAAATAAAAATATGTAAAAAGTATTTGGAAGGAGGAGAAACGAAAAATGTTGGTTTATAAATTTTCAATGAAGACTTGGCTATTGAGAGTAAGATGAGAATCTATAAAGCGTGCGTAAGACCAATAATAGCATATGGCGTTGATGTAAGGGCAGACATAGTCAGGACCAAACAAGTTTTAACGACCTCCGAGATGAAGACACTAAGAACGATAGCAGGCAAGATACTGAGAGATCGCGCGAGGTACACCAGAATTAGAGAGATATATGAAGTCGAGGATATTATAAGATGGAGAAGACAGCGAAGGTGGGACTGGTTCAGTCATGTCCAAAGAATGGACACTACACAGACTCCCCTATACTGTACTACATAATCAGCCTTACGGGACTCGTCCTCGTGGAAGACCTCCTGAAAATTATGCTGGAGAGAGTTCAGAAAAAAATTCTGAGGTATCTCTACATGAGGGAGTATGGTAGTTATCCGTGGCTCTATCCCACGGCATTTCTTTTAGGAATGCTCGGAAGCAATTCTTTACAGCTTCGAAGAGATGGGCATCTCATAACCCATTTCTTTAAATTAATCAGGGGATATTTCGAGAACTCGGCCGTGCTAGAGGGTGTTGGTCTTTTTGGTATTTTTGTCCCTGATAGATTTCTCCGACAGCGACAGCACAGATTGTTTTACCAACCGGCCACCAGAACCAATCTGCCTCTGGTGACACCGGTGGGAAGAGCAATTAGTCTGCTGAATGCGGTCTCCTCGGAGATCGACGTCTCTTATATTAGTGAAGGTACGTTCAGGGGACAAATACTCATGACTTTAGAAAGTATGTTGTCTTCCTAATGTCGAACCATCTCTAATGCGTTCCTGGTACTTTGTTGTATTTTTATAATATTTTACCTGTACTCAATAGATGCCTTAAACATTTTCCTGTTTGTAATGTCTTTTGAGTTAATAAACTGATTTGATTTGAAAAGAGCAACTCTCTGGAGAATAGACCACAAAAACGTTTTATCCTTCTTTTGCCAGTTTTATATTTCATTTCCATACATAAGGGTCGGTACAATAACACCATCTTATTGATTTATTTATATATTGTTTTATTTAATTATTTTCTAACTAATTGTCACGCCGTTTCCCCGGTGGGGAAGGCAGAGAGGATGGGCCGTCACATTGTTCTATCCTGACGTAACTCTTACGCCTAATTTTCAATCACACATCGTGACATGAACGCTCGTCGATTGTTCCTACGTCGAACATGGCCGCCTTTCAGTAAATGATTAGTTTGGTCATGCCATGTCTTCCTTGGCCTTCCTCGACTTCTTCTTCCTTTATTCACATTACTTCTTTGTCTTCTTCTTCTTCCTCAGCCTTTTCCCGTCTACTCCTGGACAAAGGCCTCCTCCATTCGCTTCCATGACATTCTGTCTTGTGCAGACTGCATCCAGGTTATTCCGACGTGTCTGTTCAGATCACCTTTCCACCGTAGTTGCGGTCGCCCTGCACTTCTCTTTGCCGTCCGCGGTCTCCAAGTCAGGAGTCTTCTTGTCCATTTTTTATCTGAGCTTCTGGCCACGTGACCTGCCCATTGCCATTTTAGAGTCGCCACCCGGTAGATGATGTCAGTGATCTTTGTTTTTCTCTCACCGTACCGTTTCTGACTCTGTCTCTTAGACTTATTCCTAACATGGCTCTTTCCATGGCACACTACTTGTATATATCTTTTTAACCATTCTTCTCTCATCCATTCGTTCCATATATCCGAACCATTTTAGTGACCCATTTTTAATTTTATTTAGGGCCTATTCATCCGCCTTACATTCCTTTCTAACTTCATCATTAGATATTCTATCATACATTGTTTTTCCGCACATTCATCTTAGTGACTTTAAAATTATTATTTGTAACTTTTAGATACATTTGGGCTTGGGCCGCTTTTCTTTTAGGGATTTGAAAAATTAAATACAATATTTACCTAACGCACCCTTTTCAGCCGCGGACGCCACCCAGTGGCGTATCTAATTAATTTCGGCCCCCAGATTGATGAGCGGACTCCTCGCCTAAGACTGAAAAATTATTTTATAAAACGCAGCATTTGTTCTGCTGCGTCAGACCCGGCTTAGGAACCCAGAAAGATAAAAAAAACGTATTTTTTTTGCTTTAATACTAAGTGAGTTATTTTTTTAAAATGTGGTTAATAAATTAATCGGAAGGGTTGCAGGCCAAAATTTAATCCACGTTTGATATATAATAGTAATTTGGAATAACTAGATGTTTACCATCTTAATGGTTTGGACGCATGGAAAGAAATAATGAATGAAGAAAAGATTGTAAAAAATGTATATGTTAACGATTTAAATGGAACAAGAAATAGAGGAAGACCGAGAAAAACTTCATCATCAGCCGTCTGTCATCCACTGCTGAATGAAGGCCTCTCACAAAGCACGCCACCGCCCCCTATCCATCGCCGCTCCCATCCATCCATGTTCAGCAATCCTCTTCAGATCGTCGGTCCAGCGGGCAGGGGGACGTTCAACTCTACGGAATCCTGTACGCGGTCTCTACTCCAGAACCCGTCTTCCCCATCGGCTATCGGTTCTCCGACAGATATGGTCAGCCCACCGCCACTTCAGCCCGCCTATCCGCAGAGCCACCTCAGTCACCTTGGTTTGTTGTCGAATAAATTCGTTTCTAAATCTGTCCCTCAAGGTTATTCCAAGCATGGCTCTTTCCATGGGAAAAGTTGGCACGATTAAATAAATTAAATATTAAATGTGGGCCACGTGATGAGTCGGGGAAGTCGACGTGCGTGCATGACACAATGTATGAATGTTTAGGAAGCCAGACAAATGTGTCAAGAAAGAACCGTGTGTCGGTCCATTATTTCTGTCTACCCCTTCAGCGAGACTGCGTGATGGTTATTAGTACATAAAGATGTACACAAAATGATTGGTTGTGACATCTGATGATGCCACAATCATCGGTAAATAGATCATTTGGCGAAACAGCTGTCGCACGTGAATCGCAGCGAAAATTTGTTAAAAGAATCTTTTTATCCGTTTAATTTGAATCACTTACCATATAATATCACAACATGTAAAATTTTTAATTTCTGGATTGAAATTGTGATAGCTTTTTCGCTGACATATGATTGCATCGTCAGGTGTTAATAAACTATATTTGATTGTAACACCTGATGCCTCCAATTGGTGATACAGCTGTCGCGACAATTTCATAAAATTTTCTTCTTCTCTGTTGTAGACCTATGTGGTCTGTTCTCCAGAGTGTTGCCTCCTCCTGTGAGGTAGATTCCCAGCTGTCCTTCCATCTTTTAGGAGGTCTTCCACGAGGACGAGTCCCGTGAGGTTGATTATGCAATGCAGTATAGGGGAGTCTGGTGGTGTCCATTCTTTGAACATGACCGTACCAATCCCTTTTTCGCTGTCTGCTCCATCTTATAATATCCTCAACCTCACATATCTCTCTTATTCTGGTGTTCCTCACGCGATCTCTCAGTGTCTTGCCTGCTATCGTCCTCAGTGTCTTCATTTCAGAAGTCCTCAAAACATGTTTGGTACTTGCTGTGTCTGCCCTTGCTTCGACGTCACATGTTATTATTGGTCTTACGCACGCTTCATAGATTTTCATCTTACTCTTAATGGCCATATCTTAGTTTTTCCATATTGTGGATTTTAGAGCCCCAGAGATTGCAGCTGCCTTGTTTACTTGGCCTTGTATTTCTTCCCGCAGATCAGCTCCTCCCACCAAATCTATGCCTAGATACTTGAAGGTCCTGACCTGTTCTATGGGTTGATTTTCTATAACCAGGTTACATGTTTTGGGTGTTTTGGAAAAGGTCATACATTTTGTTTTTTCGTTAGAGATCGTCATGTTGTATTTCTTACAGGCTTGATGTTGTCTGTCTAGCATTGCATAAATTTTTAATATAATAATTGTAATATTATTAGTGTTCCAAATTCAACAGTTAAAAAAATATTTGTGTATAAATAATACATAAAAATATTTTTTGTTTATTTTAGGTACGCGAAAAGGAAATAAACGGTTTGAAAGCCGAAGACAAAACACGTTAAGTATAGGCATAAATTTTCCATTTAGAACCTTTTTAATCCTTATTTAATATAATGTATGTTTTTATTCACGCACGAGATTCGGAAATTTGGAAGGGTTTTCCCTTTTGTAGGGATGTTGGGTATACTTCAAATAAATCAGCTCATAAATGAATGTCGTGAAAATCGACGTGCGTACGTGTCATGATGTATGAATACAGAGGAATTTATAGCTGTCTCCCCAATGGCGGAATGATTAGCTGGTTGGTTGCACGAATATGCTTATTAATAAATGTAGTGAAAATCGATGTGCGTACGTGTCACGATGTAAGAATGCAAAGCAACCCAAATTTGTCTGCCCAATGGCGGAATGGTTAGTTAGTTGGCTGCACAAATTTGCTCATTAATAAATGTGAAAATAGACGTGCGTGCGTTTCATGATGTATGAATATTCATATTAGTGAAAGTACGCTCAGAAGGCAAATACTCTTAATTCTGGAAAGTATCCTGTCTTCCTAATGTCGGACCATCTCTCATGCGTTTCTGGTAGTATACTATACACATTATAATATTTTACCTGTTCTCAATAGATGCCTTAAGAATTAATTTTGTAATGTCTATTGAGGAATAAACTGATTTGATTTGATGAATACAGAGGAATTTCAACGCTTTGAATAATCTCAAATTACGGCCCAAATATCCCCAATTGCCTTAACCGTTCAAAATCTATTCTCCTTCAAGGCCGTGCCACACTGTTTGAAACAAGTTCTCCACAGGGGTGACCTTGGTGGAGAGGTGTGGAGCCCACGGTTGGTGTAGCGTTCATATACTGTTGTAAACAAGCTCTCCACATGTGGAATGCGTGTTTAAACGGTGGATCCACACGCATACTATGCGCGTCCGTCCACAAAGTTTGTTGAAGGTCAAACGAATTTTGGTTTCAACAAGTGTCTACACAGTTTTAAACCGCCGGTGGAGACCGATGTGGAGAGCTTGTTTAAAACAGTGTGGCACGGCTTTCAGAGGAACACTCCGGGCCACACAAATGAAGCCCCCCGCATAAACCCACCAATTTACCTTTCCAACAATGTTTCATCAGATATAAAAGGAATAGCCCCAAGAGATGAACACCCGTAAGCCAGAAGAGAGAAGTCCAAGGTTTTCAAAGTATCTCTGAACTTTGTATTGCTGATACTCCCAATTTCAGGCAATATACGCTTCGATTAACTCCTCAGCTCTCATTTCTACTGCATTTATTCTTCTTTAATATTTTTTAGCAGTTTCATGCTTCATTTCTATGCTTAATTTTTTTAACACTGTAATAGAATATACAGTGTAATTAGCGAAAAGTCAAAATGTAATTATCGCAAAGTTAGTTGGTCTGGCTCGTTAGTTTCAGGTGAGGAATGAACCTAGTGTACTCCGCGGTCGTGCGTATTAATATCGGATATGCCCACCGCCGGTCCGATGGGCGTCGGCGGGCATAAATCTCTCCCCTGCGGGACACCCTAAAGTTGGGAGCGTTCCTGGAAACATTCCCTGCTATCCCCCATCCCGTAATAGGGACGGGACGCCTTCGCCTAGAAACGAAAACTGTTTCGATTTCAGCGCTTTATTTGTGATCTTATAATAACACATTGCGTTGATGCAAGGGCAGATACAGTCAAGATCAAGCAGGTTCTTTGAATGTCAATGAATCAAGGACCAGACACAGTCTAGACCAAACAAGTTTTGAGGATGTCGTTAAAGCAAGGCCAGACACAGTATTGACCAAACAAGTTCTGAGAATGTCTGAAGCAAGGACAGACACAGTCTTGACCAAACAAGTATTGAGAATGTCTGAAGCAATAGCAGACACGGTCTGGATCAAACAAGTCCTTAGGATGTCGTTGAAGCAAGGGCAGATACAGAATTGACCAAACAAGTTCTGAGAATGTCTGAAGCAAGGGTAGATACAGTCTTGACTAAACAAGTTTTGAGAATGTCTGAAGTAAGTGCATAGACAAGTGACACAGTCAAGACCAAGCAAGTTCCGAGGATGTCGTTGAAGCAAGTGCAGACACTGTGAGGACCAAACAAGTTCTAAGCCTATCGTTGAAGCAAGGGCAGACACAGTTAGGGCCAAACAAGTTCTAAGCATGTCGTTATAGCAAGGGCAGACAACCAGGACCAAGCAAGTTCTGAGGATGTCGTGTAAGCAAGGACAGACACAGTAGTTACCAAAAAAAGTTCTGAGGATGTCGTTGAAGCAAGGGCAGACACAGTCGAGACCATTGTGCATAATTTTTTTCCCAGTTCCATGCTTCCCTTCCATACATCAACACCGTTGTGCACTGTCATCTTCGCTTTTACAATACGTTCTGATTTTAAATGACGCTTTCACAATTAGAATGCAATTTTTCATAGTCAAGCAACTTCTTCTTCTTCTTCTTCTGCTGCTTTATTTAGGACTGCGTCCTGTTATTTCTCGGAGCCCGTTCCTGGAATGTAGATGTCCAACTGTCTCGCCATTTTTTGGGTGGTCTTCCTAGAGGTCGATTTCTTGTTGGTACTTTATTTGCGGCTATACTTATAACTTTTTCAGAACATGCTCTTTCCACACGATCGTTTCAGTAGCGTCTTCTCAGTCTTCCCCAACGCACGACATCTTCCACATTGCAGATCTTTCTTGTTTAAGAATTTCTTACTCTGTCTCGGAGTGTCGTTCCCGCAACGGATCGGAGAGTCTTCATTTTTGTGGTTCTTAGGAAACTTTTTGTTCTGATGATCTCGTTTCTATTCCATGTGTCGATATAGGACGTACGCATGTCTTGTTCATTCATTAAGTAATAATCGTTATAATTAAAAACATACACTTTTATTTAAGCTAAAACTAACTAACTAACTAACCATCACGCCTTCTCCCCGAAGGGGTAGGCAGAAAGAATGGACTGCCACACTTTTCTTTCCTGTCATATTTCTCTCGCTTCCTCAACATTCATACATCGTGTCATGCACGCGCGTCGATTCCTCTGACTTCTCACATGGCCGACATTCAATTTTTGATTTATTTGATTGTGCCACGTTTTCCTCGGTCTTCCTCTATTTCTGGTTCCATTTACATCGTTAACATATACATTTTTTATCATTCTTTCTTCATTCATTCTTTCCATGTGTCCAAACCATATTAATGATCCTTTCATTATTTTGTTCATAACATCATCATTCGCACCGCATTCACTTCTTATATTTTCATTCGACACTCTATCATACACAGAGTATCCACACATTCGTCTAAGTGATCTAATTTCTACTGCATTCGTACATATCAGAAGGAATCCAAATATGGCTACGTCAGTGAGGCAGTACTCTTTCCAGAATTTACAATTTTTTTTTTATGAATACTGCCTCACTGACACTGAAAATGTCCAAATCCGAGATGATTAGATTCAGCGTCCGAATTGCTCTTCCTACTGGCATCACCAAAGGCAGGCTGGATCTGCGTGTCGGAGTAAAGAACAATTGATATCGGCGTTGTCCCAGATAGTATCAGGAACAAAAATACCTATTCGCTCCAGAACATAGGGGTTCTCAATAGAGCCCCGAATCAAAATGTGTTGAATAATCGACTTGCGTGCATGGTACGATGTATGAATGTAGAGGAAGCCCGAGAGGTGTGCCAGGACAGAGCATTGTGGCGATCCATCCTTTCTGCCTACCTTTCCCGGGAAATGGCGTGATGGTTAGTTAGTTAGTTAGTTTTTATCTATATCGCGCTAAATAACATCATTTTCTTTGCTGAAGCAACTAAAACAGGTAACAACACTACACCAGAAGGGGAACATTAAATTTCCCGGCCGTAGAAAAGTTTCCCACAGCTAAATACCGGAGATGTGTATGTGTGTGTGTATGTTGGGAGATGCTGTATTATCCTATCAGAGATATACAGAGTTTTATGATAAATCGCTACCTACGATATAGTGCAGAAGTTCGGGTGAATGCGGCCTGGCTCCTATGATTATAACCATTTAATGATTTGAAGAAACATTCTGAATGTATACAAATACTTGTAGACGAATACTGGATTTTACCCATTGCGGGTTATAATTTCAAGGATAAATTGTATCTCAATTGAGACGAAGATGCAAATGAGGGTATTATTTGCAAACCTGGCAAACTCCATCATTAGATGTTTTGAGTAAATCGCAAAAAACTGATACGCTAATAAAATGCACTTTTTTCCGATATTTATTTTTTTCATCTCAACCAGTTAGTATTTTAAAAGTAATCAGCCATGAAATAATCATCATTATGTTGATAATTAAAGTAAAATAATGAATTTCATTTTGGAGTTTGCCAGCTTTGCAACACTCAAGTGGAGGTTGCCATGTTTGCAACAAACCATATATTTTAATAGCAAAATTCTTCAGAATGAAGCCGAATTTGAAACTGAAAATCAATAAAAATTGTGTGCAAATGTATTATGAATAAGACCCAATTCATATCTCACTTTTGATTGTTGGTGGAGTTTGCCGGGCTTGCAAATAGTACCCTCAAATAGGAAACATAATATGGTCGTCGAGGCGTTTACAGGACTCATGACCTGTCATTAGTTGGGTTAAACGCATGCTTTATGTAATACAACATTTCCCATTCCCCCCTTCTTACGACCACCACGTCTGACAAATTTTTGGAAGATGTAGGTACAATGAACCGGTTAGAGGCATTTGAAATGTGACTTCACCGAAGAATGTTCAGGATCCCATGGACAGACAGAGTGAGGAACACAGAAGTCCTAAATCGTTCAGGAGTAAATAGAGAGCTGCTGACATTAATCAAAGTCCGCAAGGTTTCATCATATCCGGGTCACGTTCTAGGAGGAGAAATATCGCCTGCTGCATCTAATTTTGAAGGGAAAAATAGAGGGCCACAGGGGGGCAGGGAGAAGGCAGATCTCTTGGCTGCGCAATGTGAGGGAATGGACGGGAATCGGAACTGTGGCGAAGGTATTCCGGACAGCGCAGGATAGGGAAGAGTTTAGCAGACTGATCGCCAACGTCGGGGGTACCTGACAGGGCACTTTAAGAAGAAGAAGATACAAAAAAGCGTGGAACTGGTAAAATGTTTACCAAAATGCCCTATACCGTATTTTGAGATGATAAAACGAAAGGGATCTTTAAAAAAATCCATCTCTCATGAGGAAATTTCCAGGACAACTTGTTGTCAAGTTGCGCTGTTGACTATGTCAACATTGCCCTGATTGGCCCAGCATCCCGGTTAATCTTCCGTCACTAAGCCACCGGGTGCCGGACAACGTTTACTTTTGAAATTTCCCAAAACACGTTTTCTCATTTTGATTCAAAACATCCAGCGGACGCCTAAAACAAGCGTATGAAAACAAACATGACACTTAAATTCTAATACTTCAGGCTTTGCATTAACGCCGCGAGCACAGGAGAAACGTTTAGAATTCTTCTTCTTTTTCTTATTGTGCTTCATTTTCTTCTCCTCCATTTACTTCTTCTTCTTCATTTTCATCATTTTATTCTTCTTCTTTTTCATCATCTTCTTCATCTTCATTTTAGACATCATCTTCTTCTTCGTCATCTTAATATTAATTTTATTATTCTTCTTCATAATCATCATCTTCTTTTTCTTCTACAATTTCTTCTTCTTACTTTTCATCATCTTCTTCTTCATCTTCCTTTTAGTCATCATCATCTTCTTCGTCATCTTAATATCAATTTTATTATTCTTCTTCATCGTCATCTTATTCATCTTAATAATAATTAAATTATTCTTCTTCTTACTTTTCATCAACTTCTTCTTCTTCTTCTTCATCATCATCATCTTCTTCATCATCATCATCATCATCTTCTTCATCATCATCATCATCATATTCTTCTTCTTGTTCATTTTCTTCTTCTTATTCATCTTCATTTTATTCATTATCATCATCATCATCTTCTTCTTCATCGTCCTCTTCCTCATCCTTTTAGTCATCATCATCTTCTTCGTCATCTTAATATCAATTTTATTATTCTTCTTCATCGTCATCTTATTCATCTTAATAATAATTAAATTATTCTTCTTCTTACTTTTCATCAACTTCTTCTTCTTCTTCTTCATCATCATCATCTTCTTCATCATCATCATCATCATCTTCTTCATCATCATCATCATCATATTCTTCTTCTTGTTCATTTTCTTCTTCTTATTCATCTTCATTTTATTCATTATCATCATCATCATCTTCTTCTTCATCGTCCTCTTCCTCATCCTTTTAGTCATCATCATCTTCTTCGTCATCTTAATATCAATTTTATTATTCTTCTTCATCGTCATCTTATTCATCTTAATAATAATTAAATTATTCTTCTTCTTACTTTTCATCATCTTCTTCTTCTTCATCATCATCATCATCATCATCTTCTTCATCATCATCATCATCTTCTTCATCATCATCATCATCATCATCATCATCTTCTTCTTCTTCATCATCATCATCATCATATTCTTCTTCTTGTTCATTTTCTTCTTCTTATTCATCTTCATTTTATTCATTATCATCATCATCATCTTCTTCTTCATCGTCCTCTTCCTCATCCTTTTAGTCATCATCATCTTCTTCGTCATCTTAATATCAATTTTATTATTCTTCTTCATCGTCATCTTATTCATCTTAATAATAATTAAATTATTCTTCTTCTTACTTTTCATCATCTTCTTCTTCTTCATCATCATCATCATCATCATCTTCTTCATCATCATCATCATCTTCTTCATCATCATCATCATCATCATCATCATCTTCTTCTTCTTCATCATCATCATCATCATATTCTTCTTCTTGTTCATTTTCTTCTTCTTATTCATCTTCATTTTATTCATTATCATCATCATCATCTTCTTCTTCATCGTCCTCTTCCTCATCCTTTTAGTCATCATCATCTTCTTCGTCATCTTAATATCAATTTTATTATTCTTCTTCATCGTCATCTTATTCATCTTAATAATAATTAAATTCTTCTTCTTCTTCCTTTTCATCATCTTCTTCTTCTTCATCATCATCATCATCATCATCTTCTTCATCATCATCATCATCTTCTTCATCATCATCATCATCATCATCTTCTTCTTGTTCATTTTCTTCTTCTTACTCACCTTCATTTTATTCATTATCATCATCATCATCTTCTTCTTCATCATCTTATTTATCTTCATTTTATTCATCTTCATATTTTTCTTCTTCCTCTTCTTCTTTATTTTCATCTTCATTTTATTCTTCTTCAACACCTTCTTCTTCTTCTTCGTCCATTATTTCTGCTTACCCCTTCGGTGAGACAGCGTGATGTGTAGTTAGTTATGAAAACATATGTTTTCTAGAGGGTTTATTATATTTTAGTAGAGTACTGAATATCAGCTGTCGTCGTGACGATATTCTAAGGATTTTTGCGAGTAGATGCAAGTGTTGTGGCATTCTATTTAGGTGAAATCTCACGGCGCAGCATCACGGAGTCGGTCCACATCTCTTCCCCTCCTGCAGGAGAGATTGCGGGGTCACGTGCCGGGTAGAATAGCACACGAACTTCGATACTTAAGCCCAACTTGTTAGGGCGGGAATAAACTTACACCGTACCTCTAAAAATAAAACAATTGCGTAATTACCCGAGCTCCTTCAGACTTCTTTTGATTGAAAAAAAATAGTAAAAAAAAAAAACACGTCGGAGAGATCAAAACTCCGGAGAGGAATATACATTATTATGTCTGTTTTTATGTCAAGAAATCAAAGAAGAATGTTAAATAATCTAGCCTTACATGTAACCACAACAAATTATATGGTATTTTTTCAATGAGAAAGACGAAAGCAGGATAAACGCCGTAGAAATGAGATCACTAAGAAGAATGTGCGGGAAAACGTTGTATGGTAGAATACCGGACGATGAAATACGAGAGAAATGTAAGGCAGAGGAGAAAAAAATTAAAAAAGGATCCCTGAGGTGGTTTGGACATATGGAACGAATGGATGAGAGTAGAATGGTTAAAAAGTTGTACACAAGCAGCGTTAAATGAAAAAGAAGCCGAGGACGACCGAGGAAAACATGGCATGACCAAATTAATCAATTACTAAAAAGCGGTCACTTTCGAAGTCCGAATAATCGACGTGCGTGCATGGCACGATGTATGAATGTAGAGGAAGCCCGAGAGGTATGCCAGGACAGAGCATTGTGGCGATCCATCCTCTCTGCCTACCCCTCCGGGGAAATGGCGTGATATTTAGTTAGTTAGTTAGTTAGAAGGATATTGCCTGCACTTAAAGTTGTCATCGCAAACAAAAGCCTATCCAAAAGAGCCAAGATGACAGTGCATAATGGTGTTATTGTTACGACCCATATGCATGGAAGTGAAGCACGAAACTGGCAAAAGAATAATGAAAGTAAAATAAATGCAGTAGAAGTGAGATCTCTTAGACGAATGTGTGGTAAATCTGTATATGATAGAGTGTTAAATGCAAATATAAGAAGTTAATGCGGTGCGAATAACAGTGGTATGAACAAAATATTGAAAAAGATGGTTAGGACACATGGAAAGAATGGTGAAGAAGGTATAAAACAACTTCTTCTTCTTCACTTTTGGTAGATTCAGGAGTCTGTTATTTCAGGCAGGTCCTCTTGAGACGCTGAACTCCAGCTTTCTCTCCACCGTTTCGGGGGTCATTCTTACTACATGTTGATGCCAGTATCGCCGTCTTTGACGTCCCCATCTGACCACATCTTCTCAACACATTTAAACGACGTGAACTAGAAGTAGAGGAAGGCCAGGGAAAACGTGGTACCATCAAATCGATCAAATATTAAATTTCGGTCACGCGAGGAGTCGGAGAAATCAACGTGCGTGCATGGCACGATGTATGATTGTAGAGGAAACGAGAGATGTATGTCAGGACAGAATAGTGTGACGGTCCATTATTCCTGCCTACCCCTCCGGAAAGACGGAGTGATGGTTAGTTAGTTAGTTAGAGTTTTACATCATTGTTCAAAAAACAAAAAATGACTTTTTTAACACTTATTACACCTTTGTATTACAAGTATATCCAGCCCACAATTTTAGACAACTGTACCTAAACAACCAATACACCTATTTATATTTATAAACAACAGATGGAATTTTATTGTTTATTATTTAGTGTTTAAGTAATTAATTATGCAATATTTTGCTCGTTAAAATGGACAACGGCTGCTATTATAGGATAAGGAGGGTATAAAAAAAATATCTTTCGTCTTTTGTTTAAACAGTAGAACAATTTCGTGGACAAACAAAAGAGGCGAGAAAATCATTATAAGTACGTTTCTCCAACGGTAGAATGCTTTCGCCCAAAATTCATCTTACCTATCTTTACATATATATAATTCTTCTATACGGGCGTATGTAGTTGAACTCCTCCTAAACGGCTGGACCAATTTTGATGAATTATTTTTTGTGTATTTGAGTGGATTTTTGGATGGTATAGATTCACAAATGGACCCGGTAGGTGACCGTTAAAACCTTCTGGGAAAATCACGAATAATTGACATTCTGAGAATAATTCATAGTTGTGTTTGTTTACCATAGATGGCGCTGGTGTCGAATTCAGTGGTATTTGATTTTGAAGCATGCGCAAATCACTTGCTTGTAGCTTTGTAGCGTAGATTTAGAGATTGTAAAATATATTCTAATGCCATTAATTGAAGACTACAGGGGAAAAACAAGGAATGTCAGTTAAAATTCAAAATAAATGTAATAATGCCATCTAGCGGCATTTGTACGTATCTATCCACAGTAAAATTTTCATATTCAAAAATCATTTGTGTCATCGACTATGGCCAGATAATCGATTGCTAATTGCTAAGAAATATATAGACTTTGATTTGCTTTATTTTCAATTTATTCAAATTAACCTTCTACTGACATTCCTTGTTTTCCCCCTGTAGTCTTCAATTATAAATCCTTGGATTAAGTCTTTTTTTAAAGATATAATATATTTTAACGAAACAAAACCATATTGAGGATCAATTGAATAGTATTTTTTTTTTGTCATTTGTTAATTATGGTTTTATGTTGAAAGAACAACTTGTAATAGAGTTATTAGTGCTCAATTAGGAGATTTATAATAAATTCTAATACCATTGATTTAAATTTTTGCTGTTAGTCTAAAAAAATGCTTTCATATATGCATTTACTGTTAGGTTAAGTTACATATCAATGCAAAAATCGAATGTTTAAGAATTCGACAAATGAACTGATTTCCAATTATTTTTGTCAAGTTGACTCTGCCGCTTGAAATCATGTCCCATAAAACGGAAGGGGTTCGAAATTTAAACGGAAAACAAATGAAAATCGCGGAATAGAACAATAATTATTTGAAAATAGAACGGAGCGCCTCTCTGTTAGTTCAGCGGGGATTAAATTGATATTTGAAAACAACAAAGTTCTCCAGGGGGGAGAGGGGGTGGGTGGAGGGGTTTAGGGATCTTATAAGGGTGGGGGTGGTTTAGGTGAGGCGCGGTTGTTGTGGAGGAGCACGTCGAAATAGCTTAGCATAATTTAAAGTCATCCTAAAATTTGTGTAACCCAATTTGAAGTTATCGGAAATGCGTGTAACTATAATTCGAAACGAAAAAAATATTTGTAACCTAATTTGAGATTATAAAAAATAATTGTAACCTGATGAGAAACGATTCAAAATGATTCAAAATTAAGGTTAGCGAAACAGCTGTCGCGACTAATTATTTTAAATTTTGATATTCCTAACAAAGTTTTTATTTATAAACATTTAACTTTATAATTCGTTAATATTCGAAATAAAAAAATATATGTAACCTTTTTTAATTGTATCTCAATAGAGACGAAGACGCAAACTGAATATGGATGATCAAGGTGTTTACAGGACTTATGACCTGTCATTGGTTGGGTTAAGCGCACGCTTTATGTAATTACAACATTCCCCATTCCACCTTTGTTATGATCATGCATGACAAATTTTTGGAAGATGTATATATACTTCAAAATCCATACCTATCTTCATGTGTCGATTTTTGCATTGATATGTAACTTAACCTAACAGTAAATGCATACTCGTATATGAATTTTTTTTAGACTAACACCAAAAATTTAAATCAATGGTATTAGAATTTATTATAAATCTCCTAATTGAGCACTAATAACCCTATTACAAGTTGTTCTTTCAACATAAAACCATAATTAACAAATGACAAAAAAAATACTATTCAATTGATCCTCAATATGGTTTTGTTTCGTTAAAATATATTATATCTTTAAAAAAAGACTTAATCCAAGGATTTATAATTGAAGACTACTACTTGATCATCCATATTCAGTTTGCGTCTTCGTCTCTATTGAGATACAATTAAATTTGAATTGACCACCCTTTGGTGAAAATCCAGAATTTCGTATACAAGTATAAGTATACTCGTACATTCACAAAAATATTTATATGTAACCTGTTTTGAGATTATAAAAAATAATTGTCACCTGATTAGAAATGATTAAAAATAATTCTGTAGTAACTTTATAATTCGTTAATACTCAAAAAAATAATTGTAACTTTTTTAGATTATAAAAAATAATTCTCACATAATTAGATATGATTATAATTCGTTAATATTCTAAACAGAAAAATATTTGTAACCTATTTTTAGATTTTTTAAATTAATTGTCACCAGATTAGAAACGATTCTAAATAATTTATCAACAGTGGCAGAATTTTTTAAATTTAATAATAAAAAATATTTCTGTAACCTTAATTGAAGCATTCGCAAATATATTGTAACCTAGCTTGAAGTGTCGAAATAAACTTAAAATCTTTATATTAATTAGCTAATGTAAACTTGAACCTAATATTATAAACATTATTTTAATATTTTTTATCGTATGGTTAAAATTTAATTTCAATCGCTTCAAATAAGGTAACATAATTTTTTTTTATACATTTAACTTACGAGTATTTAGAATAATTTATTAAAAATATTTTGAACATTACGTTAGATTAATGTTTTAAAAATATCTGCATTTTTTCTAATTTAATATATTTTTATTTCATGGTTTGTAGTTTTCTTCTTCTTCTTTTTTTTAACCCTTGCTCACCTGAAAGTATACCCAAAACGTGTGATTCTGTCACACCTTTCTCAAAATGTCTTTGCAATGGCAACATTATTTGTCGGTGGCGTTCCGTGGTGGTTTTTTTTTGTAGTAAAATCGCTTATTTTGTGATATTATAATTGTTTATTATGTAAACCATATATTGTGTCTTCTTCTACTTGAGCCTATCCGAAAAAGGTAAGGTGGCAGTGCACAACTGTGCACTACCCTAATGTATGGAAGTGAAGCATGGAACTGGCAAAAGAAAGATGAAAGTAGAATAATGCAGTAGTAGAAATGAGATCTCTAAGACGAATGTGTGGTAAATCTGTATATGATAAATCCCCTCATAAAATTTTGTGGGTTTTTAAGTGAAATAAAGTATGAGTGCCTAATTGACTTACTTTTCAATAACGAAAGTTTTACCATTCAAAAAGTTCTGTAAGGTACTGGAAAGTTGGTAGTCAATAAAAGCAAGATTTGGGGAGTAGGGTGGAAGTTGCAAAATAGGCCAGTTAAGCTCCAGATTTTGAGTCACTTTTGCAGTGTGTGGTCTGGCGTTAGTGCAGGACGCTTTTCCAGTAGTTTTTCATTAACTTTTTGCAGCTGCTGAACGTATATATCAGGAGTAATCGTTTCGTTACGCTCCATCAGCTCGTGGTTGATTATTCCTCGACGATTCCACCATACATATATATAATTATTTTACTTAAACTTTTTTTTCTTACCTTTTCGTACCGCCCCTGGTCCTACACGCCTGTACCACATACCATTTATCATATCCTCGCGAGCTTAGCCTGCGGACATTTTCATTCCTCGTTCACGTAAACACGCTCTTTTTATCATTTCGCACCACTGAGGAAAGAACAATCCAAGGAAACGTAGTTTTTCCATGATATAATATAAAAATGCACACGCGATACGGTGCTGTGTAAGCATTACACATTTTAAATTGAGGTATTAATTTTTTTTTTTTTTTCACCAGTTCTGATTTTGAAAATTTGGTTTGGTTCATGTGGTTCTCCTGTAAATTTGGAGATATTTCGCGTATAAGTGAATTGTTTTGGTCAATTTAACTGTTGTCGCACTTTATAATAGTTAATTGTGACACGTAATACGTTTGTATTGTTTTGCTGTTAAAATTATATTAGTTTTATCGTTTTTATAAAGAATTTTGACAGGTGTAAAAATAAATTTTTCATTTGTTCCAATGACAATTTGAATAATTTCTTCAATATTATTTTTAAGTTGTTGCTGGTTAAGTGCCTAATTACAGCTAATTTAAAAAAAGGTGGATACGTGTAATATAAATTAAATAAACACAAAAGTCCGGATCGTCCATGTCAACATGTGCAACATCGAAAAAAACATTATGTGTTATGACATTATGTGCTAAATTAAAAAAACGGTGGATTCGTGGAACATAAATTAAATAGACAATATGTGCACCATCTAAAAATAACATTTTGTGTTAAATTATTTTTATTTTGTTATTTTCTTTTAAATCATTGTATTTTATATTATTTGTTTTAGATTTATTTTGTGGGTGTTGGACGATCGAAGTGTGCGCGGGAGATGCCTATTGGTGGCGTTGAGGTTCGCAACCCATCACACCGCGTCTCCCGCGGGGCGAAAAGAGAAGGATGGAGTGCCGCATCAGTAAAAGTGTGATAGTCCATTCTTTCTGCCTACCCTTTCGGGGAGACGGCGTGATGGTTAGTTAGTTAGTTCATAATATTAAAATGCACACGCGATACGGTGCTGTGTAAGCATTACACATTTTTAATTGAGGTATTAAACATTCATTTAGATATTGGTTTGGACATACAGTAGCGAGCACAGAAATCTTTCCACACTGAAAATATCGGTTTTTCGTAATTATGTATTTTTTTTTGTGATTCATTGATAGCTTTTCAGTCCAAATTATTAAGCAACACTGTTTAAAGATGATCTGTAAGGAAAGTGCCTTTTTAGGGATCAAAAAAAAATATTTTCTTAATTTTAAAGTTAATTTTTAGATTTTCGATTTTTTGCCACAAAAATTAAAAGTGCTCACATAATTTAAATAAACACATATTTATTTCAAATAAAATTACATAGGTATATAACACTAACGATTATCAAAAACCAACAAAATCAGTACTTTGTTGTTCCTCCTTTTTTTTTTAAATAACTGCTTCAATTCGTTTAGGCATGGATTTCACCAAATTATGTATGTAGTCTTGGTAAAATTTTTCAATCACACTTTTTTGATGATGTTTTTAAGGTTTTCCTTTGACGGAGGCTTCAGTTTATTTATTTCAATTGCCATTTTATGCCACAAGTTCTCACGATGTATGAATGTTGAGGAAGCGAGAGAAATATGTCAGGAAAGAAAAGTGTGGCAGTCCATTCTTTATTAGTTAGTTAGTTACGACACTATTGCAAACAATCTCCCTGAAGTGAATAAACTATATCATAGGATAGTGGTGTCCGGCATACTGGGCATGTCCTCGAGGTTTTCTTACGTAACTCCTCACGTATAAAATGTATTATAAATAATATGCAAATAAAAGTATTTTCACATCTCGCGTCTGTTTTAGGGCATTAGCCGATGATGAATGGAAAATATTATTTTGGGAGCGGATGACGCGCATTACCAAGTCCCGCCTTGCCTAACAACCACCTCGCGTTTAAATCGTTTACGAGTCTTCCAAATTTCCATTATTTTTTAAATATAGACATTTCTATCTGGATAGATGATGTCACTAAAAAGAATGTGCAGAAAAACAATGTATGATAGAATAGATGATTTTAACACCTGACGATGCTAACATCGGTTAGCGAAACAGCTGTCGCGACAATTTTGAAAGAAATATAATCAATTGTGACATACTTTGACGGTGTTTGTATTTAAACATTTAATATGATAGAATCCTAATGATGAAATAATAATTTAAGAAGTGAATGCGATGCGAATGAAAGTGTTATAAACCAAATAATGAAAGGATTATTAAGATGGTTTGGACACATGGAAAGATTGAATGAAGAGAAAATGGTGAAAAGTATATTTGAAAAGTAATGGAACTAGAAATATACCGAGATATACCGAGGAAAACGTGGCACGATCAAATAAATCAAATATTGAATGTCGGCCATGTGAGGTGTCAGAGAAATCGACGCGCATGCATGACACGATGTATGAATGTCAAGGAATCGAGAAAAGTATGCCAGGAAAGAAAAGTATGGCAGTCCATTAATTCTGCCTCCTCCTTCGAGGAGACTGCGTGATGGATAGTTAGTTAGTTTAGTATTTTAATTGATAAAAATTTTAATGTTTTAAAATTGTATAAATATTTCTCTTTTTCTTTTTTTATACACTTTGTTTATAAAACACTTACATTAAAAAAATTAAAATTACATAGACATGTTTCGGACAACCAGTCCTTCTTCAGTGATACATATTATAAAGATACATGCAGATTTAAAATTTATAAAATTGTTTACATGATCTGACAGATGTTATAAAGATTTATTTTGGAACGTTTATGCTTTTGCCTATCCGAAAGAGTTAGTGGAGACTAGAGGCTTTTGAGATGTGGTCCTATAGAAGACTATTAGGAATTTCCTGGAGAGACCACATCACGAATTAGGAAGTTCTTCAAGGAATCGAAGGAGGAAGGCACCTGCTCAGAACCTTGCCCGAAAGGCGTGCAAGATGGATGGGCCATGTAATACGTCAAGAAGGTCTCTTGCATGCCATAATGGAGGGTATGATCGAGGAGACAAACTCTAGGGGACGCCCACGCCGAGAGTACCTGGAGGACCTGTTGGTGGACGTGCGCTGCTCATCATATGCAGATTTCAAAAGAGCCGCACAAGACAGGGAAGAATGGAAGAGAAGAATAGAAGAAATTGCTGCAAACCAATCCCAGGATTGAAACTTTCTAACTAATGCTTTGGTTATAGAAAATATCATGATTCATAAGAGAAATAAAGCAATTACAACACAAAGTATGGCGAATATATAAGAAATTGTATAAATATTTTCATTGTGTAATAAATATTGAATTTCGAAATCTATATTTTTTCTGTAAAATTTATTTTTTTGTTCTTCCCGTCTTACAAACCATACTTCGGAAGAAAGTACCTTTTAGCACTAAATAGGTGGTCCAGGGGTAGCTATCCGCTAAACCCGGTGGCCATTACTCTCCCGCCAAAACACAGATGCCGCCTTTGTGCCACCGGAGCGCTTCTCCGCCATTTTGTTTTGCTAGTCGGCCATTTTGTTTTGTTTTCTGCCCGCTTCCCGCGGTCCTCTCGCGAGCTGTGGTTTTTCAAACCGGATGCTTTAAGTGCACGTTCAAAATGAGAACGCAGCCACACAGAACTGATGAATTGTTTAAATTTGTTTGTAATTGTTATTATTCGAAACACGCCGAGAAAAATAAACTCAAAAACAAAAGAAAAAAACATAGTTTGAAATCTTAAAAATAATCATCATTATGGAATTCCAATCTCCAAGCCTTAAGATAATAAAAAGGAATAAGTTTTTTTTTTAATTTTCATCTTCGTATTAATGACATGGTAGTCTTCAAGATGATGTAATGATTTTACTGAAATCTCTTGATGGAGGTTTATTTAAATAATCATTAAATAAAACGATGCTTTTTTTAATAAATACGGACTGGTCTGTTGATGCCAGTTAGTCTAGTGAAACCAGTGCCTTTCGAAATAAAAACAAATGTGGAAGTAGTTTAAATTTTTTTTTTCATTATTACAAGCTAAGGGATATATTTTTCTTTTGTAATAATGATAATAAAAATAATATGCTAACTTTTTCCCCATTCCCCATTTCCTGACAGGAAGGGCTGATCGATTTCGTCGGGTGCAGCCCTCATACTAAATATGGTTATATATATTTTTTATCATTATTATTATTATTATTATTATCTAGTTGATAAAACGGAGCATCTTCTACAGCGCCCTTGAGATGAGCAATTCATAAAAATGGCGCTTTATAAATTATTATTATTTTATCGCGCCATTTTTGTGATGTAATCGCATCAAGGGCGCATTAACCGTCGCGTTGCCATGTGGTAAATTGAGTTTCCACTGCCAATTTAAAGTTGATTTTCTTAAAACCTATGGACCCTAATATTATAAAAAAAATTGTAATCCTCCATTGAAGTGTTTTCAATATTTCGTAATAAAAAAAAAAGCAAAAAATTACTTCCTTCATCCCAAAAAAAATATTTTCTAAGACTGCCCTCACCTTCATTCGTGTTAAGGTAGAATTTGTTTTGCTAATATTTACAACTTTATCAAAAGTGACAAATACTTACTCGCTGTTTTGAACGTATTATAAATTATATCTTTGACCTTTTCAATATGTACGTAATAATACCACTGTGGACGGAAACGCAGGACGCAACTTAATAATATCAGAACTGTGAAAATATTAACACTTTACCAAAAGGGACAAATATTAATACGTACTCGTTGTCTTGAACGTACTATACATTTTGCCTAGGTGCCTTTATCGTCGCCCCGCCGGCCGCGGCGCGCAGACAAGTTTATACCCGTATGTCCAGTCGCCCGTATGCTGTGACGATTTACATATCAGAAATCGCATGGTTCCAGAAAAAATTTAATAATGATATGTTTTTCAAATAATCCATGTATGTTATAGATATCGATCTATTCCTAATGAAATTCCCTACAAGATGACATAAATTAAATTTTGATTCATCTAGTCATCTAAAAATCTAAACGCGAACGCTGCATCTGATTTCCGCGATCGGTTAAAAAGTATAGTAGAACAATGTATAAACGTTTAAATTGGGTATGAAATATGAAAAAGATGGGTTTTCAGTTTAGATCTGAAATCTGTCGGATCATTTATGCATCTGAGGTGTGAAGGGAGATTGTTCCAGGCTGATGGACCGGCTACCGCGCTCGCTCGATCCCCGAAATTTGTACTGGGGCAACGCTTCGGCTCAACTAATCTTCCTATTGCCGAGGAGTTCGCCGAGCGAAGTGTGGATTTCCTTGTATTTAGGCTGTCCGTTATACAGAGTTCAGATATGTGTATATGATTGTAATTGTGGTGGAAGGTTTGGTCCACTGTGTATCGTTTCTAGGGGCTCTGGTGTTATAGTAACATCACACTTTTTTAAGTTCTTGCCCCCCTTTTTTTTATTATTGTTTTAATTATTTTTATTGATTGGTTGTGTTTTGCTTTTTCAGGTGCCACCCGCTATGAGACGGCATACGCCTGCGAAGGCAAAACCCTGAAGATCGAATGCCGGGATGGAGAGGTTATTCACCTGATCCGGGCCAACTATGGCCGCTTTTCCATCACCATCTGCAACGACCACGGCAACACGGACTGGAGCGTCAACTGCATGAGCACCAAGTCCCTGGGCGTCCTGCATACCAAGTGAGTTTCACTTCGTTATTGCCTTCTTACAGATCTTCGATTGTTACCCATATGCTTCTTCTTATCGGCCTCCTGATGTCTACTGCTGAACGTATACCTCTCCCAAAGCATCTCACTGCCCCCTATCCATTGTCACTTTCATCCATCCACGTCCAGCAATCCCAAGTTCGTTGGTCCAGCGGTCAGGGAGACGTCCAATTCTTCGGAATCCTGTGCAACCTTATTACAAAAGCATATTAAACTCATAGAAGATCAGACCAAATTGAAAGAGTTGATAAACTCTCATTGGACGCTCCTCCAACAACTTGGCCGAGTGTCAATTATTGAAAGTAAATAAAACATTTTGTTAAATACTCTAAAGCTATTCGTTGGATAATTCACGCGTTAAAGGCATTTGCAGAAGTAAAACATTTACATATTGCAGAAACACACTCGTCGAAGATCAGAAGACCAAGTTGATAATCTCTCTTTGGACACTCCTCCAACAAACTTGGTCGAGTGTCAATTATTGGAAGTGAACAAAACATTTTGTGAAATACTTGAAAGCTATTCGTCCAATGATTGACGTAATAAAGGCTTTTATTTGGACATTCGCAAAAGTAAAACATTTACACATTAAAGAAACAGACTCGTCGAAGATCAGATAAAGTTGATAGTATCTCTTTGGACACTCGCTCAACAAACTTGGTCGAGTGTCAGTTATTGGGAGTAAATAAAACATTTTATAAAATACTCTTTGGATATTACACGTGTTGAAAGTTTCTATTTGGACATTTGCAGAAATAGAACGTTCCAATTATTGGACATTTAAAATCAATTATTCAAATCAAATCAAATCAAAACAGTTTTAACTCAAAATACATTACAAACAGCTAAGTGTTTAAGGCATCTATTGAATACAGGTAAAATATTATAAAATACAACATAATACTAGGAACGCATTAGAGATGGTTCGACATTAGGAAGACAAGATACTTTCTAAAGTCAAGAGTATTTGTTTGTCCGCTGAACGTACCTTCACTAATATGAAAGACGTCGATCTCCGAGGAGACCGCGTTCAGCAGACTAATTGCTCTTCCCACCGGTGTCACAAGAGGCAGATTGGTTTTACCGGCCGGTAGGTAAAACAATCTGTGTTGTCGGAGAAATCTATCAGAGACAAAAAGACCAACACCCTCTAGCATGGCCGAGTTCTCGAAATATCCCCTGATTAATTTAAAAAAATGGGTAATGAGATGCCCATCTCTTCGAAGCTGTAAAGAATTGGTTCCTAGCATTCCCAAAAGAAATGTTGTGGGATAGAGCCACGGATAGCTACCATACTCCCTCATGTAGAGATACATCAAATTTTTTTTCTGAACCCTCTCCAGCATAACGGAATATCTCGTCTCGTGAGGACTCCATATCACAGAACCACTTTCGTGTCTGCTCCGAACCAATGTGTTGTATAGGACTCTGAGCACATGAGGATCCCTGAAATCTCTGCCGGTCCGGACGATGAAGCCCAACATCCTCAGTGCAGTGCCACAAATCCTCTCAAATGTGCACGAAAAGTCAGCCTACTCTCATAGATGATCCTGAGATCTCTCATCTTAGATACATGTGTTAGTTGCTGGTTGTTCATTGTGTATTTACAATACACAGTTTTTAATGCTCTAGTAAAATGCGCTATTAAGGTTTACGTCATGAAAACGGCGCTTTAAAAGTTAACAGATTATTAATATCGGTGCAGATTCATGTCTCAAGAGATGTTGGAGATGGTAGGTCACAGATAGTCTGTCTCCAGCGGAAGAAGGCACAATGACACGAGGGTCTTGGTATGGTGCATGTTCGGAATATCTTTGCATCTTGGGTCATAATATCTGATACGTAATATCATGTCGCTAGATTTCACAGTTAATTCTCTACTTGCGGCAAAATGCTTTTCTTGATTCAGGGATCGGCAACCATTTTCAAAATTTAATTAAAAAATTAATTACATATATGTTAACGATGTAAACGGAACTAGAAATAGAGGAAGACCGAGGAAAACGTGATGAACAATGACTTCTTATTGTTCCCGCACATCGAAAACAAATAACGTGGTCAACGATTTTCGACGCCCGAAGATGCGGTTGATGCGTTCAAAACGCATGTTTTGGAGTTCCTCAATCGGAGTGGAAAAAGTGTTTCGAGAATTGGTTTAAACGCATGAAAATTTGTATTGATCTTCATGGAGAATATTTTGAAAAATAATAAAACCAATTTCGATCATACTTATTTGTTTTTTCATTATTAGGCCAGAAATATAAATAGCAGCCCTCGTATGGGCCTGTTTCATACACTAAAAATGTTGCACAACTCTTCGCGAGATTTACCGACATCAAATTCTTGGATTAGTTTTAGTTTCGAGCTCAAATCATGGCCGTTATATGTACGTTTGTGAAACATTGCGATTTAAAATGAACCACCTTCGATGAGTACAGAACAAATACAGAGGAAGCATGACAGTCTGCAACATTAGTGTAAACGGTGAAAATCTGGAACAAGTGGATGAATTTGTTTATTTAGGAAATATGTTTACAAAGGATGGGAGGGTGGAGAAGGATATTGAAAGAAGGGTTGGGGCAGGCAACAGAATAAATGGTGCACTTAAAGTTGTCATCGCAAACAAAAGCCTATCCAAAAAAGCTAAGATGGCAGTGCACAATGGTGTTCTTGTGCCGACCCTTATGTATGGAAGTGAAGCATGGAACTGGCAAAAGAAGGATGAAAGTAGAATAAATGCAGTAGAAATGAGATCTCTAAGACAAATGTGTGGCAAATCTGTTTATGATAGAGTGACAAATGCAAGTATAAGAAGTGAATGTGGTGCGAATGAAAGTATTATGAACAAAATAAGGAAAGGGTCATTAAGATGGTTTGGACACATGGAAAGAATGAGTGAAGACAGAATGGTAAAGAAGGTATATGTAAACGGCGTGAACGGAGCTAGAAATAGAGGCAGGCCGAGGAAAACGTGGCACGATCAAATCAATCAAACATTGAATGTCGGTCACGTGAGGAGTCGGAAAAATCGACGTGCGTGCATGACAAGATGTATGAATGTAGAGGAATCGAGAGACGTATGTCAGGACAGAACAGTGTGGCGTTCCATTCTTTCTGCCTACCCCTCCGGGGAGATGGCGTGATGGTAAGTTAGTTAGTTAGAGAAGGCAGTGCTCTCCAATTACAGAGGTCTAGGGCCAGAATGTCGAGCTCAATTAAACTGGTTTCTTTTTTACAATTAAAGAGGTTTTAGTGCTCCAAGGGGGTGGGACCAGAACTTTTCTGCTAGAGTTTTGCCAATTAACCAGGTTCCAATTATCCGGGTTCTATTGTATTCTGAGATTCCATTTTTTCGATCAATTCTTCCCTTCGAAGTGTTATGTAGCTAGTTAGGTTCTATATTCATACATCTTATGCACGCTCGTCGATTGCTCAGATATGTGTCATTTTTTAAATTAATTGATTTTGTAAAACCAATGGGTTACGAATACCTTTCCACAGAGCTGACAATAACCCGGTGTTTAGAGAGAGTGTCCTCTTGACTCACGTAGTGCTGGAGACTAAGAGACCGGAGTCTTACGTGATGTGATGCTGGGACAGATTACAACCTGACTGCTTCTTCTCTTGACCCGGCCACACCGCTGCGGGTGTCACAGTGAACTCGAGCGAAACTCCGCGACCCGACAATTTTTTAAACTGTTAAATTTGAAACATTTAAAATATCACAGTTTATATTCTAATGCCGGCCTTTATATTTATATAAAACTGAAGCAAAGAACTGGCGAAATTAGATGAAAACCAAATAACTTACTAACTAACCAACTAATCATCACGTAGTCTCCCCGAAGACAGAATGAATGGACTGCCACACTTTTCTTGTCTGACATGCTTCTTTCGTTTTCTCAACATTCATACATCGTGCCATGCACGCACGTCGATTTCTCTGACTCCTCACGTGGCCGACATTCAATATTTGATTGATTTGATCGTGCCACGTTTTCTTCGGTCTTCCTCTAATTCTAGTTCCATTTACATCGTTAGCATATACTTTTTTTACCATTCATTCTTTCCATGTCGTCTGTTCAAAGGTAAAACTCATTAAGTGATATTTTGGTAAAAAATTAAAATTTTGCATTTTCTGTATCAGATTTGTGAATTCTACGTCAGGAAATAATCTCCAAGTGTTTTTATCAAAGAATAACAGTTATTCTTCAATAAATACACTTGGTGATTATTTTCTGACGTAGAATTCACAAGTCTGATACAGAAAATGCAAAAATCAAAATTTTTACCAAAATGTCACTTAATGAGTTTTACCTTTGAACCGACGATGTGCCCACACAATCATAATGTTCCTTTTATTATTTTATTCATTACACCTTTTTTCGGACTGGATTCAATTCTTATATTACCATTCGACACTCTATCATACACAGATTTTCACACATTCGTCTAAGAGACCTCATTTCTATTGCATTTATTCTACTTTAATAATAATAATAATATGCTAACTTTTAAAGTGGCGTTTTTGTGATGTAATCACTTAAAGGGCGCATTAAGACGTGTTTTAATCTAAATATGAACGCTGCATTTGATATTCGCGATCGGTTATAAAGTATAATAGAACAAAATATACAAGTTTTAAACATACTTTCATCCTTCTTTTGCCAGTTCCATGCTTCGCTTCTTTACATAAAGACGACGACCTTACGACGACCTTCGTGGCCGAGTGGTAAGTGCATTGACTGCCACCCCGAAGGTTCCGGATTCGATTCCCGGCGAGAGCAGTGTGATTGTCACACTGTCTTTGGTCTGGTGTAGAATTCACGTGACAATAAAATGGCGATAGATTAGCTACCTATCTCATGTCACGAGAATCACTATGATAGCTATAATACCCTTCACATCGATTTGACTCATGCTGTCATGGTGTAAAGAGCGATACAACAAAATAATAATAATAATAATAAATGTCGGTAAAAGAACACCATTGTGCACCGCCATTTTAGCTTTTTTGGATATATTGAAATTAAATAAAACAAATGGATTTTGAAGTTATTAGAAGAAATGCGTAACAGCTACGCAGCACCGGTTAGAAAGATTAATATTACATGCTGTAGGATTCCGTGCGATTGCACTACGCCGCGAAACGTGCTTTTTGAATTCAGAACCTAAGCGGTATTTAACCCCCTGCTGTCCGGTCAATTAAATTTTCGTCGTCTAGTTTTATTGCCAGGAAAAAAAAAACACACACCCGAAAACAGGTTGAATTACTTATATTTCAATAAGATAAGAAATAATGGAGAAGTTCTAACATTAAATAATAATTAACCTTTAGACGCACAGTGGTCCCGTACGGAACCGCGGATTTGCGTCGTTCAATGCATAACGGTCCCGTACGGGACCAGTGATTATGGTGCATTTCGCTATCGGATTACATTGATTTATGACAATAGTATCAAAAATATGAATATTAGCTCACGTAAATAATGTCTTTGAGATACCGATCCATAATTTTATTTTCGGTTCCGATAAATATTATTGTCATGATGCATATTTATTTGGGTCACAAAATACAGCTTGGGCGAGATAACCAGACAGCAGACCTGAATAGAAGAGTCGGACTAAGCTGGGCAGCATTCAAAAATCTTGGTCACATTTTGAAAAATCCGAAAATACCCATCAACCTGAAAAGGAGAGTGTTCAATGTCTGTGTCCTGCCAGTGTTCACTTATGGTATTGAGACAGTCACAATGTCACGAAAAAGTGCCAACAAGTAAAGAGTCATTCAGAGAGCAATGGAGAGAGCCATGTTGGGTATCAATTTACGGGACAGACTCAGAAATGAGGACATAAGAGTCAGGACAAAGGTTTCCGATGTTATCAAGATGGCCGCACCCCTCAAGTGGCGATGGGCGGGACATGTCGCTCGCGATAATGGTGGCCAAGGACGGCAAAGCGTGGAGTTGGGCGCCCACAGTTGCGTTGGCGCGACGATGTCCAGAGAAGTTCGGGAAGTGCCTGGATGCGGATCGTTCAGAATAGAAGAGAATGGAAAATGCGAGAGGAGGCCTACGTCCAGGAGTGGACGGTCAATACAGGCTGAAGAAGAACAAGAAGAAGATGCATATTAGTGTTTATTAAGTATACGTTAATGATATAAATGGAGTACGGAGTCGAGGCAGACCGAGGAAAACATGGCATGACCAAATTAATCAAATTTTAAAGCTTGGTCATGTTAGAAGTCGGAGGAATCGACGTGCGTGTATTTTATTTATTTATTTATTTAATAAAGTTATAAAAAATTACATAAACATTTTACATCTTATAAAACAACATTTTATAAACACTTAATAATATAAAAAAACATAAATGAAAAAAAAACATCGAAAACCTTAAACATCGGTTACAACATATTTAAAGCATATTCGACGAAAGATCGCAAGTCAACCGGCATCTCTTACATCATTTGGCAAACATCTTACATCATTTGGTCTCTTACATTTTGACACGTTGTATGAATGTGGAGGAAGCTAGAGAGGTTTGCCAGGATAGAGTAGTGTGGCGGTCCATTCTCTCTGCCTACCCCTGCGGGGAAATGGCGTGATGGTTTGTTTGTTTAGAATGACTAATTTTAGATATATATTTATTTTTATAATAGCTACGCGTAGGTCGCAAGTCGCTCGAATATTTCACAAAATTTCGCTTGGGCAGTGGGCTACCTTTATTGCACGCGACGCACGGGCGTTTAAAGGTTAAAAGAAGTTTGTTAGCAATAAAAAAATTCACTACTAATGTTTTAATTGAGGATACAGAAATTTGGTTGTTTTAGGAAATGAGGCGTATATAAAATTCTCAGCGGGATACTATATTATAATAGTCAGGTTTTTGAAATCCTTTTGTGTTGATGGTTTAATTTTTTTAAATTTAATTAAGTACCAATTAGTATGTGAATTAATCGAAAGTCGAAGCCATAACAATTAGTAGATTTACCAATGAACGCATTGACCAACCGCTGTTGAAACGGAAAGTAATCGTCTTCTTCTTCTTCTTCTTACTCATCTCTCCATCTCTCTATCCGCAATCAAGACAACTTAGGAGTAAGAATTAATTGTATCTTAATAGAGACGAAGATGTAAATTATTTGGAAACAGAATATGGTGGTCGAGGCGTTTACAGGACTTATGACCTGTCATTGGTTGGGTTAAGCGATCGCTTTATGTAACACAACATCCCCATTCCCCCTTCTTACGACCACCACATCTGACAATTATTTTTGAAATGTTGAGAAACATTTCACATATTTTAGTTCAATCTACACTAGCGTCATCTATTGAGACTAGATGTAAGCATAAAGCAGAAAATCTTTATTACAGGTCATAAGTCCTGTAAACGCCTCGACCACCGTATTCTGTTTCCAAATAATTTACATCTTCGTCTCTATTGAGATACAATAAATCTTAATGATTAACCCGTAATGGGTGGTAGACGGAATGGATGGACTGCCACACTTTTCTTTCCTGACATATTTCTCTCGCTTCCTCAACATTCATACATCGTGTCATGCACGCGCGTCGATTTCTCTGACTCCTCACATAGCCGACATTCAATATTTGATTTATTTGATCGTGCCACGTTTTCCTCGGTCTTCCTCTATTTCTGGTTCCATGTACATCATTAACATATAATTTTTTTATATACTAATATTTTATAGTGCTATGAACAGCCCTCAAAATCAGCGCTACCGGGCTTGTTAGGGTTGATTCCCCTATGCCCGGGGGTGGTTGCATGCAAACTCATTCGGTGGATACTGGGTTGCATTCATAATTTTCTCTATCTTCTAACGTTATTACATTTCCTGACTGTGACATGAATATAACAGATGATATCACGGCATTTTTTTTACCTGTATTAAAAATTGTATTCCATTGCTTTTTTAACATGTTAGAATTAAAGTTTTATGTATTTTAAAATTCTCCTGGTGTCATGTTAGGTCCCCCCAAAGTCGGCGATCACTGCAGCGAAAGCATCTCTGTCCTGCGCCACTTGGAACAGGTTCTCAACTCTGCTGATTCCTGTTCACTCTCTTATATTCTGACAACTGGCTTCTGCCAACTCCCCGACATCCTTCTATCGTGCACCATTTACTCTGTTGCCTGCCTTCTCCATCATCCTTTGTAAACATACTTCCAAAATAAACAAATTCTGAACCAATCTGCCTCTGGTACAAAGGAGTGTATTAATCTAGCACAAAGGAGTGTATTAATGTTGAAATAATCGCGTGGAATGCAAAAAAATCATAATGGAATTTCTTGTCGCCTTAAACTTTTGAAAAATAAATGAATTAAATTTAAGTCCTCTTTTTACTAGATTGTTTAGAGCATCGGATGTCTATTATTGATCTCGCTCCGGTTTTCGTGACTTGCATATATTAAGTGCTTCTTCCTTTAATTCCAGATGCCGGATGAACCAGAACTGCAGCATATTAGCCAGCACGAGCATGTTCGGAGACCCGTGTCCGAACACGCTCAAATACCTCGAAGCCCACTACACATGTATACCAGGTGAGCTCAAAATTAATCATATTCATATTTTCCACAGGTTCTTAAACTTTATTAGTTTACCGCACCCTTTCAGAAAAAAAAATTAACTTTATTGAACGTTTAGACATTAACATTGAAATTCCAATGTTAATTTGGAAAGAGTTAACTTTATTTATGAAATATTTTTACAAAATCAAATCTCATAAAAATTAATATATAAATTGTGATAAGTGTAATAACAGTGTAATAACAAGTCAGCATTTTTGAGAGAAAGATTTTGAGGAAAATTTTTGGACCCACACTAGAAGATGAGACTTATAGAATCAAAAGAAATCTTGAGCTTGAAGTACCGATTAATCAGGAAACAGTGAGTCTCAACGCATACCAGAGGGTTAATAGGGCACCAAAAATTATATCCAGATGGGTGCTGCGTGGGTTCAAAAACTGGAAAATACCGATCAACCTGAAAAGAAAAGTTAATGAAGCGTGTGTTCTGCCAGTTGCTACTTATGGTCTCGAAACTGTAACATTGTCCAAAAAAAGTGCCGAGAAACTACGAGTGACCCAAGGAGCCATAGAAAGAGCCATGTTAGGAATAAGCCTAAGAGACAGAGTCAGAAACGATACGGCGAGAGAAAAAACAATGGTTACTGATATCATCCACTGGGTAGCGACTCTAAAGTGGCAATGGGCAGGTCACGTAGCCAGAAGCTCAGATGAAAAGTGGACAAGAAGACTACTGACTTGGAGACCGTGGACAGCGAAGAGAAGTACAGGTCGATCGCAACTACGGTGGAAGGATGACCTGAACAGACATGTCAGAATAACCTGGATGCAGTCTGCACTAGACTGAGTGACTTGGAAGCAAATGGAGGAGGCCTTTGTCCAGGAGAAGAAGTGTGCTATGTGAAAAGCGACCAAGAGGCAGACCATAGGAAGCTGTTATAGGCGAACGGCACCTTTCGTCAGCTTCTCTCATTCAATCCCTAGGCCCGTCTCTTGTCCATGAGTGACTCTAGTTAGAAAAAAATGCATAAAAGAAATCAAGAGGGACCAGGCCACATTTAATCTACTGCTATTTTCCTCTATGTCCCGCCTAACATGCAGATAACACTAAAAACACTTAAAATATTTCGAAACAAAATATATAAAAGGAAAAAAGACATGGGGTTAAATGGGAAGCGGACTCATGGACACATGACAGCGGGAAATAAAAGGAGGAACAGAGACAAATGCAAGAGGCAGACCAAGGAATAGACCAAGGAGAAGTGGGAGAAATTCGAAAGATCTGGAGAAAGCAGAGAGATGGCCAGAGACAGGAGCCAGTGGGGGACTGCTGTGGAGGCGGCAGAATCACACACCGGGATATAGAAGTGTAAGAAGAAGAGTGTTGAAGTAACCCATTGTTTCGGCAATGAATTATCTAACAAATTATATAATTTTCGTTCCAGCTGCGACAACCAGCAGTACATTTCGTCCGTCGCCTCCTTGGCTGATCACCTCGCAGCCGTCCGTGTGGCGCTCCACGGTCCCGAGCACCTCTCTGGGCGGAGCGGCGGGGGCTTCCAACGGGGGCGCAGCCTCTGATGCTGGAGCCGGCAGGCCGCCTTCGGGGGGCGGGGCGCACCACCTGGCCCCACCCACCTTCAGGCCACATATAACGATGCCACCGGATCTCAGGCCAGGAGTCATCAAGGTACGTTATCTGAACGGTCACTATAAGCACTTTGAAATATTAATTTTATGTATTTATTGTTTCTTGAACAGTGATGTAAAACTGCATAATAAATATTTAACCCTTACCACTCTTTTGTCGAATGCCAGCCGACATCGCTTTATGTACTCTACAATACAAGCTCTGCTGGACGGTATATAAGGCGTTGCATGGAATGGCACCAGCTTATATATCTGAACTCTGCATCAACGAGAACCTGAATGCTAGACAGTCTACATTGCGATCAGCTAAGTCTTCTGCGATCGGTAGATTGACTGTGCCAAAACGCTGTCCAAGCACAAACTTTGGCGACCGAGCCTTCGCGGTAGCCGGCCCTTCAGCCTGGAACATTCTTCCAGCAGACCTTAAGTGCATTGAGAATCAATCAGAGTTTAGATCGAGACTCAAAACGCACCTTTTCAAATTATCATTTCCTGACAGGAAGGGCTAATCGATTTCGTCGGGTGCAGCCCTCATACTAAATATGTTTAAATATTTTTTTTATCATTATTATTATTATTATCTAGTTGATAAAACGGAGCATCTTCTACAGCGCCCTTGAGATGAGCAATTCATAAAAATGGCGCTTTATAAATTATCCAATTTATTATTATTATTATATTACAACTCAGTTGTCGGCTGGCGGCCGACAAGATAAGACTTGCGCGCGCGTGTATTTTCGCGCGCAAAACTTGACTTTCTTGTGATTATTCGTTAAAAAAATATTTAATTTCACGTTTTAATAGGATTTTGACTGTTTTCCGTTTTTATTTTACTATAAAATAATCCTTGCAAATTCACATAACCTAAAATGGCGGGAACTTCGCGTGATATGTCACGCAGAGGAGCTATTAGAGTACAAGCCCCACTTCATTGCGAAACTGGACAAAGGTTCTAAAGACTGTACTGTGTGCAGTTACAGAAAGATTCCAGGGGAAGACGGGAAACAGTGTGGTTTTGTGAGACCTGTTCCAGAAAACCTGGTCTCCATCCTGGAGATTGTTTTAAAAAGTACTGTACTATGCAAAACTATAAGTAGTCCATAATGTATTTTGTAAATTGTTTTTTATTTGAAGAATAAATCATTACAAATGAATTTTTACCGATTTTTTTTGTAACTACCTATCAATAAAAATATTCTGACATTATTTAAATTAGAGTTGGCTGACAAACAATATAAAAAAATAATGGAGTGGTAAGGGTTAATATGAATGAAAACGTCTGTTTCCTAGATGTTTTGTTATAATTAATTGGAATAACACATTTCGCCTAAGAAGTAGGTACCAGAAGATGGTTGGTTTGAAACCAGTCGAAGCTAATAATCAAATGGAATAAAACTCAACAAATATTATAAATGAATTTTTTTACACACTTAGAATAGGACTGGTTTGTAACTGTATACATTCTATATTTGCTATTTCAGAATCCTTTAATTAATATGTTTTTTTCTTGATCACAGGTCAAGAATGATGGTCATTCTCCTGAAATGGCCGGGAAACCCTCGCAGAAGGCATCACCTCCAGAAGTGTCGATTCCCGCAGTGACTGATGATATTATTGAGTTGGAGCCCCTCGACGAAGTGACCAGCAAACCCAAAGAAGATGGAAGAGAAGGTAACACTTCTTTTAAAATAATAACATATTTTCTTTTACTTTACATATTTTAAAATTTACAGCCGTTCACAATGGAGTTCTGGTCCCAACCCTAATGTGTGGAAGTGAAGCATGAAACTGGCAGAAGAAGGATGAGAGCAGAATAAATGCGGTAGAGATGAGGTCCCTAAGACGTATGTGTGGTAGAACGATATACGACAGAATCTCAAATGCTGATATATGAAAGGAATGTAGAGCGGAAGATGGTATTATGAACAAAATTATGAAAGGATCGCTGTGTTGGTTCGGACATATGGAACGCATGGATGGAGAAAGAATGGTTAAGAAAGTATACGTTAACGATGTAAATGGGGTACGAAGTCAAGGCAGACCGAGGAAAACATGGCATGACCAAATTAATCAAATTTTAAAGGTTGGTCATGTTAGAAGTCGGAGGAATCGACGTGCGTGTATGACTCGTTGTATGAATGTGGAGGAAGCTAGAGAGGTTTGCCAGGATAGAGTAGTGTGGCCATCCATTCTCTCTGCCTACCCCTGCGAGAAACGGCGTGATGGTTTGTTTGTACAATTTACTTTACGGGACTGGTACGTTTATGTTCAAAGAATGGACACCACTAGACTTCCCTATATTGTAATGGCATAATCAGGCTCACAGGACTTGTCCTCGTGGTAGACATCCCAAAAGATAGAAGAACAGCTGGAAATCCATCTCACAGACAGAGCAACCCTCTGGAGAACAGACTACATATAGGGTGTTTTTTTAGAGGTTTGGTTTTTAAACTGACAACATTGTTTCTACAAACAGTCAATTTGACAGTTGACAGTTGATTTGTAGTCAGTACGTTTTGCCATTTCACCATGAATAGACTAACGTCAGAACAGTGCTTGCAAATTGTGCAAATTTATTTTGAATAACGTGGTTCGGTTCGCCAAACTTATCGTGCACTACGTCCATTTTACGGTCGACATAATCGTCCATCGGAGCACTAGTTTATGCTGATAAATCAGAGATGTTAGACCATTTGGAAGTCAACATTCGCCGTGTTATTGCCGATATATGGCCCCAGTTGCTCATTTGAGCTAGCCGTAGCGCTCATAGGCCCAAAATCATATTTGAACGAAAATGGCATAAAATTATCTATTAAATAAGCCAATATCATAGACAATAACATTATTTTAATGTGTTTTTTTTTCATTTTGAATTTGTATACCTCTTAAAAAAACACCTTTTAGGTCGAGGAAGAAGAAGACTTATAAAATATATATTTTTTTCAAATATAATAAAACTGTTATAGGTTTTACGGAGACATCCAAAAAGGGTGAAGACTCATCGGCTGAACGAGAGAGGGATAGAGAGACAGCCATCGCCTCTCCTCCCCACGAGCGAGAAAGGGACAAGGATAGAGATCACAAGCCCACTGGTGATGGAGAGGGCGGAAAGAGACATCACCATCACACTCACCACGACAATTCTGATGCCACGGCTCCTGTCCTGCCACTCTGGAGACATTGTCCACCAACAACGGCCCGGAGTTTGCACTGGAACTGGACGTCTGTTGGGGAAGTGGCAGTTCAACCATGTCCGGGAGGAGCAACTGGTCTTGCAAGATGGAGGTAAATTATTGCTTTTTGTACTAGGTACAAGTATACAGACAAACAAAACAACTGAACACATTAAATCTGACCAAATTTAAGACCTTGAATATTGTATACTGAGTGATCACGGAAAAGACAACAGACAGTATCTACAAACTAATCAAAAACTCAGACAAACACAGATACAAGACCAGAAACTGTAACAGATATCACTTATCTCACACCAAGGAGCCCAGGATATTTCCATTTCTCATATTGACGAAAATGACGTTTTTATGTCAATTTCAAGACTTAAAAATACTACATCTCAGGGTCCGGATTACGTTCCCACATTTATTCTCAAAGGTTGTAATCACATACTTAAAAACCATTATCGGTAATTTTTAATATGTCTCTGCAAAAAGGTGTATTTCCTGAACTCTGGAAAACTTCGAAAATTTCCCCAGTTTCCAAAAAAAGTGTCAAATCATTTGTGGAAAACTACAGACCAGTTGCAATATTGTCAGCTCCTGCTAAGGCATTCGAATCATTAATCCATTCACTTATTAATCCAAAAATTGAACCCTTCGTGATCAATGAGCAACATGGTTTTAGACTGGCATGTTTTACCAATACAAATCTAATGGTTTTCACAAACTTCGTCTCAAAATCCCTGGATAAAGGTTTTCAAGTTGACTGTGCATGCAGTGATTTTTCAAAAGCTTTTGACAAAGTTGATCATTAAATTCTTTTAGTAAAACTTCGTAAAATTGGTCTAAGTGACACCTTAGTCCAATTTTTTAATAGCTATCTTTCCAAAAGACAACAGTTCGTAACTTATGGACTCTTCCAATCCAGTAAGTTCTTCAGACCATCTGGAGTTCCTCAGGGTTCCATCCTAGGGCCGTTATTACTTACAATTTTTATAAATGATATTACTAAAAATATTCCAATAGTCTCTTGTTTGCCGACGATTTGAAAATTTTTCGAGAAATGAAATCTGTCGCCGATTGTTTAAAACTCCAAGATGACATACACAGTGTCTTGGAATGGAGTAAAATAAATAAATTGCATTTTAATATATCGAAGTGTTTAATCATGTCCTTTACTAGGGCTCGCACAAGGATCTATCACAGTTATACAATGGATGATATACGACTGGATAGGACTGTCTCTTCGAAAGATTTGGGAGTTACATTCGTTCCCAAATTATCTTTCAGCCTTCATATTACATCAGTATGTAATAGCTCCCAAAAGATTTTGGGATTTCTTCTTAGGAATGGAAAGGATTTAAAAAATTCAAAAGTCCTGAAGTTATTGTATAATTCCTTATCTTTTACTCTGCCGTGTCTTCAACAAGGTCTTCTCTGAATTGCGCTTTGGAGTAGTCATCATGGGGATCCTCCCATTGTCCTATCTCAATTTTGAGCTCGGCTGATTAATTTATTAACAAGTTTTTAATTATTTTCAGGTGTGTCAGCACAGCTCATCGGCTCGTTCACCTTCAAGAGCAGAAAAGACAAGGAGCTCCCAGCAGAGAGACGATGTCGGGGCATTCAGCGAGGACTCCGTTGATCCTGGACGGACTTGGAGCCGATTCTCTGCTAAACGGTATGTTACATTTTTAAATTAACAATTTTCTTCTAATAGTGTCATGTCACTGGGACCCAAACCCGGTGTTGCAGCTGAACTTGGAGGAATAGGACCAACCAAGAGATCCGTATGATGACCCAGCAACACCTTATAACGAGCACCGTGAGAACCGGTCGCCTAGCATGGATTGGGCACGTATGCCGAGCCGAAGAGACCAGAGCAATCAAGACCCTGTACGCGTGAAGCTTATTGCAGACCAGGATTGTAACCACGAAGAAAAAGAATCCCATCACTTAATAATAACTTTATTTAAAATGTTTGATTACAGGCCGTGACAGCGAACAGTTACCGGATATGGATTTACATCCGGAATTAGACACCATCTTGTTACCTGATCCCCTAGCCTCCAGCGATCTCTCCGAATCTGGAAACTCTCTCACCGTACAAAAACCTTTCGGTGAGTACCATTCAAGCTGTGTTACAAGATATTCCTAAAGGGCGTTTACGTCTATACTGAGTGACAGCCGACAGAGAAGGGAATCGTTAGAATTTATATGTTTATTCGGCGTCCTTGAGATGATTAATTCATAAAAATAGCATTTTTTAAATCATCCAATCAATATATTATGAGAAGTTGGCCAATATTATCAGCTAATTAAATATTGTTTTTTTTCTTTTAGATGGTGATAGCCAGGGTAAAGCCGTGTGGATATCCGAGAGTCCTGACTTATCGGAGTGCCGTTCGGTTTGGCTCAATAGTCTGGAGACCAGGGTGAAGGAAGGAGAGTCCCTATTGAGCATCAGTAATGATCTGTCACAGGTACGCATGCAATTTTTATTTTCACTGAACTCAGACATGTTTGGGTTACAAGTAACCTTTATCAATGTATACAATTTTAACAATCAAATAAAACAGAGCGGTCATTTATATTCTAAATGGAGATCGAGTTATGTATAAAAGTGGAAGGGGTATAATTAGGATTGAGGAGAGGGGAGATGTAAGGGGAACATATCGAGCGGCAGGGGTATAATTAGGATTGAGGAGAGTTAGGGTATTCACAAATTCGCTATAACTACATTTAAAGAGGTCTATCTCCGTTATCACCTCGTATAAGAGGAATCGCTTTCAATACAGGAGACATTCGAACCGTCTCTGCGCCGCAATTTGGGGCATAAAATAAGATATGGCTCCTTGGATAGTAGTTATATGGATTTAATTCTCTAGTTATATAGATTGCAAGGATATGGGGTTTGATCTTGAGGGTTCTGTGGGTGGAAAGGGGAAGCGAGGCAGACCTAGACCCACCTGGAGAAGAGTCCTGCAGGATGAAGTTAAAGTAGCAGGTCTCACTTGGGATTTTGTTAGGCATCAGGCATGTGATAGAGTCTGGTGGAAAAGGTTCCTTGAGGCCCTATGCACCACGGAGGTGTTGCAGGACAAGAAGAAGAAGAGATGAATTCTATTATTAATTTTATTTCAGGTTACATCATCGAAAACTCTTTACGGAGGAGACATGATGACGACCACCAACATCATGAAGAAGCTGTCGACTAGGATGGCTCAGAATATCAAAACTTTCCCCGACTCCAGGCAAAAGGAAGCCATCGTCACTGATCTGCTGCTTGGGGCTGTGAAGACAGGTAAGTTTTCTGCCATTTTGATTATTTAAAATATTGATATTTAATACAATTGTCTTATTAGTATGGTACTCCAAAATAAAAACATTTAGTAATTCTGCAATATGAAAACAATGTTAAATAAAAAATCCTTTTGTATTGATTATTTATAGAAATTTGATAATATCTAAGCAAGGCAAAACATGTCATTCCCATAAAATATAATGAAACTCCTAGACATTAGATAATGCCTTAGCAAGGCGAAACATGTCATTCCTATGTAATATAATGAATCTTCTAGACATTTGATAATTCCTAAGCAAGGCGAAAACATGTCATTCTCATACAATATAATGAATCTTCTAGTCATTTGATAATGCCTTAGCAAGGTGATACATGTCATTCTCATACAATATAATGAATCTTCTAGTCATTTGATAATGCCTTAGCAAGGCGATACATGTCATTCCCATGTAATATAATGAATCTTCTAGATATTAGATAACGCCTTAGCAAGGCGAAACATGTTATTCCTATGTAATATAATGAATCTTCTAGACATTTGATAAAGCCTTAGCAAGGCGAAACATGTCATTACCATAAAATACCCGTATAATAAAACTTCTAGACATTTGATAATGCCTTAGTAAGGCGAAAGATGTCATTCCCATAAAATATAATGAAACTTCCAGACATTTGATAATGTCCTAGCAAGGCGAAACATGTCATTGCCATAAAATACAATAAAACTTTTAGAAAACAGACGTTTTCATTCGTATTAAGGATTGCTAAGAATTCAGGATGTCTTTGCTCGTTCAAATATGTATTATATTATAGAAAAAATTATAATGCTTTAATTTTTTTTTTCAGGATCAAACCTTTTGGATGCCTCCCAGCAGGCTTCGTGGAAGGACTTGAGCCATCCCGCTCAGATGAGAGTAGCCACCTCGCTTCTGATTGGTCTTGAAGAGAACGCCTTCCTATTGGCCGAAGCCATCCTAAGAGAGAAGACCATCGTTCAGCAAGTTAAAAATATATGTAAGTAATCTTTAAAAAAACTGAATCATCTCTTAGAAAAATAGCAAGAATGCCACTATTCAACTACAGGGGGATGATATAACTGGTGCCAATCCACTACATGAGAATGATTGTACTGTGTTAATCACTATGGAAGGATGTTATAGCTGGTGCCAATCCACTATGGGAGGATGATATAACTAGTGTCAATCCACTACAGTAGGATGATATGACTAGTATCAATCCACTACAGCAGGATGATATAACTAGTATCAATCCACTACAGCAGGATGATATAGCTGTGTAAATCCACTACAGCAGGATGATATAACAAGTGTAAATTCACTACAATAGGATGGTATAACTAGTTCCAATCCACTCCAGGAGGATTATATAACTAGTGCCAATCCATTACAGTAGTAGTGCCAATCCAGTACAGCAGGATGATATAACTAATGCCAATCCACTACAGTAGTGTCGGGGTTAAATGCATAACCCAGATAAACATATTTCATGAAGAAATACATGACACGAATAAACACAAAAACGCTGACCCAAGACCTACTTATCAAATTTGATGATTCGCGGGCCCTGAATTCTTCAAGTTGGTCACTAGGTCAGGTCATTGGATCAGGTCATCAGATGACGAAACCAAAGCATATAAAAGCAGTACTCCCGAGCACCCAAAACAGTCAGTCCACGCCACGAGGGATATCGGACTCCCTTCGACGCCGAGCTACGAAGCTAAGGCAGTCCACTCTAAACGTCAGTCAACTCTAAACGTCAGCCTGTATCGCGATCTCGAAGAGACACGAGTCTCCACTACCCAGTCTACGTACGAGAAACCTCCGACGACTCCTCGCTCCAGCCACTCGACGATACCGCCCAGCGAGCCCTCATCCTCTACGACTCACCACCGGACTCCGCCCCGCTGCCATCGACGTCCAACCACGCTCCATCACGAGTATATCATACAGTTACGTGTAATCACTTGTGATCCGCAATAAACGCTGAAACCTCCGCCGTCTTTCTACTGCTCACCACCAAACCCCCACAGTGGTGACCCCGACGTGATCTGAACACGCAACACAACCTTCTGATATATCGACAGCCCGTGAAGTTACTCCGACGTCCACGGTGACCCCTTCAACTCCCTCCAACTCCCACCACCAAACCCCCAAAGTAGAATGGTATAACTGTGCTAATAACTACGGAAGGATGATATAACTAGTGCCAAACCACTACGGGAGTATGTTTTAAGTAGTGCCAATCCACTACGGCTGGATGATATAACTAGTGCTAATCCACTACAGGAAGATGATATAACTAGTGTCAATCCACTACAGTAGTATTGTCAATCCACTACAGTAGTAGTGCCAATCCACTACAGTAGGATGATATAACTAGTGCCAATCCACTACAGGAGGATGATGTAACTAGTGCCAATGGTTTGGATATGTGGAAAGAATGTATGGATTGGTTAAAAAGGTGTACACAAGCAGTGTGAATAGAAAAAAAAGTTGAAGAAAACTGAAGTTTTCCTTGTTTTCGATGATGTAACATTTCTTGTGTTTTAATTTGATTTTATTTAATTCATTTTAGTGCTTTCTGTTCGAGTTCTGGAGACCAGGAATGTGGATACGGAAGAGTTTCCGTCCTCCATAGCCAAGGAGCAATGGACCGCCAGCCAGGATTCCATTTATCTTCCCAGAGGAGCGCTTATCGGTACGCTTTTTTGATTAAATATTGGTCATGTTAGGTTAGGTTTCATTGAGGTTATGTTAACATTAGGTTTGAGTAATTTGTAAATGACAACATTTGATTAAAAGTTTTTAAAAATAAATTGAAAGAAATTAATATGTAATCTTTGATTACATATTTGAAGACTGGTGGACAGGATGGACACGACCCTCAATCATGAGGAATACGACTAAGAGGAGGAGGATCTAATGAAATGTTAATTGTTATAGATAATTCGGAGGGTGGTCTGGTCCGCATCGTGTTTGTGGCTTTTGACCGTCTGGAGGAGATCTTGCAGCCGCCATGGGCCCCCGTACCACCACCGTCTCCTGAGGAAGCTCCGGCTGTCCCACACCAGACCTTGTCTTCACAGGACCATTCGCTCATCAACAGGGATAGAGACAACGTCACACGAGTCATCAACTCCAAGGTGAGATATGAAATTGATGTAATTTTGGTAAAGTTCCATTAAAATTTGCAGCAAGGCGATGGAACGTGACGCATGAGTTTATTCCTGTTGAAACTGTGCGCAGGCTAAATGTGTGTATGTACATTGGGTTTGAATAATAATAAGTTGGATAATTTATAGAGGGCCATACAACAAAATTTATAGAGGGCCATAGAAAATGCTCCTTTTTATGAAAAATATAAAAAGGAACATATTAAGTATGAGAGCTGCACCTGACGCAGTCGATTAACATTTACATCAGGAAAGGATAATTTAAAAATGTGCATTTTGAGTCTCGATCTAAACTCTGACTGATTCTCAATACACTTGTAGTCTGCTGGAAGATTATTACAGGCTTAAAAGTTAGAACACTTGACTCCCGATCAAGGATTTTCAATTTCAATTTCAATTTCAATTTCAATTTATTCAAAAAATTATAAACATTACAGAATAACAAATCCAAATCGTTTTTAATCACAATATACAAAAATAAAATTAACAATTTAAAAATATATATATTTACAAATAATATAACAAGAAAACAAATGAGAGCAAGTCAGAAAAAACGAAAAACAGAAGACAATTAAAAAAATATATATATTCAATTAGAACAATAAGTAGAGAAGCAAATAGCAATTTAATACATAAGAGATAGATGCTTTCTGAGGGTAGCCTCACTGTCGTGAAAAATGTCCACATCCGAAGAGATGCGGTTTAATAGGATTATTGCCCTGCCCACGGGCATTACCTTAGGTAGATTGGTTCTACACAGTGGCAGGTGAAATAATCTATGTTGCCTTTGTCGCAGATAATTGTCGGGGACAAACAATGTCAAGTCATTCAAAATATCCGAGTTATGTATTCGACCACGAATCAGTTGAAAAAAGTGAACACCCAGGTGGATAGTTGGTCTAATTTCCAATGATTGGTAGTCCAGCATACCCAGCAAGAAATTAGTTGGGTACAGCCAGGGGTAGTAACCGTTCTCTTTAAGGTACAGAAATCGTAAGAATTTTTTCTGTACCTTCTATGAGTTCTATTAATTTTAGATTCGAGTTTATTTTTTTTGTTATGCTATATGGAAAGTTTTTATTGGATAATTAAAACCTTGATACAATTTAAAATAACTAAACAAATAACTAAAGTGTGATGTGTCAATTTTATTTTTAGGTTATATCCGCCAGTCTGGGAAAAGGACGACACATCCAACTGTCGCAGCCCGTGAAGTTGACCCTGCGTCATCTGCGCACCGAGAACGTCACCAATCCGACCTGCGTCTTCTGGGACTACACCGTCAAGTGAGTAGATTCTTGAACCATCTCATTATCATCACCTGTCTCTCGTAATCGAGGAAGACTGTCCTCCACAGATGTGGGTCCTCATGTGACTATGAAGTGAAAAGTAGTCGAAGGCGAAGTAAATATTCTTCTTCTTTTTTCATTTCCTCATTACTGAGAGTCATGATAATTTTTTTTTCTTAAGCAATGGGTATTTCCATAGATCACGACCCTCGGAAATAAATATAAACAACAGAATGTGAAAGAGAGGAAGGAAAAGCTAAAATTAAAAGAAAGGAAAAAAATTACCCACCTCTTCCACTAACTAACTAACTAATCGTCATACCATTTTCCCTTAGAATGTGCCGCCTTTTAATATTTGATTAATTTGGTCATGCCATGCTTTCCTTGATATGACCTCTCTTCCATAACTTCTCTTTCCACTCACACTAGTCGTATACAACATTTTAACCATTCTCCTCTTGTCCACTCGTTCCATATGTACAAACCATCTGAGGGATCCTTTTTTAATATTACTTTTGATGTAATCATTACATATTTCTTCCTTATTTCGTCGTTGGATATTCTATCATATATTGTTTTCTGGCACATTCTTCTCAGTGATCTCATTTCTATGGCATTTATCCATCTAACTAACCATCACGCCGTCTCTCTGAAGGGGTAGGCAGAAAGAATGGACTGCCACACTTTTCTTTCCTGACATATTTCTCTCGCTTCCTCAACATTCATACATCGTGTCATGCACGCGCTTCGATTTCTCTGACTCATCACGTGGCCGACATTCAATATTTGATTTATTTGATCGTGCCACGTTTTTCTCGGTCTTCCTCTATTTCTGGTTCCATTTACATTATTATATACATATTATAATAGCAGATTTGCTAAATATATTGTACCTCTCCTTCCAGCGTGTGGTCTGCGGAGGGTTGCCGCGTGGAGTGGACCAATGCCACGCACACGGGCTGCCAGTGCGTGCACCTGACCAACTTCGCCCTGCTGATGGACGTCCGCGCCCTTCCCCTGGCTCCTACGCACCGCCTGGCCCTGCACTTCATCACGCTCATCGGCTGCTCGCTCAGTGTCGTGGCGCTGCTGGCTGCCTTCCTGGTCTTCTGCTGCTTCAGGGGAATGAAGGTAATGAATCAATGACTTACTTGACTTGACTTATACATTCACAGTCCACTGCTGAATCTAGGCCTCCACAATACTTCCCCACACACTCCTATCTTGAGCCTTCTGCATCCAGTCACCAGCAATTTTTCTTATGTCATCAGACTATCGAACTAATAGTCCAATGAAGCGATTGTCTATATTAATTATGTAATTCCTTAAAGCTTATTATCTTTGACGATGATTTTTATTTTGATTATGATTATAATGATAATGATTATGATTATAATGATAATGATGATAAAAATAAAAATAATAATCATGATAATGATTATAACGATAATGATAATGGAGATAGGTAATGATGATAATGATTGTAATGGTAATGATAATGATGATAAAGATAATGATGATAATGATAATGAAGATAATGGTAATGATGATAATGATTATGATGATAATGATAATTATGATAAAGATAATGATCATGAAAATAATGGTAATAATGATAATGATAATGAAGATAATGATGATAATGATGATGATGCTAATGATAATTATAAATATGATAATGATTATAATGATAATGATGATAAAGATAATGATAATGATTATAATGATGAGTATGACGATATTGACGATAATGATAATAATTATGATAATGTCTAAAAATTATGATGAAGATGATGATTTTGATTATTAAGATAATTAAGTACAATTAAAGATGATGATAGCAATTAATATTATGATGATGAAGACGGTGTTGAACATGTTGATAATGATGACTCCATGGTGCAAATGATGATAAGTGATGAATTTGATAGAAATTAGCGTAATTATTATTATTTCAATGAAACTAATTTTATCTGTTTTTATCTTCCAGTCTGACCGCATAACCATCCACAAGAACCTCTGCTTCTGCCTGCTGGTCGCCGAGCTCATCTTCATGTTCGGAGTGGAGAGCACGGCCAACAGGCTGGTCTGCGGAGTCATCGCCGCCTCCCTTCACTACTTCTTCCTGGCGGCCTTTGCCTGGATGTTCCTCGAGGGTAAGACTTCTAAATATTACACGGAATACGAGTGGCCGAGTAGCCTAAATTGGACTTGCTTTTATTTATATAACTTTTAAATATATTAGGTACAATGCAGTTTAATTTTTGGTAACTAGTATTGTTGAAATCATCTGTTTTTTTTTAAGTATTTTATTTTTAAATAGCGTAACAGTGCAATATGTATTAAAAAATTATTCTTCGTGCAATGGCAAGATATTATTATACATATATCATGGGGATGACTTTAAGGAGTGTCTTATATCCCCACTTCTTTTGCCATTCTGGTGGAAAGTTTTGCCGACTTGTGTAATTTCTAGGAGTACCGGGTATTATAGTATTTTTTATCAATATTATGGTAATTTTTAATTCATAATGATTTTTAATCATGGGTAATTTTTAATTCAAGATTGTTTTTAATCATGGGTAATTTTTAATTATGGGTAATTTTTATTCAAAATGATTTTTAATAATGGGTAATTTTTAATTCAAGTTAGTTTTTAATCATGGGTAATTTTTAATTATGGGTAATATTTAATTATGGGTAATTTTTAATTCAAAATGATTTTTATTCATGGGTAATTTTAAATCATGGGTAATTTTTCATTATGAGCATTTTTTAACAGGCTTTCAATTGTACGCGATGCTGGTGGAGGTGTTTGAACCGGAGCGTGCCCGGGCTCGGTGGTACTACCCCGCCGCTTACGTGGTGCCGCTGATTATCGTGGCCGTCAGCTGCCTGGTGGACTACTCCAGCTACGGGACGGAGCGCCACTGCTGGCTGCGCTCAGACAACTACTTCATCCTCGGCTTCGTTGTACCCGTTGCCCTCGTCATAGCGGTGAGTGATGATAAAAGCATCATTTTATTTGTAGCGCTTAATTTGTGGTGTGACATTATTAAAATAATTTAGAACACTGGTAAACTTTGTTTTACACCACTTTGGACAACATCACGGCTATTAATACCATTGATACAGCAGCTCTAAACAGGGATGTTGTGCTGCAACTGAACCATTCTCCAAAGTTTTCTAGCCAGGATTTTCTTCCCTTCCCGACCCGTTTTCTGTTAATTTTCCCTTGGATAATTAATTGCAGCACTTTATATTTATCGTTTCTTATAACGTGCCCAACGTATTCAGGTTTCCTTCGCTTTATAGTCATGATAATTTGTTTTTCTTTCTTCATTCTCTGCGGTACTTCTTCGTCTCTGACTCTTTCTGTCTATGATATTTTAAATATTCTACAATAACCACTTTTTGTGGCAGGCGACGGCAGTTTGATTGTCACACTGTCTTTGGTCTGGAGCAGAATTCACGTGACAATAAAATGGCGATAGATTTAGTTATCTAACACAAGTCACGAGAATCAATATGATAGGTATACCCTTTACATGGATTATGCTCGCGCTGTAATGATGTAAAGAGCGATTCAACATAATAATAATAATAATAATAATATCCACATTTCAAAGGCATTCAGATTTTTGGTGATAGTTTTTGTAAAGTTCCATGTTTCCATACTGTAGAACAAGACGGGTAGACATGATGAAAGAGGGGTAAGCATGAGAGGATGGATTGGCACATCTTCTATCATGATATAATTCTGTAGCCTCCTTCACATTCATGCCGGTCATGTGTTTTTTTTTAACTTTCATAACATGGTTGATTTTCAAAAATGCAAATGCAAAACTGGAGTCATCCTCGGTTTCCGACCGAGGATTTTAATTTGTCATATTTCAACATGTGGTATTGGTTGCAGGCGAATTGGATCTGCCTCATCATGGTGTTCTTCATGATGTGCCATCACTCCAACGTGTCCATCAAGGCCAAGGAGAACAACAAGCTCTTCAAGATCAAGTGAGTCTCTCTCCATTTCTTAATATCTGGAATACGGATATGTCTTGCAATGAAACAAATGACTAATTTTTATTAGACACTAAAAATTATATGTAAGATTGAGATATAGATACATTTAGAAGCTAAACAATAAAAAAGGCAATAAGTAATACTAAAAGATTTTTTTTTCCATGCTATGTATATTTTTCGGTTATTTTTTTAATACTTTTTATATACTTTTTATGTGTTTTTTTTTCAAACTTTTAAAATCCTTTTGTAATACTTTTTTCATACTTTATTTCATATTTAGTCATACTTTTTTCATACTTTTTTCATATTTTTTCATACTTTTTTCATACTTTTTCATACTTTTTTCATACTTTTACATATATTTTTCATACTTTTTTAATACTCTGTGCTCTCAATGTTTCAACACTTAGATTTTTTTTTCTCAATAATTTAATAATATTTTGTCTCATTTCCAGGGTTTGGCTGAAGACCTCCATCGGTCTGACCCTTCTGCTGGGCCTGACATGGACGTTTGGCCTCCTCTACCTCAACGAAGAGACGGTGGTCTTCGCCTACCTCTTCACCATCTTCAACTCCTTCCAGGGAGTCCTTATCTTCATTTTCCAGTGTGTCCTCAATGAAGCGGTAAGTTTCCAATATAATATCGACTTCACTGGTTAAGGTTACCTGAGTGAATGGATTATACATTACTGTATACTTGTTCACAAAGCCTTACATGGACAAGCAACCCACTTCCTCACAGACCTTTGCAAGGTAATCGACCTGAACCCTCGATAGTCAACTTTACAATCTGCAAAAGAAGAATCAATAAACAAACTCCTGGTCCCATGGCATCAAGGAGCTTCAAATTTCGCAGATCATGCTTTTGGCAAGACCGGCGGCGTGGAACAGGCTGTCCTATCATATCTGCAATCAAGACAACGAAGGAGTTTTCAGAAGCCCTCTTAACCCATTGCACCACTAATAAAGATGACATAATTTGTTCATACAACACACTATTTAATTTTGACAATTTTTTTTATTACAATAACATTAAGACTAAATTACACACAAAATAAAAATTGAAAAACATAAAAGCATACTTTTTTTGTTCGTAAGCTAGATCTTTATGGCTCATCCCCAGGTAGTTTTGGAAGAGTGTGATAAGCTTTAAAGCATTCTGGCATGTGGAGAGACAATATTTGAACGCTCTAAAACATTGTTCGAAGGCGTAAAATCACTAGAATCACTAGAATATTAATCAACTTCATTCTCACTGCCACTTTCCAAAAGGATTCGCTGTATTTCATCCTCATTTGATGAAATATTACAAGCGCGACGAGTTTGTTTACGAGTGCGTTCGTCAATTTTGGAGGTATTCATCATCATCAGCCGTCTGTCATCCACTGCTGAATGTAGGCCTCTCCCAAAGCCCTCCACCGCCCCCTATCCATTGCCGCTCCCATCCATCCTTGTCCAGCAATCCTCTTCAGATCGTCGGTCCAGCGGGCAGGGGGACGTCCAACTCTACGGAATCCTGTACGCGGTCTCCACTCCAGAACCCGTCTTCCCCATCGGCTGTCGGTTCTCCGACAGATATGGCCAGCCCACCGCCACTTCAGCCCGCCTATCCGTAGAGCCACCTCAGTCACCTTGGTTTGTTGTCGAATAAATTCGTTTCTAAATCTATCCCTCAAGGTTATTCCAAGCATGGCTCTTTCCATGGCGCGCTGGGCAACCTTGAATCTGTAGACTAGACCTTTTGTCAATGTCCACGTCTCGGCTCCGTATGTTATGACTGGCAAAACGCACTGGTTGAAGACTTTAGTCTTGAGGCATTGTGGTATTTTGGAAGTGAAAACATGACGTAATTTCCCAAAGGCCGCCCAACCCAACTGAATTGAATTTTTTTTGGAGGTATTGACAGATGTTAAAATATCGTAATATTTTGTAATAAACAATGCGAAATAAATTGTGATTATTACATGTTATTATGAAATCAGTAACCGAAATATACTTATTTATGTCATTTTTATGAATAAAGTTATTGTTATTCAGTTTTAATGTAAAAAAATCACTTCAAAGACAAACCGGCAATGGGTTAAATATTTGGAGCTTCTTGTTTAAATTATCTTCTTCTTTTAATAGATCAGACGATCTGTGACACAGAAACCATATCTCATCGGATGATGAGATCCAGCTGTCCCTCCATCTCTTAGGCGGTCTTCCAGGTGGGCGGTGTCCGGAGGGGATTTCATAAGCGGCTGTATATGCAAGTCTGTCACCATCCATTCGGGCTACATGGTCCCTCCAGTATCTTCTTCTGGATCTACTCCACTGAACGATATCCTCTATTTCGCAAGTTTTTCTTATGTCTACGTTGCGGACACGATCTCGGAGAATTTTTCCAGAAATTGATCTTAGGATCTTCATCCATCATTCCGATGTTCTTAGTAGTCCCTTGGTTCGCATAGTGTTAGCCCGCGTCTTGACAGCGTTCGTCATGATAGGTCGCACGCATGTTTTATAAATTCTGATCTTGCTGTCGATACGCATGTGCTTGTTCTTCAAGAGCAGATTCTTCAGGCATCCTGACACGGCAGAGGCTTTACTGACTTGTTCTCGTACTTCAGTATAAAGGTCATTATGGCTGCAGATCTCCACTCCCAAATATCTGAAACTCATTACTTGCTCCACAGGTATATCATCAAGGTTTTAAATTATATATATATATTTTTTACAGTTTTTGAAAGAGTGTGGTCGTCTCGGGAGGCGGCACAGCTGGCTGTCTTGCTGCGCTCGCTTGGCCCCAGCCGCGCCCCTGCCGGCCCCGGCTACGACAGGCGGGGGTTCCACATCGCCTCCAACTACGGCCCAGGGCTCCGGTGGTACTCTTGGGGCCCCGTCTTCCAAGGGGCGCTCCAGACATGATGACCTTCGGCTCGATGACAACATGGACGGACATCAATCGGTGAGTTGACCCAAATCCAATAAATATTAATTATTAATTTTTGTGTGATGGTGTATTTCTTGATTTGTCTGTTTCAACCCTTTCAGACCTTTGATTAAATATAATGAATTAATCCAATGATTTGGCCATAACACTATGATACTTATGTGTTTCACAATTTATTAATAAATATTTATGCGATTATTTATTGTTTCTTGAACAATGATGTAAAACTCCATATTAAATAATTAATACAAATGATAATGTCCTCGAAGCATGGAACTGAAAAAAGAAGGATGAAAGTAGAGTAAATGCAGTAGAAATGAGATCTCTTACTGAGTGTCGAATGAAAATATAAGAAGTGAATGCGGTGCGAATGATGGTGTTATGAACAAAATAATGAAAGGATCATTAAGATGGTTTGGACATATGGAAAGAATGAATGAAGAAAGAATGGTAAAAAAATTATATGTTAACGATGTGAATGGAACCAGAAATAGAGGAAGACCGAGGAAAACGTGGCACGATCAAATAAATCAAATATTGAATGTCGGCCATGTGAGGAGTCGGAGAAATCGACGCGCGTGCATGACACGATGTATGAATGTTGAGGAAGCGAATTGAGAAATATGTCAGGAAAGAAAAGTGTGGCAGTCCATTCTTTCTGCCTACCCCTTCGGAGAGACGGCGTGATGGTTAGTTAGTTAGTTTATAATGTCCGTTTCCTAGATGTCTTAATAGCTTATGGGAATGACATGTTTCGCCTTTTAAAGGCATTATCAAATGTCTATTTGATGTTACAAAACATTTGATAATGTCTTAGAAAGGCTAATCACATCATTCCCATAAAATATACCAAAACATTTAGAAAACAGACGTTTTCATTCGTATTAATTATTTTATGAAATGTTCGCTACAGCTGTTTATAACACTTGATGATGCCAACATAGGTTGGCGAAACATCAAATAATCTCATTAAAAATAATTAATAAAATGTGATACATATAATAATAGTGTTTCAAAATTAAAGCATTTAATAATGAATAACTTAAATTGGTTGATATTAAATTTAATTAGTTATTTTGATGAAAGGGTTGAACTAGTCAAAGCAAGTATTTTCCGGGAGAATTTTTTTGTTTTATTATCTCATATAGAACTACGGTAATAGATCCGGCTGCTGGAGCGAGACTGCAGATAGACACCAGGTGTTCTACAATGACAATGTAAAAATGGAATGAATTTTCATTGTTTCACTTTGTTATTAGTTTTGTTTAGTTTTACATATTATTATAAGTAAATAAAATATTTTCAAATAAAGGATTAATTGTATCTCAATAGACATGAAAATGCACATTGGAAACAGAATATGGTGATCGAGGTGTTTACAGGACTTATGATCTGTCATTAGTTGGGTTAAGCGCACGCTTTATGTAATACAACATTCCCCATTCCACATTTCTTAAGACCACCATGGCTGACAAATTTTTTGAAGTTGTATATATGTTAATCTGTAACACCAAACTTCACATGTTAGTTTCAATCTACACACTAGCGCCATCTATGAAGATTGGAATATAAGCATTAAGCAAGGTATTATAATGTTTAACATTATTCAACGTTAATTTTGGAAATTATATATATTTTTCTTTTATATTCGCTTTCACTTTGTATTGTGGATTCACTTTTGATTAAAAATTAGAAAAGAAAAATAAATGATTTTATTACTTTTGATTAAAATAGCAAAAAATTTGTAAATAAATAAATAAATCAACTTTCTTATGAAATGAAAGCACTGTTTTTTCCATTTTTAGTTTATTTTTCGAAGGTTGTACACTTCCATTATCGGGAGAACGATTCCATTAAAAATTATCATTATGGAATTCCACATTGTCTAAGCAATAAGATTAAAAAAAAAATTCTATCTAATTAAAAGCCTCTGATGTAAGAAAAAATCCTTTTTTATTTTTTTGTATTAATTGTCAATTTTATCGTCGGCCGACATAACAGGGCTCGTCAGTTTCCGCATCGACGACAAACAACCTCGTCATCAACAATCTAAATGTGGTCGTCAATAACAACAATCACAACAACAACCACGTCATAAACAACGCGGCCGTTGCGTCGCTAGCGGCCGCGGCCGCAGCTCACAGCTACCACCAGCACAGAAATCGGAGAAACTCCTCCCAGTATAACAACTCTCCGGGAGAGCCTGCCAACCAGAGCGCGGGGTATTTCAACAGCCCGGAATCGGCAAATCAGAGCGCGGCTTATTTCAATAGTCCGGAATCAGCCAACCAGAGCGGGGCGTACTTCAACTCGCCTAACAGCGGGAGCGAAAGATCCGCGTCTTCAGCACCGATGTCGCACCTGCGTAACCCGCTCAACACGGGATCCTCGAGACTGCCGCCCGGATACAGACATAATTTGCAGCAAGGTATACAAATACGCACTTACAATTTTTAGGTTACGATGTCCGATATCAAAATTTAATAAAAAAAATTTTTTTTTACTCAATTTGCGAAAGTCACTTTAAAAAAAAAATATTCTGGCATGATGGTCTTTTCTACTTTTCGGCAATTAAAAAAAAATAATAAAAAAATTTAACAAATTACTTTCTTTACACTATTGCAAAAAAAATACAAAAAAATGCACTTATTAATCACTTTTTTTTAATGTTTGTTTTTTTAATATTTATTTATATTTTAAATCAGTGTTTGTTCATTGTGTGTATTAATTTGTTTTTGTTATATATTTTTTTTAACCTTTTTTTTATCATTATTTTGATAAAAAAAAATATTTGTGGTAAGTTTAATTTTAATTTTGATTTTGAAAAGATTAAAATTTTTGCTTTTCAAATATATATATTTTTTTCCATTTGCCTAACTATTAACATTTATATTTATTTTTAAATTAACACAATTTTTAAAATTGAATATTCTATTCTTTTTAATTTTTTTAATGTGAATTTTATAGCCACTGTAAAGAAAATATTAACATAACCTAACTTTAAAAAATGGTTAAGTTATTTGACAAGTCACATGGCTCTGTGTGCTAAAGCATTATTAATAAGCTTAAAGGTGTGGTGTTTGAATCCCATTCAAAGACTTTACTAATTAAAAAAATTATCAGGTTGTCTCAAAAGAAAGTTTATGTTTGTTAAGCTTCCTGCGTGAACGCAACGAATCCGAGGGGCGCGGGGGGTATGTCAATTTTTAGCCTGGCTCTTGGGAATTTAGTCACTATGGAGCGTTTCTCAGGGGAGCACGTCGCACATTATGCGTGCAAGAGTTTTACAAAAACGGTGATTCGGCGACTGTAGAAGCTTCTGCAATATTATTATTATAATTATTTTGTTGAATCGCTCTTTAGATCATGACAGCATGAGCCAAATCGATGTAAAGGGTATTATAGCCATCATAGTGATTCTTATGACATTTGCTAGGTAGCTAATCTATCTCCATTTTATTGTCACGTGAATTCTACACCAGATCAAAGACAGTGTGACAATCACACTGCCTTCGCCGGGAATCGAACCCGGAACCTTCGGGGTGGCAGTCAATGCACTTACCACTCGGCCACGAAGGTATTCGAGGTTTTCGCCACTTAAATGATGTGCCAAGCATACCTCTCATTCAAAAATGGGTCAACAAGTTTAAAGAGACCGGTGCATCACTGGAAAAACTAAAATCCGGGTGACCAATATCATCAAGAAGAATAGAAAACATGGAGAGTTATAAGCAATCTGTCGATAATCATTCAGCCGAGCCGTCATAAGAATTTTTACTGTTCGATTAAATGAGTGCCGCGAACTCGAGGGTTTACATTTGGACGATATTTTTTTCAAAATAAACTTTCTTTTGAGACATCTTGTATAATGCTTTTTTTATATTCTATAATCATTTCTAACATACTAATCTTATTTCTAAACTAACTTTTGGTGGTTTTTCTCACTTTTTTATTTAATTTATTTATATAATTAATTTTTATTTATTTTTAAATTGAAAGTGGCTTTCTCAAATTAGGTATAATTCTTTTCGTATTGTGTTTACTCTGGCAGTTGTGTGTGAATTAAAACACGATTTTATTCAGTACAATTTTTTTTTAAATACTCCGATAGTAGTTTCATTTTTATATAAATTCCTCCATTCCTCTTTCTATCCTGCTCCTTCTCCTGTCGTTTGCCTCTTTCATCGAGATGACTATCATTCATCTTCAAAAGAGTCTTTTAGGCTGTCTCTATCATGATGACTTATCGTAATTTGCAAGTTTCAATCCAAGGGATTGGATTGCAGCAAAGTGGTTCTTGGGATGCCATTTAATGTGGTAGTTTCCCCTTGCTTTCCACATTTGTTTACAACAGGTTATTTGAACCCAATTACAGTATACAATTTTTTAGCTATTGATTCTCATGACATGTGATAGGTAGCTAATTTATCGCCGTTTTATTGTCACGTGAATTCTACACTAGATCAAAGACAATGTGACAATCACATTATCATCCCCAGGAATGGAACGCGTGACCTTTGGTCATAGCTTTTGCCATTCTGTCATGGACTTCGTCACATTTATGTATTTCACAATAATATGTCCATTCGTCCACTGCAGAACAAAATGTATTTTTTATTAATATCCACCTTTATATATCTCAATTTTCTTAAGAGATCATAAAGAGCTTTGTTCCCTATAGGATGATTCCAGAATTCCCCTTTCCTGGACATTCTCTTAATCAATTTCTTATTCTTCTTCTGCTTTATTTAGGACTGTGTCCTGTTATTTCTCGGAGCCTGTTCCTGGGATGCAGATGTCCAACTGTCTCGCCATATTTTAGGTGGTCTTCCTGCAGGTCGATTTCCTGTTGGTACTTTATTTGCAGCTATATTGATCACTCTTTCAGAACATGCTCTTTCCACATGATCTCTCCAGTAGCGTCTTCTCAGTCTTCCCCATCGCACGACATCTTCTACATTGCAGATCTTTCTTATTTCAGAATTTCTCATTCTGTCTCGGAGTGTCGTTCCCACAACGGATCGGAGAGTCTTCATTTCTGTGGTTCTTAGGCGATTTTTTGTTCTGATGGTGTCAGCTCTCGTTTCTATTCCATATGTCATTATAGGACGTATGCATGTCTTGTCATTTCATCAATCAATTTGATTCTCATTATCTCTCTTACACCCTTAATTCTAAAATTACTCAATCAAAACAGTATTTTTCAAATCATTGATACATCTCATAAATTACTCAAAATTGTTTATAACTCTTTATATAATGGCAGAAGCTTGTATCATCATAAGCCATTAGTTGTCCAGTGTTGAACATAGACCTCCTTTTTCGACTTCTATGACTCTATCCCTCGTCATTCTGTTGATTTCTTACCAACAGTTGTTGTTTAGATGTCATGACTTGCTAATGGTCTGTCGGTTTTTTTTTGTGGCCAGCTCTCCAATCATCCACTCCCCAATCATTCATTGTCCTCACTATATGGTCGGGTCTATTCCTCGAAGCTTGTATGATTCAGTATAAAGTGTATTTAAATATTTTAAATACATCTTTAATGATTACAAGCAAATAAACTTCAGATATTTGATTCAGCCTGATGAATCCACACATGGCCAGAAGTCTCTATTGCTTTACTCCATACATAGATATAAGTTAATGTCAGTTCCACACGGATGAAGGACGGGCCTAGGAAGTGCCAGAATGAAATTTGTCCTGTAAGATGAACCGATTTTGACTATTAATTTGTGGAAATCTTCGGCTGTGGGAAATAACCCAATTACTTTTAAAATTTAAAACACTGTTATAATATCACAATTTATTTTTATTCACTGAGAGTGTAGCGACAGCTGTTTCGACAAACGATGTTGGCATCATCAGGTGTTACAATAAGTACAATGTCGCGACACTTGGTGAATAAAAAGAATTTGTGATATTATAACGGTGTTTTAAATTTTAACCGTAATAATGTTGAAGTATCATAGTGTTTCGGCCAATACAATGGACTATTTAAGTAAACCAATGTTTTTATTTTTGTTTTTGGCTACGTGAGGAGTCCGAGAAATTGAGGTGCGTGCTAGACACAATATATGAATGTTAAATAAGCGAGAGAAGTATGTCAGGAATGAACAGTGTAGTTCATTCTTTCTGCTTACCCGTTCGGATAGATGGAGTGATCGTTAGGTTAGGTTAGGTTAGTTCTTCTTCACTTTTGGTAGACTCAGGAGTCTGTTATTTCAGGCGGGTTCTCTTGAGACGCTGAACTCCAGCTTTCTCTCCACCGTTTCGGGGGTCTTCCTGGTCGGCGTTGTCCGTTTGGCGTTCCATGGAGAGCTATGTGTGGTATACTATTTGAGCTCATCCTTTCTACGTGTTGATGCCAGTATCGCCGTCTTTGACGTCCCCATCTGACCACATCTTCGACCTCGCAGATTTCTCAGATTGCTGTATTCCTAACTCGATCACGTAGGCTCTTGCCAGCTATAGCGTTAGCTATAGCTTAGGTTAGTTAGTTAGTTTTATTTCTTACATCCCGATGAAGGATTTTCTATGTATTTGCTTCAATACTTGACAGATGTGTAAAATTTAAAACGTATATATAAGTTATAGAAAAAAATATCCTTCTAATAATTTATTCATATTTTTAATTGGATTATTTCAACAATATGTAGGATCTAAATAATATAATAGCATCATGTTTTAAATATAAAAAAATCATATTTGTGGAATAGAGCATGTTCAGTTTCACTATTATCATCAGTTATAATTCGTCCTGGGTTGGACGTAGGCCTTCTTTCCTGACTTCCACAACTCTCTATCCCTAACCACTCTGTGCCATTGACCTCCTGCCACTCTCTTAATGTCATCAGACCATCTTGTTTGTAGTCTCTCCGGGTTTCTGTGGACGGTTCTCAGTAGCCACTCCATCGGTTCATTTGGCCTAATTATCCACTATCCTCACTATACAAACAAACAGACAATCACGCCGTTTCTCCGTAGGGGTAGGCAGAGAGAATGGACCGCCACACTACTCTATCCTGGTAAACTTCTCTAGCTTCTTCCACATTCACTCTGACTTCTAACACGACCAATCTCTAAAATTTGATTAATTTGGTCATGCCACGTTTTCTTCGGTCTTCCTCTATTTCTGGTTCCATTTACATCGTTAACATATATTTCTTTTACCATTCTTTCTTCATTCATTCTATCCGTATGTCCAAACCATCTTAACGATCCTTTTATTATTTTGTTCATAACACCATCATTCGCACCGCATTCACTTCTTATATTTTCGTGGCACGATCAAATAAATCAAATATTAAATGTCGGCCATGCGAGGAGTCAGAGAAATCGACGCGCGTGCATGACACGATGTATGAATGTTGTCAGGAATATGTCAGGAAAGAAAAGTGCGGCAGTCCATTCTTTCTGCCCATACCCCTTCGGGGAGACGGCGTGATGGTTACTTAGTTTTTTTTTATGTATATATTTCGTGATTATAGTATAATTAATAAAAAAAATTCACACACACCACTGCCAAAAATACAATATTTCATTTACATTCGTTGACTCGTGACATCTAATCTAACCTTGCTGCAAAATATAGTCTGGTATTCTTCTTCTATCCTCTTTTTGTACTTATATTTTCAGATTCTATTATACATAAATATTATTTAATATTTTTTTTACTAATCCATACTTTTTTACAGAAATTTCGGCTGTTTGAATGCGGGGGAATACTAATTATATTGAAATGTACAATAAATTTGTTTTTATGATATTTTAGGTTATGTTACATGGTTTTAAATTGTGTAAAAATCAATGGTACTTATTCTGTAAGCTGATTAATCTAGTTCTTAATTGACTTAACACTAGGAAATCTATCATAACCTTACCAAATCTAATATCATTTGATTCCAAAACAAAACGTAACCTAACCTAATATTATTAAAACTGAAATAAAAAGCCAGTTTTCTATGGCTCATGTAGCCTATATTAGTTTAGGTTATGTTAACCGCCCAATCTTTAGGTAACTTTCTGAGAAATGTGCAAAAAAATCACATTTTTTATTAATTAAGTTTAAATACAGTAGAACCTGGATAATTGCAACCTGTTTAATTGACAAAACTTTATAATTGGCAGAAATCTTGCGGTCCCACCCCCTTGGAGCACTAAAACCTCTTTAATTGGATAAAAGAAACATGTTTAATGGAACTCAACATTCTGGCCCTAAAGCTCTGAAATTGGAGAGCACTGCCTTCTCGACCTCTGTAATTGGAGAGTACTACCTTCTCAACCTCTAAAATTGGAGAGCACTGCCTTCTCGACCTCTGTAATTGGAGAGTACTACCTTCTCAACCTCTAAAATTGGAGAGCACTACCTTCTCAACCTCTGTAATTGGAGAGCACTACCTTCTCGACCTCTGTAATTGGAGGGTACTACTTTCTCGACATCTGTAATTGGAGAGTACTGCCTTCTCGACCTCTGTAATTGGCCGGAGAGTACCTCTGTAATTGGAGAGCACTGCCTTCTCGATCTCTGTAAACTGACAAGTATTTGTTCTGTACTCATCGAAGGTGGTCCATTTTAGATCGCAATGTTTCACAAATGTAAATATAACGGCCTTGATTTGAGCTCGAAACTAAAACTAATCCAAGAATTTGATGCCGGTAAATCTCGCGAAGAGTTGGCTAACATTTTTGCGTGTGAAACAGGCCCACATAACTGATTTTTTCAAGCCACAATAATTATATGTATTGTTTGTATGTGTATCCACGTATGTACAATTACAATTTACTTATTAAACTTTTATTGGTTGTTTTATGCATCAATCCATGAACTGTTTTCACTGCTTTTCTATTTATGTGGTTACAAAACCTGGTTAAAAAACCAAAGCACAATCTGGACACGGATAGATGAAAAAATGGATACTTGGAAAACCTGGTTAATTGACCATCGTAGGTCTGGTCCCTTAATAATAATAATAATAATATGCTAACTTTTAAAGCGCCGTTTTTGTGATGTAATCATCTCAAGGGCGCATTATCCAGGAATACCAATTATCCAGGTTCCACTGTATATATTAATTTAATTTTTTTAAATTACAAAACATCAAAAACACGACCGCACACTTCGCCTGCCCCTTGTAAAACTATCATGCTTGTGAAGACTTGTACTCAAGTGTTGTTGGCACACGTGCGTCCCTGACAGTTTGTACATTTTAGGTACATTATTTTTTTTCAAGTGCGTACGTGATACGGGATAGCGCAGAATGTGCGTATCACGTACGTTCATATGCTTAGGGCGGTTAATAAGATTTTGTAAGGTTAGGTTAGGTTAGGCTTATATTTAAAAATAATTTAGAGCTCTGGTGGGAGCAAAACCAGTTGATTTTAAAAACTAAATAAACTGGTGTTAAAATATATTACATAAGTGTTTTAAAATATTTATAATAATGTGAAATTACGAAAGTATACATTTTTACAAAATTTACAATGTAAAAAAAAAATCGGAAATTTTTTAATATGTTCTATTATAAATAAGTCTTTTGTTTTTCGGATTATGCTATAAACATGACATGTACTTTGGTATATATATGCTTGCTTTGATGGTGTGCGTTTATTTTTTCTCTTAACTTGGTGAATGGTATGTATGTATTAGTAAAATTATCAATGTGTACCATGCGTGCATTGCAGACCGAAATGTGTCTCGCTTGTCTTCGCTGTGTTTTCCATTATATTTATTTACTCGTTTTTTAATAAGCTTTCAGCTCGGTATTTCAATAGTTTTATTTATTTATTTAAAACAATTTTGGTTGCAATACACGCTTTGTTTTGGGTATATTGCTTGTTGTTGAAATGCTCTTTGTCTGATCATTGTAAATGTCACGGCTGATTTTGTATTCCTTCTTCTTCGTGTTGTCCTGTAGGGGTTCATGTATATCTTCAAATCAAATCAATTTATGAAAAGATAATACAAACAACAATTATAGTTTAAGACATCTATTGAGAACAGGTTAAATATAATACATAATACCAGGAACGCACGAGAGTTGGTTCGACTTTAGGAATACAAGATACTCTCCAAAGTCAAAAGTATTTGTCTCTGAACGTCTTCTTCTTCTTCTTTTTGTCCTGTCACACCTCCCTGGTGCATAGGGCCTCAAGGAACCTTCTCCACCCGACTCTATCGCATTCCTGATGCCTAACATCATCCCAAGTGAGGCCTGCTGCCTTAACCTCGTCCTGCAGGGTTCTTCTCCAGGTGGCTCTAGGTCTGCCTCGCTTTCTCTTTCCCCCATAGGGGACCAGTCTAGTGCACCCTGAGCGATGCAAGCTGGGTTCCGTCTCAGAGTGTGACCGATCCACAGCCATTTGCATCTAGCGACTTTTTCTCTAATTGGCTTTTCGCCTGCCATGGTCCAGAGAATGGCATTTGACACTGTTTGGGGCCAATAGATTTTGAATATTGAGCGAAGGCACCTATTTATAAACACCTGGAGTTTACCAATAACGTCCGCGGTAGACTTCCAAGTCTCACATCCGTACAGCAGTACGCTTTTAACGCTACTGCTGAATACTTGGAGCTTGAGCTTTTTCGAAATGATACCAGAGCGCCATACATAGCGAAGCATAGCGAAAGCTCCCCTTGCCTTGTTAAGTCTGCTACATCTTCCTCCGTACCTCCCGAGACTGCTATCATACTACCGAGGTAGCAGAAGCTGGTCGTGGTCACAAGGGGGATACCGTGGAGCAAGATTGGGGTTGAGTCATTTGTGGACACTCGTAGGTCTACTGTCTTGGACATGTTGATCTTGAGACCTACTTTTGCCGCTTCCTCGTGAAGTCTTCACAGCTTCCGCTCTGCATCCACCCGGTTTATCGAAAGCAAACAGTTAATAATGTTGATTTGAACAGATAATAATGTTGAAATATCAAAGTGTTTCGGCCAAATCAATGGATTATCTATATATATTTTCTTTATCATTGATTTGTCTAAACTGGTTTAGACAATTCGCCATGTGTCTAAACCAGAGGTTCCCAAACTTTTTTGCATCGTAGACCCCTTGCCGATTTCTTCTATTTTGTGTAGACCCCCTGCTTTCCTAAAATTGAATTTTTTTACAAATTCATCTATAGCTATAACTATAAAAGCAGTTTTTGAAGCTGATACAGAGCTAAATCATGCCAAAATTACGGGAAAAAGCCGGACTTTGTTTTCGACCTTTTTTTTATTTAGCTCATTGGGGAAAATCAAATGTCCGATCTTTGACGAATGAGCTAAAAAAAAGGTCGCCAACGATTTCGACCATCCGACATGAGATCTACTTTGACCCCCATTTTCATTTCATAGACTCCCATTTTTTTTTCCGCTGACATGGACCCCTTGCAAGTTGTCGTAGACCCCTGGGGGTCTATATAGACCACTTTGGGAATCACTGGTCTAAACCATCTTAATGGTCTTTCATTATTTTATTTATAACACTTTCATTCGCACTTCATTAGAGAAATTATTGGTATCCCCAATAAAAGGGTTATTTCAACATGAAAAAGTAAAAAAATGGTCTCAAAAGCCACGACTGATGATATGATTAAGAGCATTTTAATTAAGTAATGGTAATGGGTGTCGGCATCTAACCTTGTGACTGTGTGGCCAGCGCTACACTCTTCGGCACCAGGAGAAGCTCCACCAGCAGTGCGACCGGCTGCAGCAGCAGCTGGAGCCCCCCCGCTGGGGCCCCTCGGCGCCCCCGTACCCCCCGCACGACTGTCCCACCCCCCACTCGCTCAGCATGCCCTCCATCAACCAGTCGCCCAGCCAGCCGCCCAACCAGATGGTCCACCAGATGGTCAACAGCCACAGCAACTCGTCCAACTCGCAGAACCGCGTCGGCACGCCCGTCCCGGTCGAGTTCCAGATGGACTACAGCGAGCATAGCTCTCGGTCGCGGTCGCCGTCGTGCTTCTCCGTCAAGATGGCCGTCGCGTCCAACGAGCAGGGCTGGGGGGTGGTGCAGAACCCCCTCTCTGCCAACATGACGGGAACGTGGAAGGTGAGGCCGTCGCCTGCACGCTGTTTCATAATGCAACCGTTTTCACGCTTTTAGTGTTTGGATATGGACCAATCACGAGTGCTTCTATATCGTAAAACATAGATTTTTTTTGTAGATTTTCACTGCATGCACGACTAGTTTAGAACAGCCAATAGAGAATACTTATAAACATTTTTTTTCATATTCAACAGGTCATTTTTTAATTAGTTTTTTTTAGCTATTATATTGTCTGATGGAAGTAAATAATGGGGTTCTAGTGTATAGAAGTGAAGCTTGAAGCTGGCTCTCTCTCTCTCTGGTTTAATCCTGGGATTGGTTTGCAGCAATTTCCTCTATTCTTCTCTTCCATTCTTCCCTGTCTTGTGCGGCTCTTTTGAAATCTGCATATGATGAGCAGCGCACATGCAAGCTTGAAGCTGGCTAAAAGTAGGATAAATGCCGTAGAAATGAGATCACTTGGAAGAATGTGCAGAAAATGATATATGATAGAATATCGAAAGATGAAATAAGGAAGAAATGTAAGGCAGATGATTGCATCATAAGTAAAATTAAAAAAGGATATCTGAGATGGTTTGGAAATATGGAATTAATGGATGAGAGAAGAATGGTTAAATTTTTGTATACAAGCAGTGTGAGTGGAAAGAGAAGCCGGGAAGACCAAGGAAACATGGTATGACCAAATTAATCAATTCGTGGTAGAGACCTTCATGGCAGAGTGCTATGAGCTCTGACTTCCATACCAAACGTCTCGGGTTCGATTCCCGACGATGGCAGTGTGATTGTCACACTGTCATTGGTCTGGTGTAGAATTCACGTAACAATAAAATGGTGATAGATTGGCTACCTTTCACATGTCATGAGAATTAATATAATAGCTAAAAAATAAATTATATACAGTAATTGGGTTCAAACGACCTGTTGTATACAAGGAAAAAAAAATAATAAATAAAAAAATCAACAAAAATTGACGAGCGTCCATTTTACAATGTAAGAATGTGGAGGAAGCTAGAGAGGTATGCCAGGACAGGGCAGTATGGCAGTTCATCCTCTCTGCCTAGCCATCAGCTGTGCACCACTTGCTATTTCTGCTATATGGCTAATTCGGCACTGGAGTGATCAGTATTAAGATTTTACAAAAAAAAGCTTGTAAAGTGTCATATAAAAACATGTTCACTTTTAGCAACTAATACACCCCTATTCTGTTTTTACATACCGCTTTATAAATCTAATTGTTTTCAATAGTTTTTCAGTCAAAACAATTTTTTTTCAGGTTCTCATGTAAAAATGTATTTTTTTTTACCATATACAAATTACATTATTTCTTGTGTTATGTTATCTATGAATATAATATTTTCAAACGCTTAACTAATGTTATATTTTGCAATTACTAACATTTAATTTTAAGTCCTTATGGCTAATGTCAGTACTTATTCAAAATTAAAAAAAAAATTTGAAGCGCGAGTGAAAATAGATAGCAGATGTTCTAAAACGGAATAATAAATAACAAAAAATAATAACAAAAAAAATGAGATTGAGATATTTCAAAAATATTTTTCAAATATTTTTTGAAAATAAATTTATTAATTGCTTAATTTGGATTTAATTGTCACGACAGCTGTTTTGCCAATCAATGTTGTATTAAAATCAACAGTTGATTGTATCATTTGATGATGCTTAGCAAGGCGAAACATGCCATTCCTATAAAATATAATAAAACTTCTAGAAAACAGACATATTGTCTTCTTCCTCTTCTTCTGATTGTAGATCTTGCGATCTGTTTAGGCAGGATATCAACTTTCTTCCTGTGATGAAGACGACCAGCCTTCTCTCCATCTCTTTGGTGGTCGTCCTGGTCGTCGACGGACCCCTGGAGTCTCGTGCATCACGATATTAGGAATTTTTGCTGGATCCATCCTCTCGATGTGGTGCCTCCAGAATCGTCTTCTCTGCCTACTCCATCTCACTATGTCTTAAATTTTGCAGGATTTGCGAATTTCTTCATTGGGTATCCTATCTCTAAGGGTTCTCCCCACAATAGGTCGCAATGTTCTCATTTCTGCTACTCTTAAGAGATGTTTAGTTCTGACAGTGTCTGCTCTTGTTTCGATTCCGTATGTCATGGGCCTGATGCATGTTTTATAAATTCTAACTTTACTTTCTACTAGCATATGCTTATTGTCCCAGACAGTGTCCTTTAGACATCCGGAGATAACTGCAGCTTTATCAGTCTGTTTTAGACATATTGATTAATATTAATTATTTAATATGGAGTTTTATATCATTGTTTAAGAAAAAATAAATAATTGAATTTTTTTTTATGGATTTCCTCAGTATTAACCCTTATCGAATTATTGTATAATATATGTTATTCTATCAATATGTAATTTAAAAAAGGCACTGCGTATATTTGTGGCTCTATTGATAATATTCAATTGAAGTAATTACGCGTAGATTCCACAGAAAACAAGATTCAAGATGTCACCTCACATGTGCCATACAAGTTCTGTTGTCACGTCAGAGGTGACATACGTTAAGTGTTAATAATGCATTCAACAACAGCAAACCATCACGCCGTTTCCCCGCAGGGGTAGGCAGAGAGAATGGACCGCCACACTATTCTATCCTGGCACACCTCTCTAGCTTCCTCCACATTCATACATCGAGTCATACACGCACGTCGATTCTTCCGGCTTCTGACATGACCAACTTTTAATATTTGATTAATTTCGTCATGCCATGTTTTCCTCGGTCTACCTCGACTCCTTACTCCATTTACATTGTTAACGTATACTTTTTTAACCATTCTTTCTTCACCCATGCGCTCCATATGTCCGAACCAACGCAGCGAACCTTTCATAATTTTGTTCATAATACCTTCTTTCGCTCTACATTCCTTCCTAATATCAGCATTTGAGATTCTGTCGTACATCGTTCTACCACACATACGTCTTAGGGACCTCATCTCTACCGCATTTATTCTGCTCTCATCTTTCTTCTGCCAGTTCCATGCTTCGCTTCCATACATAAGGGTTGGAACCAGAACTCCATTGTGAACGGCCATTTTCGCTTTCATTGATAAATTCTTGTTTCCAATAACTACTTTTAAAGTTCCATTCACTTTGTTACCCGCACCAACCCTTCTTTCAATATCACTGTCCGTTCGGCCATCCGCTGTGAACATGCTACCTAAATACACAAATTCGCTCACCTGTTCCAAGTTCTCTTCATTTACACTTATATTACAAACTGTCATTTGCTCTTCCCTTTCAAAAACTAACACCTTTGACTTTCCGACATTCATCATTAAATCGTTCGACTTGCATACCTCATACATTATCGACACCAAGACTTGCCTTGAATTGCCTTATAATGCATTCAAAAATCAATTATCAATTTAAATTTTGATTAGGTATTGACATTAGCCACTAAGCAAGCACTTATTTATAGTTTGTCAACGTCATTAAAATATATATATTTATTTTTTAAATAATAAAATGTTAAGGGTGATATTATAAAACAGTTTTGTTTTTTGAGTTATGCTTGAGTATTAACTTAAGTTTATTGATATTGCGATAGCGCTTTCTCAAGCACGTAAATTCTTATTTTTCGAGTGTTAGAAAAACGGCACCGCTCGATTATTAATTACTCAAGATATGAATCAATCAATGCTATTCTCAAGAACTGTTTCATAATCTAACCGTAAAAGGTCATAATTTTGATTTTTCATGAATATGATGCAGACTCATCGTCTTCTGTTAAGTACTACATATTTTAGAACACTTTTTGTAATGACGATTTTTTATGAATTAAAACACGTTTTTTTCCACTTTTGAGTTTATTTTTCTCGACATGTTTCGAAGGCTTACACCTTCATCATCGGGAGAACGATATAAACTAACCAAAATTATTACAAACTGAATGCAAGAATCTAGAATTATATATAACATGTGTTAGTTAACTTGGCTAGTACTAGGGAGATAACAATAAACATATCAATGGGTTAAATTTTGAAAGGATTTTTTAAATGGAAGTAAGCCTTCGAAACGTGTCGAGAAAAACAAACTCAAAAGTATAAAAAACAGTGTTTTAATTCATAAAACATTCGTCATTATGGAATTCCACAGTGTTAACGCCTTAAGTTTATCTAAAAAACACTTTTTGTATTATATTTAAACTAATTGATTTTCTTTTGTTTTTAAGATTTTTTTTGCACTTTTTTTTTCAGCATTTCACTAACAAAACGTTATTATTTGAATGTAACTAAAATTAACAAAATATTGTTTTGATAATGTGATTGTTTTTTGTTTGTTGTTTTTGTTTTCACAGGCTAAAACAAATTAATACATTGAATATTTGAACAAACACTGATTTTTGTATTATATATTTTTACATACAAATTTTTGTCTTGGTGATCTCACGTTAAATTATATATTTTTCAATTTATGTATTAAAAATTCACCTCTGTATATAGATTTTACAGCACATGTTAAGTTTGGTTTTGGAATACAGTCAAACTCGTTTATTACGGTCAAGGAAATAGCAAGATCTCGGATGAAACGAGGAAATAGATACTTCATGTCTTCGTGCGATGGGTATTTTTGTGAGCATTTATAAATACATATTATCTGGTATAACGAGCAAATTTCCTTGGTCCCATCATCCTCGTAATAACCAAGTTTGACTATATATATATATTTTTTATTATTAAACAATGATGTAAAACTCCATATTAAATAATTAATACAAATAAAAACGTCTGTTTTATTGAAGTTTTATTATATTTTAATGGAAATGACATTTTTTTCGTTGTAAATTTGACATTTAATCATCCTATAGCAAGTTGAAACATGTCATTTCTATTATATATAATTAAAATACTAAAAATATACATTTTGTATTTATTGTTTCTTGAACAATTATGTAAAACTCTTTTTTCTAGAAGTTTTATTATATTTTATAGGAATGACATGTTTCACTTTGCTAATTTGATTATTCGTGGAAGAGTGGTAACAGTTATGATTGCCGCACCGAAGGTCTGGTGTAGAATCCACGTGATAATAAAATGGTGAAAGATTAGCTATCTATGAGATGGTTCGGACATATGGAACGAATGGATGAGAATAGAATGGTTAAAAAGTTGTACACAAGCAGCGTGAGTGGGAAAAGAAGCCGAGGACGACCGAGGAAAACATGGCATGACCAAATTAATCAATTATTAAAAGGCGGCCACATTCGAAGTCGGAACAATCGACGTGCGTGCATGGTACGATGTATGGATGTAGAGGAAGCTCGAGAGGTATGCCAGGACAGGCCAGTGTGGCGATCCATCCTCTCTGCCTACCCCTCCGGGGAAATGGCGTGAAGGTTAGTTAGTTAGTTAGTTTAGCTATCTATCACATGTCATACGAATTTTAATAGCTATACCCTTTACATGGATTTGGCTCGCGCTGTTGTGATATGAAGAGCTATTATTATTATTATTTTATTGAATCGCTCTTTACATCATGACAGCATGAGCCAAATCGATGTAAAGGGTATTATAGCTATCATAGTGATTCTCGCGACATGTGATAGATAGATAATCTATCGCCATTTTATTATCACGTGAATTCTACACAAGACCAAAGACAGTGTGACGATCGCCGGGAATCGAACCCGGAACCTTCGGGGTTTTAGTCAATGCAGTTACCACTCGGCCACAAAGGTCATAAAATAATAATCAACGTTATCCACATTTAATAATGCCTTAGCAAGGCGAAACGTGTCATTCCCATAAAATATAATAAATCAGATGTTTTCATTCGTATTATTTTACACATTTGTTTACTGAAATAAATAAAAAGTACAGGGATACCAAAACCAGACTTATTTTTACGGTTTAAACTAGTGTTTATAAAATTTATATGATTTTAATTATTGTTTATATTTGTTTCACAGAGCACTTCTTCTAAACATCAACCGCAGGTGATGATGACAACCCCGGCCACCCTTCAGCACTCGGAGCATCCTCGCCGTGGGGAGTCGAGCCGTAACCGCGAGCGCCATCACAACACGGATTCACTGCGACAGCCGCAACGACAACATCACTATCATCCGCAATCCCACACGTACTCCGAGATCGGAAGAGTCGGCTATCGCCGAGGATCCGAGCAGGAGTTCCGTGAGATCCACGGCGATCCAGTCTACGAAGAGATCGAACCGAATGAAACTTTCATGTCTGATATATCCGACGATAATTCCGGTCACGGTGACGGGTTCGTACGACCCGTCGATCAACTGCACCCTGCTAAATTCTACGGCGATCATCGCCCGTTGATTTCGTATAGTCCTGGGGAACGGCACCGATACGATCGCTCTCCCGTCGCCCTCGATCACCAGGTTCCGCACGGGAAGTACAATACAGGACGTTGGGGTGACAGTCTAGAGAGACATGCTGAGCGTTCCATGTATGCCTACCACACCCCGGACCAGAGTAATATGAGAACGCTTGCGGCTGTCTTGAAGGCCGATAACGACGTCACTAGCAAGGTCTTGTGTCCCGGGCACGGTCACGGAACCCACCAGAGGGTCTTGCCTCCGTACAGCGATTGCTAGAATCATCACGAAGCATTTCCGGTGAAGTTACAGAACTTTATAGTGCAATAAATCTTTACGTTGTTAGTAGAAGTTCACACTTAGATGAAACCATTGTACAATTATATTTCTGTTTGTTTTCTACTTTTATTTATATTGACAGACTGTTTTGTGGCTCCCTTAATGATCGTTTGATGTATCGTCAATATTGCTTATAAGTGATTTGTAAATTTAAAATGGAATACACATCTCTGGACTTCTTGCCATAATTGTCGTCGAAAATATGTTTTTTGGGATCTTGTGAGCATTCATGTAAGTGTCTTTTTTGTCTGACGTTTCGGATATCGTTGTAATCTCCATCTTAAGGGCTGGTTTTACCTTCTGCAGCCCCCTTCGACTCAACATATGAGACGCAGTTCACATCCTCGCACATTTGTTTCCTGAACCATCGCTTTCAATATGTCATGCACCTTCAATGGCCGATCCATCAAGCTCGTCTTTCTGAAATAGATTTGACAAGTTGCCTCCCTCCTTCGATTATCATAAGAGCCTCGTCGTTGTGATGCGGTCTCTACAAGAAATTCCTAAAATTCTTTTGTAGCATCACATCTCAAAGGCCTCCAGTTTTTTTCGGTTTGGCATCATATTCGCAGCCGTACATGGTAGTCAGAATTGTCATCATCGGCTGTCCTTCGTGTCCGAGGAAGACTGTCCCTCACGGTTGTGAAGAGCCCGATCCTGGACCCGCAAATTCTGGGGCATCTGGGGCAGGGGAAGGCGCTTGTAGTGGAGCCATCATCGTCTCCCAAAGGTCTCCTTTCTCCTCCTCCTCTCTGCGACATCGTCTCTGCGCTGTGCTTCAAAGTCTTGCGTGCCCTTATGTACTATTGTTCTCCACCTAGGTCTGTCTTCTGCAGTCTTTTCCCAGTAATCGCAGTCAATGCCAGTCTTTTGTAGGTTTCCTTTAAGGGAATCCTTAAAGCGTTTCCCTTGGGTAAGCTGAGAGTACATAATCTTCCTTGGGAGTCTTGTCTCAGGGATTCTGACGACGTGACCAGCCCAGCCCAGCGCAGCTGTCTCTGATAGTCAGAACTACCTTGAAGATGGAGACTATAACGATCTCCGAAACGTCAGTCGAGAAAGATGAGTAAAACGGATTTTCCAGAAGATCTCAAAAAACATATTGATACCAACCGCAATTATTGTCACTAACAAATATTAGCTTATATACTCGTACATGAGGAACTGTCTTCGCTTTGCTTGCATATTGCATTATACCCAAAAAATCTTTTTTTTTGTGAGTCGTTTATCGGTTTTGAAGTTATTACTATTTAACTAGCTTATCCCCGACGCTAAACGATGCAAATCATATTCAATGCGGTTAAAATATTTTTTCTTATAATTTATTTATTTAGCCAAATGGTAATTGTTGCTAGCCTGTATCAAGAGTTATATTTGAATGTGATATTTTTTTTTTGTAATTAATACAATTTTTAATAATGTATATATATATATAAAGTAATCCATAGATGTCGGAAAAAAATTAGTCCTTTGAATATGCAATAAGGATTTTTATATAAACTTACCATGGATCGACAAAATAAGCTATTGACATTTTATAATAAAAGGGATTTATTAAAAAAAAATTGGTATAATTTTTTTAAATAAATATTTATAATTTTTTTTTTAATTTTGCCTTTTATTATAAAATGAAATAGTGTCATGGATACGTATACAAATTATAAAATATTTGCAGATGTAATTAAAATGAAATCAAGTGATTTAATTGTAACATAAACATACAATCAATGTTTTTTTTTTTTTTATATAAAAGTGATTCGACATTTATATAAAAATTATAAAAAATTAAAAAACGTAATCAAATAAGTAGCCATTTTAAAATAAAATAATAATCATAAGTATTTTTAGTGTACAAAGATTTGAGTAATTAGAAGAATGTGAGATTCCCTATTGGTAGGACACATTATTTAGAGAATTAAAATTTTTATTGTACTGTAAATATATAAATATTTTTTAGAAATACATACATAGAAATGAAAAAAAAAATACTAGCCACATTAATACATCTGCCATAACTGGAACAAAGGCTCCGAAGTGATGTGATTTTTTAAAATATTTTCTTTTATATATAATTTTGCACTTGGTGACACTTGTGCACACTTGGACACACTTGTGTACACTTGGACACACTTGTGTACACTTGATCACACTTGTGTGTACATTTGATCACACTTGTGAACACTCGGTTATACTTGTGTACACTTGATCCCATTTGTGTACATTTGGTCATACTGGTTTACGCTTAATAGTAAACTGACCGATTATGGTTTAGGTCATAATTGAGTTAACATTAGACAGGCTTGTGTTAACGCTATCCATCTATTTTTCACAATGTTAACGCTATCCATTCGTACTTACGATAATCGTTCACAATGTTAACGCTATCCATTTGTACGTGTTTTTGTTAAAACACCGACTCATGTCAGATTGAGCCAAACTAGCTTTTTTGAGTTAAGCCAGTGCTCTATTAAGGGTGCGACTTGTGTGCACTAGATCACACATATGTACATTTGGACACACTTGTGCACACTTGGTGACTTTTGTGCCACACACTTGAGTATATTTGCTCATACTTGTGAACACTTGGGTTACCCTTGTGTACACTTGTTCACACTCGTGTACACTTGTACACACTTGTGTACACTTGTTTCATACTTGATCAAATTCGATTGTTATTTAATTTATTATACAATTCGATAGCTTACACATCTTTATGATTTATTTCAATATATATGAAAATATTTTTAAAAATCACATCTCGTTCCAAATAATTTGATTTGTAAATATTACCCAACGTGATTTATGATGGCATATTTTTTGACGTGAAGACATGCATTTGTTATTAGTTAACGATAAAATCATTTTGGCGGTTTTCTGAATTGATATATATATCTTATCTTCACGTTAATTAACAAAAAAAAATGTGTCACGAATTTTGCAATTGTGTTGCTAGCATCTAAAAAGTCACTTTTTTGTAATTATTATTAATGGGAAGGTTTAAGCACATGGCGACATTGGTAATTTTTGTTATTTCATCTTTATTTATTCAAATTTAAAATAAAACAAAATTAAGACGACACCCTTATGTATGGAAGTGATTCATGGAACTGGTGAAACGAGGATAATGTTGATTAAATGCAGTATGATTGAGATCTCTTAGATGAATGTGTGGTGAATATATTTGAGTAATTAGATTAACATACATAGTATGATAGAGTGTTACATCCATATAAAAGAAGTGAATGCAATGCGAATGAAAGTGTTATGAACAATATGTTAAGATGATTTGGACACACGCTGCCTACCCCTCCGGGAAAATGGCGTGATGGTTAGTTAGTTTTAGTTTTTGGACACATGTAAAGAATGATTGAAGAAATAACGGTAAAGAAAGTACACGTTAACGATGTAAATGGAACAAGAAATATATTACCAGTATTACCGAGTGGCACGATCAAATGAATCAAATATTAAGTGTGAGAAGTAGGAGAAATTGACGTGCATGCAAGACACGATGTATGAATGGCAATCCATTCCTTTTTTACGAGAAGACATTATAACCTATTTCAAAATGGCAGTTCACAATGGAGTACATGTCTCAACAATTATGCATGGAACTGGGTGTGAGCTGAATAAATGTGGTTTAGATGAGATTTCTAAGACGTATGTGTGGTAGAACGATTTACGACAGAATCTCAAAGGTTGATATGAGAAAGGAATATAGACCGGAAGAAGGTATTATGAAAGGATTGCTGCGTTGGTTCAAACATGGATGGAGAAAGAATGGTTAAGAAAGTATATACGTTAACAATGTAAACGGAGTCGTGGTAGACCGAGGAAAACTTGACATGACCAAATTAATCAAATTTTAAAAGTTGGTCATGATAAAAGTCGGAAGAATCGACGTGCGTGTATGACTCGTTGTATGAATGTTTTGGTAGCTAGATAAGTATGTCAGAAAGTAGTGTGGAGGTCCATTTTTACATAAAATTTTATGAGAAGACATTTTTATATATTTATATAATTTTTTTTTTCTTATAAAGTTTTTATAAATATTATTTTTTTCCCATTGTGTCTGTGATTAAACGTTCCCAAATAGGCTCAATAAAACAACTATAAAATATATAAATATTAGGTTAAAAAAAAATGTACATAACGATGAATATGTTTTGAGATTTTTTTTTTGTATCCTAACTATAGAAATCCAATAAATATAATAATTAATAGTGATCCCTAGCTGTAACATATATTGAATATATATTTATATTATAAATCATCTCAGGATTATATATTTTTATTTTAAGACATATAATATTTCTTTTTTTTTTATTTTTACTATTGACAGTGTTTTAAAATTAGTGATTAATTATTATAACTAAGTAACTAACTGACCATCACGCAGAAATAATGGGCTACCACACTTTTATTTCCTGACATATTTCTCTCGATTCCTTAACATTCATCTTCTTCTTTTTCTTCGTCAGCCCTTATCGGTCCACTGCTGGACATAGGCCTCCTCCTTTCCCTTCCATTCGTCTCTATCTCCTGCCAGCCGTAGCCACATTTCCCCCCCCACGGCAGCAATGTCGTCGGCCCACCTTTTTTGCGGCCGGCCGACGTTGCTCCTATTCTCCCATGGTCTCCACCTTATTATTTTCTGGGTCCATCTATCCTCACTCTGTCTCGCCACATGACCCGCCCATTGCCCATTGCATAACATTCATACATCATGTCATTCACGCGCATCTATTTCTCTGACTCCTCAAGTGGCCGACATTCAATATTTGATTTAAATGATTGTGCCACGTTTTCCTCCGTCTTCCTCTATTTCTAGTTACATTTACATTGTTAACAAATACTTTTTTTTACTTCGTTCATTCTTTCCACGTGTCCAAAACATCTTAATGATACTTTCATTATTTTGTTCATAACACCATCATTCGCACCGCATTCACTTCTTATATTTTTATTCGACAGGTCTGCTCGCTTCCTCTTTCCCCCCATAGGGGACCAGTCTAGTGCGCCCTGAGTGATGCAGGCTGGGTTCCGTCTCAGAGTGTGACCGATCCACTGCCATTTGCGTCTAGCGACTTGTTCTCTAATTGGCTTTTCGCCTGCCATGGTCCAGAGAACGGCATTTGACACTCTTTGGGGCCAATACATCTTGAATATTGAGCGAAGGAACCTATTTATAAACACCTGGAGTTTTCCAATATGGTCCGCGTTAGATTTCCAAGTCTCACATCCGTACAGCAGTACGCTTTTAACATACACAGAGTATCCGCGCATTCGTCTAAGAGATCTCATTTCTACTGCATTTATTCTAATTTCATCCTTCTTTCCCAGTTCATAATCACTAATTTTAAAATACTATAAAATACAATATGTGATGTAATGTAGATTTATCAATTTTTTTTATATATTTTTAAAAAACTTTTGCATTTTGAAATATACTAGAACATTGTCAATATTTTTTTAAATTGTTTTTTTTATTTAAATTATTAACCCTTTGGCTGCTATGATGTCGTTCAAATATTAATTTTGTATACAAAAAATAAATTACACGTTTTTACGCTAAAGAGATAAAATCTGAACCAAATACTAGATGTGCGAGTGTGTGAGGGAGAAGCACTGCTAGATGTATTTTGCTTCTTAAACAATGACATAAAACTCCATATTAAATATTTAATATGAATGAAAACATCTGTTTTCAATAATAAACATTTGCCTTAGCAAGGTGAAACGTGTCATTCCCATAAAATAAAATCAAATTTTTCGTTGTGTTAATGGCAAGCTAATTTTATGAATAATCATATCTGTCTTATTTTCCCATTGTGGTGGAACGTTTATACAACTATCAACAACAACAAGAACAAACCATCACACCGTTTCTTCGCAGGGGTAGGCAGAGAGAATGGACCGCCACACTACTCTATCCTGACATATCTCTAGTTTCCTCCACATTCATACAGCGAGTCATTCACGCAGGTCGATTCTTCCGGCTTCTGACATGACCAACCTTTAAAATTTGATTAATTTGGTCATGCCATGTTTTTCTCAGTCTACCTCGACTCCATTTACATCGTTAACGTATACTTTTTTAACTATTCTTTCTTCACCCATGCGCTCCATATGTCCGAACCAACGCGGCGATCCTTTTATAATTTTGTTAATAATACCTTCTTTCGCTCTACATTCCTTTCTAATATCAGCATTTGAGATTCTGTCGTACATTGTTCTACCACACATACGTCTTAGGGACCTCATCTCTACCGCATTTATTCTGCTCTCATTTTTCTTCTGCCAGTTCCATGCTTTGCTTCCATACATAAGGGTACTATCAAATATAATAAAACTTCTAGAAAACAGAAATTTTCATTCATGTTAATACATAATATATATTTTTCAGTTGTTAAAAACATTTTTGTGGTTGTTTCATGAACAATTAATTAAAATAAACTTTAAAAAGTTTTTTTTTACCTCTTTCAAATGACATTTCTCTACGGTTTTGTATTCAGCCATATATAATTGTTTGGCGTTTCTAAGGGTTAATAAATTATATTTTTATTAAATTTATATAATATTAATCTTCTATATATATTTATGAAACATTTTTTTTTACTTATTTCATTGAACTGTGATGTTTATATATATATTTTTTTCAAATCCATTCATTTTGAGTTCCAAAAATATAACAATAAAATTTGCAGCTAATTAAATACCCATTTTTTTCTTATTCTAATTTAAAATTGTTCTAAAATTATTTATTTGTATTTTTCTAATCATATCTGGCAACTTTTTATTTATTTATTTGAATGTTTATGGTATTTATTGACTAAAGGGCACTTATAACAATCATTTTAAAGGAATAACTTGTATAAAAAACATTTAAAATAAGAAGAAAATAATTAGAATATGGTTTGACTCAAGAGATGGAAAAAAAAGATGAACCAACTTATAAATAATGTTAGAAGAATCTTTAGGTACAGCAAATATCATATATTTATTAAAATTTATATACACTTCTGAATGCTCTTTATTTTTCACTTAAAGTTATGAAAGTTAAGTACACTTTTGTATCTATTTCTGTTTACACTTTTAACTTTGATTATAGCTGTTATTTAAATTTGTTCACACTTGTGTACACTTGGTCGCACTTGTGTACACTTGGTCGCACTTGTGTACACTTGGTCGCACTTGTGTACACTTGGTCGCACTTGTGTACACTTGGTCGCACTTGTGTACACTTGGTCGCACTTGTGTACACTTGGTCGCACTTGTGTACACTTGGTCGCACTTGTGTACACTTGATCGCATTTCTGTACACTTGGTTGCACTTGTGTACACTTGGTTGCACTTGTGTACACTTGGTCGCACTTGTGTACACTTGCTCGCACTTGTGTACACTTGGTCGCACTTGTGTACACTTGTGCGCACTGTATACTTTGTTACACTTATATCACTTGTGCACACTGTACACTTGGTGTCCACTTCTGTGATTGTTGTACCTAAAGATTGTTCCACCACGCCGGGGAGTACATATCAAAGTGAGTCCCCGGGCCTCGAATGGCGAAGTGTATCTCTGGCTAGGATATCCGTCTTGAATCAATTGTACATGGAAAGACTTGAAGTATATGATAATGTAGTGAATATTAAAAAAACAAATGCTTTAGAGTTGGAAGAATCTTGATTTTTAAATTAATAAAAACTACTTTACAAAATGCGTGTTTTCATTTTTTGTGTATATCATCTGTGCTGTTTGTACCCCACAAAGAAAATATTTATAATAATAATCATTATTATTATTATTACAAGTTCCAAGTCGTCCAGTGCGCCATGGAAAGAGCCATACTCTCTGAATTGGAGCTACCCTTAAAGAACAGAATTTTTAGAATTTAAAAAAAAAAGACTAACCCCAAGGATTTTAATCAACGGGAACATATTTTACAATCTTCAAGATGAGCAGAAGATAGTTCATTATTATAAAGAAGTAATCTGGTTGTGTCAAGGCTTGAACCCAAATCTCTTGGATCAGAAGTCAAGCATTTGTCTCTTTCTTATTCTGCTTGTTCCCGTCCACTCCTGGACAAAGGCCTCCTCCATTTGCTTCCACGTCACTCTGTCTTGTGCAGACTGCATCCAGGTTATTCTGACATGTCTGTTCAGGTCATCCTTCCACTGTAGTTGCGGTCGCCCTGTTCTTTACCGTCTACGGTCTCCATACCATGTCCATGATTTTATTAGACAATGAATCTAGGTGACTGAGGTTGCTCTGATGATAGGCGGGCTGAAGTGGAGGTGGTTGGACATATTTGTTGGAGAACTGGGAGAGGATGGGTTCTGGAGTGGTGACAATGCACAGAATTACATAGAATTGGACTTCCTTGTGCCCGCTAGACCAACAATATTATAAGGATTGCTGGACGTGGATATATGAGTGGCAATGGTAAGTAAGTACGTAAGTAAGTATACATATTATAATTATTACTACTACTAATCTCGGCGCTATATCTACAACGGTCCTCCACTGACTTCTGTCTCTGGCCATCTCTCTCCATTCCCCAGCTCCTTCCATTTTCTCACAATCTTCTTCCACGCAATCGGCTCATCTTTTCCTCGGTCTGCCTCTTGGTCTCTTTTCGTGGGGCACCCGTATGGATATAATTTTTGGTGTTCTACCCTCTGGCATTCTTTCCAAATGGCCAGCCCACCGTAGGCGTTGAGACTTACAGAATCTCACATCTGTTTTCTGGTTAATTAGTACTTCAAGTTCAAGATTTCTTTTGATTCTGTAAGTCCCATCCTCCAGCGTGGGTCCAAATAATAATAATTATTCTATAAGTAAAATCGTTAGAAGCCATCAAGTCACTGGAAGGAAGTGGGAAAGGAAAGCTCATAAGAGAGATAATATAGTGTCTACATCCAGCAATGGAGAGATGACTGAAGAAAAAATAGATAGAAAAAATGTGATTAGTTTTACCAACGTGTTTAACACACAAAAACTCTCTTCTAACAGCATCACCAATGGCTGAAGCATCATGGGTAGAAATAATGGGCCGCCACACTCTTCTTTTCTGACTTACTTCTCTCGATTCCTTAACATTTTAATATATTTCATTTATTTGAATAAAAATCACAAACTTTACAGACATAATTCCAGATCGTTTGCAATTACATAATGCAATTTGCAAAGCAAGAAGAGGCCATGATAACCAAACCGCAGAGCTAAAAAGAAGAATTGGACTAAGCTGGGCAGATTTCGGAAAAATGGGTTACATCATTAAATACCGCAAAATAGCGATCAACCTGAAACGAAAAGTCTATGAAGCCTGCGTTCTGCCAGTTGGTACTTATAGTCTTAAAACTATAACATTGTCCAAACAAAGTGCCGAGAAACTACGAGTGACCCAAAGAGCCATGGAAAGAGCCATGTTAGGAATAAGCCTAAGAGACAGAGTCAGAAACGATACGGTGAGAGAAAAAACAAAGGTTCATCCGACATCATCCACTGGGTGGCGACTCTAAAATGGCAATCGGCAGGTCACGTAGCCAGAAGATCAGATGAAAAATGGACAAGAAGACCGCTGACTTGGAGACCGTGGACACGTTTTCCTTGGTCATCCTCTATTTCTTATTCCGTTTATATCGTTAACAATACTTTTTTATTCATTATTTCCATGTGTCCAAACCACCTCAATGACTTTTCATAACACACTTTTATTCGCAGTGCATTCACTTCTTATGTTTGCATTTAACACTCTATTATATACAGATTTACCACACATTCTTATCTATTTTTATATTTTAAAGTAAATATATTTTCGAAACACACGGTACAATATCCAAAATTTTCTCATCCGAAAATAATATGTCAAGAGAATCCTGCACAATATGCTCGCCGCCACTGCACTCCGATACTTTGCGCGATATTATCGCCGTTCCAGTGGCGGCCAATGGATGTTTTGCTTTTTAAAAATAAAAAAGGCTTTGTACAAAAAATGCACGAAGCATACACAATAAGAGTGACCTTGTAATGTATGTGTCCAAGTCTAAAGTGATGATATTTGAAAAAGAAGAATGTATGACAAATTGTGCCATAAATGTGAACTGTGAGAAACTGGAGCAAGTTAGCGAATTTATTTTTCTGGGAAGCATGTTTACAAGATATGGAAAAATTGAAAAAGACATCGAAATAAGGGTTTTTGCTGGAAACAAAACAAACGGCGTTCTCAAAGCCATCGCTACAAATAGAAATATATCCCCTGAAGCAAATATGGCAGTACATAATTGAGTTCTAGTGTCAATGTATGGGGAAGTGAAGCTTGGCGCTAAATTAAAGGAGGATAAATGCCGTAGAAATGAGATCACTGAGAAGAATGCGTGGGAAAACGATATTTGAAATAAGGGCATAATGGTGTTCTTGTGCCGACCCTTATGTATGGAAGTGAAGCATGGAACTAGCAAAAGAAGGATGAAAGTAGAATAAATGCAGTAGAAATGGGATCTCTAAGACGATAATATTATTTCTTACAGGCGTGGCCTAGACTGTCGCATTTTTTGTAAGTCATTATTGTTTTCAGCTATGATTATAGCATTGTCTGCATAACAGACCACATTGACAATTTGCTGTCCCATCCTATATCCCAGTTGTAGCGATTGGGTCTCCTCTATAAGTTCGTCCATTATCAGATTGAACAAAAAATGGCTTAGGCTGTCTCCTTGTCGTATACCTGTCAGTACGGGGATTGTTTTACTAAGTTCGACATACAAACAATAAATTTAATTTTTGTGGCTTGAAAAAATCAGTTAGATGCGCCTGTTCCACACATTAAAAATGTTGCACAACTCTTCGCGAGATCTACGGCCGTTATATTTACGTTTGTGAAACATTGCAATCCGAAATGGATCACCTTCGATGAATACAGAAAAGAGTTATCAGTTTACAGAGATCGAGAAGGCAGTGCTCTCCAATTACAGAGGTACTCTCCGGCGAATTACAGAAGTCGAGTAGGCAGAGCTCTCCAATTACAGGGGTACTCTCCGGCGAATTCCAGAAGTCGAGTAGGCAGAGCTCTCCAATTACAGAGGTTACTCTCCGGCAAATTACAGAAGTCGAGTAGGCAGTGCTCTCCAATTACAGAGGTACTCTCTGGCCAATTACAGAAGTCGAGTAGGCAGAGCTCTCCAATTACAGAGGTACTCTCCGGCCAATTACAGAAGTCGAGTAGGCAGTGCTTTCCAATTACAGAGGTACTCTCCGGCGAATTACAGAAGTCGAGTAGGCAGAGCTCTCCAATTACAGAGGTTACTCTCCGGCAAATTACAGAAGTCGAGTAGGCAGTGCTCTCCAATTACAGAGGTACTCTCCGGCCAATTACAGAAGTCGAGTAGGCAGTGCTCTCCAATTACAGAGGTAGTCTCCGGCGAATTACAGAAGTCGAGTAGGCAGAGCTCTCCAATTACAGAGGTTACTCTCCGGCAAATTACAGAAGTCGAGTAGGCAGTGCTCTCCAATTACAGAGGTACTCTCCGGCCAATTATAGAAGTCGAGTAGGCAGTGCTTTCCAATTACAGAGGTACTCTCCGGCGAATTACAGAAGTCGAGTAGGCAGAGCTCTCCAATTACAGAGGTTACTCTCCGGCAAATTACAGAAGTCGAGAAGGCAGTGCTCTCCGATTACAGAGGCTTAGAGCCGGAATGTAGAGTTCAATTAAACAGGTTTTTTCTTTCCAATTAAAGAGGTTTTAGTGCTCTAAGGAGATGGGATCGGAACTATTCTGCCAATTAAAGAGTTTTGTCAATTAATCAGGTTCCAATTATCTAGGTTCTTCTGTACTAAAAGGCGGCCATATTCGAAGTTGGAAAAATCGAAGAGCGTGCATGTTACGATGTATGAATGTAGAGGAAGCTCGAGAGGTATATCAGGACAGAGGTGTTATCCTCTCTGATAACGCCTTGATGGTTAGTTAGTTTAAACATATTTTTCGGGGCTGAAAATCAAAGCCACCACTGCTTAAATACCCTTTCAGCCCCAGACAGATAAATCTCTCTTCCCCTCCCTAATCTCGCAGCCTACCCCTTCCACCTCGATACCATTGCGTTGTTATTATATGGGCTTTAGGAAGCGAGGATTTAAATTGCAGAAACTTCTGCTACATAATGTAATCAAAACATTCTTATTTCAAAATCACTTAGATTTAAATCTTCCAAACGATGTATTAGATTATTCGTTTTATGAAATATTAAATATCGAATCACAGAGACTGGCTATGCATCCACTTAATAACGTTGTTCCATTAAGAAGTTAGTAGGATTTAGAAGGAATTTGATGTGGACGGCAACAAAATTGAGAATGTCCAAGAATATACATACCTGGGACACAATATTCGATTGGGCCGAGATAACCAAACCGCAGAGCTAAAAATAACAATTGGACTAAGCTGGGCAGCTTTTGGAAACATGGGTTACATCCTTAAAAACCGGAAAGTACCGATCAACCTGAAACGAAAAGTCTATGAAGCCTGCGTTCTGCCATTTGGTACTTATGGTCTTGAAACTGTAACATTGTCCAAACAAAGTGCCGAGAAACTACGAGTAACCCAAAGAGTCATGGAAAGAGCCATGTTAGGAATAAGCTAAGAGACAGAGTCAGAAACGATACATCCACCGGGTGGCGACTCTAAAATGGCAATGGGCAGGTCACGTAGCCAGAAGCTCAGATGAAAAGTGAACAAGAATATTGCTGGCTTGGAGACCGTGGACGGCGAAGAGAAGTGCAGGGCGACCGCAACTACGGTGGAAGGATGATCTGAACAGAGACGTCGGAATAACATGGCAATCGACAGAGTGACATGGAAACGAATGGAGGAGGCCTTTGTCCAGAAGTGGATAAGATTGGCTGAGGAAGAAGAAGAAGGATTTAGAAGACTTGTGTGCGATCCACCATGACTATGGGATCGAATGCAGGGCGAACACCACAATCACACAAAAACGCGTTTAAAGTCTCAGAAATGAAGACGCTTAGAAACATATCTGGCAAGACACTACACGATAGAATTAAGAAGTAAAGGATAAAGGACATTATGTGAGGTCGAGGATGTCCAAGGAGAAGATACTGGCATGTACACGCCAGAAGAATGTATACATCCAGACTCCGTCTCAGTGTCTAGCATGGCCAACACCAAGATAGACGACCCCCGGGCAGACTACCAAAGAGATGAATCGACAGCTGGGAGTCGACATCGTAGGAGGTCAATTCCTCATAAGAAACAGGCCACAAGGTCAAACAAGACATTTGTGTAAGATAAAGAAACATACAAATTAAGTAAAACAAGGCAATAACAAAAGATTGTGGTTGTTCAATTAACCGAGAAAGGACTGAACATTAATGGCGTTGTGATAAACAATATAAGATATGCCGGCGACGCTGCTTTATTGGCTGAATGTGTCAGTGATATTCAGGACCTCCTTAATCTTATTGACGAATCCGGTGAAAGATTGGGTCTAACAATAAATGTCAGTAAAACCGAATGGATGACATTCGGACGGCTTGACTACAGTGGGTCAGTATTGCATTTGAACGGCCGTAACGTTGAAAGGGTGGAAACATTTGAATACCTCGGCAGCATACTAACAGAGGCAGCAAGAGCTTCGTTTAACAAAATGAAATCATTTTTTTGCAATGATAACATAAACTTGAAACTCTGCCAGAGAATGATCAAATGCTATGTGGTCTGATTTATTGTATGGATGTGAAACGTGGACCTTGAAAGTCAACTCAATGAACAGACTGGAAGCATTTGAAATGTGGCTCCATCGTCGAATGCTCAGAATTCCCTGGACAGACATGGTTACCAATACCGAAGTCCTGAGGCGAGCTAGAGGTGACAGGGAACTGTTATCAACTATCAAGGTTCGGAAGATCTGGTTCATGTACTGCGTGGGGAAAAGTACCACCTTCTCCAATTGAAGAGGAAAATTGGCCCGGTAGGAGATAAATGTCCTGGCTGCGAAACGTGAGGGAGTGGATCGGCATCCGAAGTGTGGAGAAGCTGTTTCGAGCGGCGCAGGGCAGGGACAGGTTCGCCGAGGTGATCGCCAATGTTGGGGAGGACCCGACAGGGCACTTGAAGAAGAAGATACTAAGTGAAAAACTTTTTAATTTTATATTTTCCAATAGTTTTATTTATAAAAGGAAGCCTTTCTTACAAGCGATGGTCAAAATCGAATTTCCCATCTGCACAGAAAGGAAAAGAAATTATTTTCCATTATCCGGAGGGTCGCAAAATGAATTTATCCCACCATCGAAGGCGGGAGTCAAGTACAGTCTGCTAAAATGCACTTTGTAAGAAGAGTTTTGTCGAGGGTAAATATTACAGATAACGCCGAGAGCGGAGGCTGTGGTTAATGGATCCCGGGACCATAAACAACCCATAAAAATGCGATTTTCCCGCCTACCCCGCACCTCGACGCCATTAAAGCGTCATTACGGACCATAGACAAAAAAAATCGGCCATTAACTGTCGGTATCTTTTCTGCGAGAGATTGCGTTATTTCGAAAATTGTTTAAACTCTTGTATATGGAAGTGAATCAAGAAACTGGCAAAAGAAGAAATAGAGCAAAATAAATTCTGTAGAAATAAGATCATATAAAATGTTGTAAAAATCAAAAATTGGTCAAAATTATAGCATATAGATTGGAGTGACATCTCCAGGCGGTATCTAGCAATGCGGTAAATGGCGGTAGCCTTTCACATTGCGTTAAAAAGATCTTCTGCTTAATGCTTAAAATACAATCTTCATAGATGGCGTTTGTGTGTAGATTGAATATACTACCATGTAAAGGGTGGTGTTGGAGATTAACATATATACAACTTCCAAAAATTTGTCAGACATGGTGGTCATAAGAAAAATAAGGTGGAATGGGGAATGTTGTATTACATAAAGCGCGCGCTTAACCCAACCAATGACAGGTCATAAGTCCTGAAAACACCTTGATCAACCATATTCTGTTTCCAATTTGCATCTTCGTCTCTATTGAGATACAATTGATTCTTGAAATAAGATCAAATCAAATCAAATCAAATAGTCCATTGTTTTGGCCGAAACACTATGATACTCTTACATTTTAAAACTGTTAATGCAAAAACTTTGTTTTATATCACAATTGTATTTATTTTACGACAGCTGTTTCATCAACCAATGTTGACATCATCAGGTGTTATTTTTAAATATATATTTTTGTAATACCTGATGATGTCAACATTGGTTGACGAAACAGCTGTCGTAAAATAAATACAATTGTGATACAAAACAAAGTTTTTGTATTAACAGTTACAAATCAAATCAGTTTATTCACTCTAAAGACATTACAAACCGGAAAATGTTTAAGGCATCTATTGAGTACAGGTAAAATATTATAAAAATACAACATAATAATTCCAGGAACGCATTAGAAATGGTTCGACATTAGGAAGACAAGATACTTTCTAAAGTCAAGAGTATTTGTCTCCTGAACGTACCTTCACTAATATGAAAGAAGTCGATCTCCGAGGAGACCGCGTTCAGCAGACTAATTATCGCTTTTTAATTTTATAAAAACAAAAGTATGGCAGATATAGCATCATAAGCAAAATTAAAAAATTATCCCTGAGGTGGTTTGAACATATGAAGCAATCGAAGCCTGTATCAGGAGCCAAGAGTTTGTCCCCTAGACTCTAGACCACCGTTTGAATGTAGAGAAAGCTCGAGAGGTATGTCAGGACAGAGCAGTATGGCTGTCTATCCTCTCTGTCTACCCCTCCGGAGAAATGGCGTGATGGTTAGTTTAGTTTGTTAATTAGATTAGGTTTCGCCATATGTGGGCATCGTCGGAGTAAAGTTTCTAGCGGCACTAACAGATCAAGAGATTTCGACCGATCCATTCGACGTGGAATTATGCAATGCTACTTAAGGCAAGTTAAGATTTCAGACTTAGGGGATGGCTTGAGTCTCGCAGTGCAGAGCATTTCGCTTGAATTGTGACAAAAACAACCCAAAATTACGACCCGATGCGCTCCTATTAGGAGAACCTAGATGCTTCGAAACATGGTTGTCACAAAATATTTTGTTTACGTAAAAAAATCTTCATTGAAAAAACAAAATGTGTGACCTTTTCCAAAACACCCAAAACATGTAACCTGGTTATAGAAAATCAACCCATAGTACAGGTCAGGATCCTGAAGTATCTAGGCATAGACCTGGTGGGAGGAGCTCATCTGAAGGAAGAAATACAAGCCCAAGTAAACGAGGCAGCTGCAATCTCTGGCGCTCTAAAATCCACAATATGGAAAAAATAAAGACTTGGCCATTAAGAGTAAGATGAGAATCTATAAAGCATGCGTAAGACCAATTATAACATATGGCGTCGAAGCAAGGGCAGACACAGCAAGGACCAAACTAGTTTTGAGGACTTCCGAAATGAAGACACTGATAGCAGGCAAGACACTGAGAGATGTAATATTATAAGATGGAGCAGACAGCGAAAAAGGGACTGGTACGGTCATGTTCAAAGAATGGACACCACCAGACTCCCCTATATTTCATTGCATAATCAGCCTCATGGGACTTGTCCTAGTGGAAGACCTCCTAAAAGATGGAAGGACAGCTGGGAATCTACCTCACAGGAGGAGCAACACTCTGGAGAACAGAACACATTGTAGGTCTACAACAGAGAAGAAGAACATTTTATGAAATTGTCGCGACAGCTGTAACACCAATCGCAGGCATCAGGTGTTACAATCAAATAGAGTTGATAACACCTGACGATGCAAACATATGTGAGCGAAACAGCTGTCACAATTTCATTAAAAAAAAAATAATTTACATTGTGATTTTATAAGTGTTTCAAATTAAACGGATAAAAAGAATTTTTAACAAATTTTCGCTGGGGTTCACGGGCGACAGCTGTTTCGCCAAATGATCTTTTTACCGATGATCGTGGCATCATCAGATGTCATAACGAAACATTTTGTGTACATCTTTATGTACTAAAAACCATCACGCCGTCTCGCTGAAGGGGTAGACAGAAATAATGGACCGACACACTGTTCTTTCTTGACACTTTTCTCTCGATTCCTCAACATTCATACATCGTGTCATGCACAGTGTCATGAGACTACCTCACAGGAGGAGCAACACCTGGAGAACAGACCACATAGGTCTACAACAAAGAAGAAGAAAAATATTTTGTATTATAGTTTGTTATTATACAACATTTTGAATGTATACAAATACTTGTAGACGAATACTGGATTTTATTTACCCATTGCGGGTTATCAATTCAAGGATTAATTTTTATCTCAATAGAGACGAAGATGCAAACTGGAAACTGAATATGGTGATCGAAGTGTTTACAGGACTTATGACCTGTCATTGGTTGGGTTAAGCGCACGCTTTATGTAATACAACATTCCCCATTCCACATTTCTTATGGCGCTGGTCTGTAAATTGAAACTGACATGTGAATTGGGGTGTTGGATATTAACATATATACAACTTCCAAAATTTTGTCAGACATGGCGGTCATAAGAAAGGTGGAAATGTTGTATTACATAAAGCGTACGCTTAACCCAACCAATGACAGGTCATAAGTTTTGTAAACACCTCGATCAACCATATTCAGTTTCCAGTTTGCATCTTCGTCTCTATTGAGATAAAAATTAATCCTTAGTTTGTTATTATTTCGGTATGACCCTAGGCATGCAGATGCGCGCATAAATAAATAAATTAAGCTACTATCAGCCCAGCCTCGCTTTGGCCTATCTCCCCCGCCCCTGTCTCGTATGCACTACGAACTATCTCAAGGCGACTATTGCGCCAGGGCTGGCACTTGCTAAGGGTGAAAATATCACCCCTTAAATCTATCAGGAACAATTTATCATTTTAATATATTAATTTCTTTTATATTCGCCATCACTTTGTTTTGTGGATACACATTTGAATAACTTTTTGAAAATATTGCATTTTTTGGTCAAAATTTGGAGTTGGAGTAGTTGACTTCGTGTATTAAGGTAGTAAGGAGAGGGATATTGAAAGAAGGGTTGGGGCAGGCAACAAGGTGAATGGTGCACTTAAAGTTGTCATCGCAAACAAAAGCCTATCCAAAAAAGCTAGAATGGCAGTGCACAATGATGTTCTTCTACCGACCCTTATGTATGGAAGCGAAGCATGGAACTGGCAAAAGAAGGATGAAAGTAGAATAAATGCAGCAGAAATGAGATCTCCTAGACGAATGTGTGTATACTCTGTGTATGATAGAGTGTCGAATGAAAATATAAGAAGTGAATGCGGTGCGAATGATGGTGTCATGAACAAAATAATGAAAGGATCATTAAGATGGTTTGACATATGGAAAGAATGAATGAAGAAAGAATGGTAAAAAAATTATATGTTAATGATGTAAATGGTACCAGAAATAGAGGAAGACCAAGGAAAACGTGGCACGATCAAATAAATCAAATATTGAATGTCGGCCATATGAGGAGTCAGAGAAATCGACGCGCGTGCATGACACGATGTATGAATGTTGAGGAATCGAGAGAAATATGCCAGGAAAGAAAAGTGTGGCAGTCCATTCTTTCTGCCTACCCCTTTGGGGAGACGGCGTGATGGTTAGTTAGTTAGTTAGTTTGTATTTTTACAACCTTTTTTTGGATTTTTTACAAATATGTTTTGGGACACAGACGCTACTTCTTAGTGTAGAAATTTTCAGCTTAAAAAATGTTTTCAAAGGATTATTCAAAATATCATAATTCTTTTTACAAATTAACTATTTATCAGAACCAAAAACCTCCTTAGAACAAGTGAAATGAAGATACTTTATAAATTTAAACTTAATTATCTCAAACACAAAAATTACATTATATAGAATCATTCCAAGAATTAGCCACCCTAGTAATTGCTTTTTAATTATATAGTAAACAAATTCACCCAAAATTTACATTATATAGAATCATTTCAACTACAACTTAATAACAGTAATACCCCCACCACTATCATTTATTACATTAACCAAAGAAATTTTGATGTAGGTACCAGAAGATGGCAGCAAGCTGTCGAAACCGGTCGAACATAACACACAAGTGGAAGCACACTAAATACATAATAATAAAGAAATTTAGTATATTTTTTTTTGAAAAGAATAAATGAAAAAGATGTGTGATACACTTAAGGGGTTCAAAAGGGTAGTAGGGCTACGATGGGGTATGCTTTGCTTGAAAGTATGCCTCTACAAAATGTCGTAAGGCGCCATGTTGCATTCACAACAGCAACACTACTATCAAGTCCAACTCGTCCACGAGAGGTCTTTTAAAGACCCCGCGAACCCCGGGTAATGTGGCACATATTACTTAGTGCCATAGCAGATAGAGAGAGGGCGAATGGCGAGCTTCCAGCGCCATAAAACTGGATACCCCCAGCTAAGGGAAGATAACCCCGACAGAAAATCCTCCAGAGAAGGCAAGGGGATATCACTCTGGATATTTTTCCCCAGGTCATCACTATATAAAGGGTGATAGTCAACGTTAGGGAGACCTGACAGGACACAGAAAGAAGAATAAGAATGCGTTAACAATATGGAATTCCATAAAGAGGTTTTTTTATGAGATTAACACAGTTTTATTTAAATAATGTCGTTGAGTTTATATTGTACTCCCGATGATGAAGGTGTAAAGCCTTCGAAACATGTCGAGAAAAAACTCAAAATATTACAAAAAACAGTGTTTTAATTCATAAATAATTCGAAAAAGAATACGTACATAAACGATGCAAACAGAACAAGAAATAAGGGTACACCGAGGAAAACATAGCATGATCAAATCAATCAAATATTAAATATCGACCGTGAGGTGTCGGAGAAATGTATTAATGAAAACGTATGTATGAATGTTGAGAAAGCGATGTTAATGTGTAAGGAAAGAAAAATTTGAACGTCCATTCTTTCTACCCATCCGTTCTGTTTGTGACGGTGGGCTGTCCTGGGACGATGATATCCAGCCATCTCTCCATCTCTTCGGCGGCCTTCCTGGTAATCTTTTGCTGCTTGGGTTTTCATCTCTCCAAAAGCGCTTTCTGCTTCTTCCCCATCTCATTATGTCTTCAACACTACAAACAGACCTTATCGTTTCATTTCTGATCCGATCTCTGAGGGTTTTGCCTGCGATGGAGCGTAGGGTTCACATTTCTGCTACTGTTAGTAGTTCTATTGGTATCGGCTCTGACCTCTATACATACGTCATGATGGGGCCAACGCATGCCTTGTATATCTTGACTTTACTTTTGGTTAGCATGTATTCCTCCATATGGTGTTGCGCAAGCAGCCAGCCACGGCTGTCGCTTTGTTGGTTTGTGCTCCCACCTCGTCATATAGGTCACTGTAGCTACAGATCTCTATGGATAGGTAAGTGAATCGCATGACTTGCTCAATAGGTGTGTTATCGATGATCAGTTTACATCTGAGAGGCTCTTTTGATATTGTTAAGTACTTCGTTGTCATCGCAAACAAAAGCCTATCCAAAAAAGCTAAGATGGCAGTGCACAATGGTGTTCTTGTGCCGACCCTTATGTATGGAAGTGAAGCATGGAACTGGCAAAAGAAGGATGAAAGTAGAATAAATGCAGTAGAAATGAGATTTCTAAGACGAATGTGTAGCAAATCTGTTTATGATAGAGTGACAAATGCAAGTATAAGAAGTGAATGTGGTGCGAATGAAAGTGTTGTGAACAAAATAAGGAAAGGGTCATTAAGATGGTTTGGACACATGGAAAGAATGAGTGAAGACAGAATGGTAAAGAAGGTATATGTAAACGGCGTGAACGGAGCTAGAAATAGAGGAAGGTCGAGGAAAACGTGGCACGATCAAATCAATCAAATATTGAATGTCGGTCACGTGAGGAGTCGGAAAAATCGACGTGCGTGCATGACAAAATGTATGAATGTAGAGGAAGCGAGAGACGTATGTCAGGACAGAACAGTGTGGCGTTCCATTCTTTCTGCCTACCCCTCCGGGGAGACGGCGTGATGGTAAGTTAGTTAGTTAAAGTACTTCGTTTTACTAATGGAAATCGTCATATTATAATAATATATATTATATTTTTTAATGTACACTATTTGAGAATGTCGCGACCGATGTTGGCATTATCAAGTGTTGTTACAAACAACTATCCATTGGCCAAACAGCTGTCATATAAAAGTGTATAATAAAGATTTTGATATTATATTATAACAGTGTTGTAAATTTATGTATCGACAGCAAGATCAGAATCTATAAAACATGCGTGCGACCTATCATGACGTACGCTGTAGAGACGCGCGCTGACACTGTGCGAACCAAGGGACTACTAAGAACATCGGATATGAAGGTCCTAAGATCAATTACTGGAAAAACTCTCCCAGGTCGTGTCCGCAACGTAGACATAAGAAAAACCTGCGAAATAGAGGATATCGTTCAGTGGAGTAGATCCAGAAGAAGATACTGGAGGGACCATGTAGCCCGAATGGATGGTGACAGACTTGCATATACAGCCGCTTATGAAATCCCCTCCGGGCACCGCCCACCTGGAAGACTGCCTAAGAGATGGAGGGACAGCTGGATCTCATCATCCGACGAGATATGATTTCTGTGTCACAGATCGTCAGATCTATTAAAAGAAGAAGAAGAAGTAAATTTAATAGTTAATAATGTTGAAGTATCACAGTGTTCCGTCAAAAACAATGGACTATTTGAATATTGTATTTATTTACAATAGTTAAATTACAACCCTGCTCTTAGCTTGTAAGCGCTGTATTCCAATACACATAACAATAGTTTATATTGATGTAAGAGTCTATATAATGGCATTGCTGGATTATTAGAGGACGCTTCGCATATCTCAAATTATATATAGACGTTAACTATCTTATATATAGGTATAATCTTACTTAGTATTCTACTAGAAATACATCTATTTAATAATTTGTTTTTGAATGTATACAAATACAACAACAAACAAAACAAACAAAACCATCACGCCGTTTCCCCGCAGGGGTAGGCAGAGAGAATGGACCGCCACACTACTCTATCCTGGCACACCTCTCTAGCTTCCTCCACATTCATACATCGAGTCATACACGCACGTCGATTCTTCCGGCTTCTGACATGACCAACTTTTAATATTTGATTAATTTGGTCATGTCCTGTTTTCCTCGGTCGACCTCGACTCCTTACTCCATTTACATTGTTAACGTATACTTTTAAACCATTCTTTCTTCACCCATGCGCTCCATATGTCCGAACCAACGAAGCGAACCTTTCATAATTTTGTTCATAATACCTTCTTTCGCTCTACACTCCTTCCTAATATCAGCATTTGAGATTCTGTCGTACATCGTTCTACCACACATACGTCTTAGGGACCTCATCTCTACCGCATTTGTTCTGCTCTCATCTTTCTTCTGCCAGTTCCATGCTTCGCTTCCATACATAAGGGTTGGAACCAGAACTCCATTGTGAACGGCCATTTTCGCTTTCATTGATAAATTCTTGTTTCCAATAACTACTTTTAAAGCTCCATTCACTTTGTTACCCGCACCAACCCTTCTTTCAATATCACTGTCCGTTCGGCCATCCGCTGTGAACATGCTACCACAAATACTTGTAGACATATACTGGATTTTACCCATTGCGGGTTAATCATTTTTAAGGATTAATTGTATCTCAATAGAGACGAAGATGTAAATTGTTTTTTGGAAAGAGAATTTGGTGGTCGAGGCGTTTACAGGACTTTTGACCTGTCATTGGTTGGGTTAAGCGATTACTTTATGTTAACAACATTCCCCATTCCGCCCTTCTTACGACACCACGTCTGATAAATTTTTGAAACTTGTATATATGCTACTATTTTTTAAATTATCACACTGCGTTGTCTAACAGTGTGGATAATTGCGTAAAGCCTTTCACATGGCATTAATAAAGATTTTCTGCTTAATGCTTACAAATTATCTTAATAGATGGCAATAGTGTAGATTGACCTACAAACAGTGAAGTTGTCCTGACATATTTCTCTCGATTCCTCAACATTCATACATCGTGTTATGCACGTGCGTCGATTTCTCTGACTCCTCACATGGCCGACATTCAATATTTGATTTATTTGATATGTCTTCCCCTATTTCTGGTTCCATTTACATCGTAAACATATAATTTTTTTTACCATTCTTTCTTTATTAATTTTTTCCATATGTCCAAACCATCTTAATGATCCTTTCATTATTTTGTTCATAACAACATCATTCGCACCGCATTCACTTCTTATATTTTCATTCGACATTCTATCATACACAAATGTTAACACATTCGTCTAAGAGATCTTATTTATACTTCATTTATTGTACTTTCATCCTTCTTATTGCAGTTCTAGGCTTCTCTTCCATACGTGAGGGTCGGTACAAGAACACCATAAATATAATAAAATGTGATATATGAAAAATATCAATTTTCAATTATTTATCTATCGACGAACTTTGTGGCGGAGTGGCAACAGCTATGAATGTCAAACCGAAGGTCCCGGTTTGATTCCCACCGATGACAGTGCCAGTTCCATGCTTCGCTTCCATACATACGTGTCGGTAAGAACACCATTGTGCACTTCCATTTTAGCTTTTTGGATATGTTTTTGTTTGCAATGACAACTTTAAGTGCACCATTCACTTTGTTGCCTGCCCCAACCCTTCTTTCAATATCCCTCTCCACTCGCCCATCATTTGTAAACATACTACCCAAATACACGAACTCATCTACTTGCTCCAAATTTTCACCATTCAAGAAACAATAAATATATATTCTTTCTTCACCATCCTGTCTTCATTCATTGTTTCCACCTGTCCAAACCATCTTAAGGACCTTTTCATTATTTTGCTTCCACAATTTAATAGTGAAATTCGGTACCTATTTGGCAAAAGGTCCCAACAGCTTTTTTATGAATTTTACAGGAGCGCAAAAATAAGACTTTTACATTATTTTGATTATTTATATGGAAGTATGGAAGCGAAGCATGGAACTGGCAAAGGAAGGATGAAAGTAGAATAAATGCAGTTGAAATGAGATCTCTTAGACGAATGTGTGGATATTCTGTGTATGATAGAGTGTCGAATGAAAATATAAGAAGTGAATGCGGTGCGAATGATGGTGTCATGAACAAAATAATGAAAGGATCATTAAGATGGTTTTGGACATATGGAAAGAATGAATGAAGAAAGAATGGTAAAAAAATTATATGTTAATGATGTAAATGGTACCAGAAATAGAGGAAGACCAAGGAAAACGTGGCACGATCAAATAAATCAAATATTGAATGTCGGCATGTGAGGAGTCAGAGAAATCGACGCGCGTGCATGACACGATGTATGAATGTTGAGGAATCGAGAGAAATATGTCAGGAAAGAAAGGTGTGGCAGTCCATTCTTTCTGCCTACCCCTTCGGGGAGACGGCGTGATGGTTAGTTAGTATGTTATTTGTGTTCCAAATTGTTTATTTTAAATGTCAATTTACGTAGCATAACGTTATCTACAAGAAATATCAGTAATTAAATTTAAATAAATACATTTATTAAAAAAAAATAGGGGTTGAATGCAATTGTACAAAAAAAGTACAGCTCTAACATTTTGTCAAAACATAAAGTGTGCAAAAATAATACTGATGGTATATATTTAACTAAATTTCACAAAAGAAACGCATCTGGGACCTTTTGCCAAATAAGTAACGAATTGTACTCTTTTACAAGTGAGTAGGTACCACTGTTTTCTAAACACCGTACACAAAAATCAAGTATTCTCAATTTAAACGCCTCGCACAATAAATTCCGATTGGTTCTTACGTGTCCTGACGTCACTGATGACGTCAGCGATTCTTGGCAACTGTCCGTGGATGGAGGGGGTAGCGGTCCTGAATAGCAGCCGATGCATGCGAAGATACGATGCAAGGAGATTGTATTTATCCGGACAATGCAAAATACAATCTCATCTGAGTAAGGAAAATCAATATTGTTTTTATTGTGACGTATTTACTTTTTAAAATAACTAACTAACTAACCATCACGCCGTCTTCCCGAAAGAATGGACTGCCACACTGTTCTTTCCTGACATACTTCTCTCGATTCCTCAACATTCATACATTGTGTCGTGCACGCACGTCGATTTCTCTCTCTGACTCCTCACACGGTCACCATTCAATAATTGATTTATTGGATCGTGTCACGTTTTCCTCAGTCTTCCTCTATTTCTGGTTCCATTTACATCATTAACATATAATTTTTTTACCATTCTTTCTTCATTCATTCTTTCCATATGTCCAAACCATCTTAATGATCCTTTCATTATTTTGTTCATGACACCATCATTCGCATCGCATTCACTTCTTATATTTTCATTCGACACTCTATCATACACAGAGTATACACACATTCGTCTAAGAGATCTCATTTCTACTGCATTTATTCTACTTTCATCCTTCTTTTGCCAGTTCCATGCTTCGCTTCCATACATAACTGGCAAAAGAAGAATGAATGATTAAAGTACAACAATGGTGTTCTTCTACATCGTTATCATATACTTTATTTACCATTCATTCTATGTGTCCAAACCATCTTAATGATTCTTTCAATATTTTGTTCATAATACCTATGTTCGGATACCTTATATTTACCTTATATTTTCATTCGACATTCTATCATAAACAAATTTTACACACATTTGTCTAAGATATCTTATTTCTACTTCATTTATTGTACTTTCATCATTCATTCTTCTTTTGCCAGTTCCACGTTTCTCTTCCATACATAAGGGTCGGTACAAGGACACCATAAATGAAAGTATTTTGAACAAAATAATAAAAGGAATAATAAGATATTTTGGACACATGGAAAGAATGAATGATGAAAGAATGGTAAAAAAGTATATGTTAACGATGTAAATGAATCTTGAAGTAGAGAAAGACCCAGTAAAATCTGACACGATCAAATAAATTTAATATTGAATGTCGGCCACTTGAGGAGTCGGAGAAATCGACGTGCGTGCATGACACGATGTCATGTATTGGCAGCAGGAAACATCGACTACAAAAAATACTGCGGTGCAGAAAGCAAGAAGAATCCACTGCACTAATTCTCCCTCGAAATCCATCAAATGTACAGGATCGACAGGACCCTCGATTGAGGATTTCTTCTTCCTCATGATTATGAGGAATATGACTATGAAGGGTCTATGAAGGGTGAGAAATCACGAGGGTGAGGAATCAAGAGAAGTATGCCAGGAAATAAAAGTGTAGCAGTTCATTCTTTCTGCCTACCCCTTCAGAGAGACGGCGTGATGGTTAGTTCTTCTTCTTCTTCCTTGTTGTTGACCAATTATTATTGTTATTATTATTCTGATGACTTGTATTTTAAGTGCCCCGTTTTGTAAAATCAATTACTCCAAGGGCGCACTTGGAAATGACTGCAGTCTACAGAAGTTTCTTAAATTTAACGTCACTATCCTGATACTTAATACTAACATGGAGGCTATTCCACGCCAACGGACTCGCAACGCTGAAAGCACGATCATCGAAACATGCTTTATTGGCTCTGACTGGAATTGCTATGTTATTTGCACTTGTTTTTTACTGATCGGAGGGAACGTTGCCTTTCCGTTGTCATGAGTATCACGCAGAGGTCCGATATATACGCTGGCGCTCTCTGGTGTCGAGCCTTAAACACTGTCAAACACAATTTGTATTTTACTCGCTCTCGGATTTTAAGCCAGTGAAGTTCCTTCAGGAGCGGCGTGATATGACAGTATTTTTATTGCCCCATAATCAATCGGGCAGCAGCATTGAATACGCTTTGTATTCTGACCTATGTGGTCTGTTCTCCAGAGTGTTGTTCCTCCTGTGAGGTAGACTCCCAGCTGTCCTTTCATCTTTTAGGAGGTCTTCCACAAGAACGAGTCCCATGAGGCTGATTATGTAATGTAATATAGGGGAGTCTGGTGGTGTCCATTCTTTGAACATGACCGCACCAGTCCCCCACGGCATTTCTTTTGGGAATGCTCGGAACCAATTATCTACAGCTTCGAAGAGATGGACATCTAATAACCCATTTCTTTAGATTAATCAGGGGATACTTCGAGAACTCGGCCGTACTGGAGGATGTTGGTAATTTTTTTCCCCGATAGATATCTCCGACAGCGACAGCACAGATTGTTTTACCTACCGCCCGCCAGAACCAATCTGCCTCTGGTGACACCAGGGGGAAGAGCAATTAGTCTGCTGAACGCGGTCTCTTCGGAGATCGACGTCTTTCATGTTAGTGAAAGTACGTTCAGGGGACAAATACTCTTGACTTTGTAAAGTATCTTGTCTTCCTAATATCGAACCATCACTAATGCGTTCCTGGTATTATGTTGTATGTGTATAATATCTTACCTGTACTCAATAGATGCCTTAAACATTCTGTTTTTAATGTCTTTTGAGTAAATAAACTGATTTGATTTGATTTGATTCTTGCTTGTTGTAGACCTATGTGGTCTGTTCTCCAGAGTGTTGCTCCTCTTGTGAGGTAGACTCCCAGCTGTCCTTCCATCTTTTAAGGGGTCTTCCACGAGTCCCATGAGGCTGATTATGCAATGCAATATAGGAGAGTCTGGTGGTGTCCATTCTTTGAACATGACCGTACCAGTCCCTTTTACGCTAGATGGTTAGTTAGTTTTTCATATTTTATCTCTATTCGCCGGGGTTGTTGCGTAAAATCGGAACAGCAAATAAACAAATGATTTAGCGAATAATTTAATAGAAACAATAAAAAGTCTTGTTCTTGTTTAGAAAGAAGGGTAATAAATTTTTGTTTTATACAAAGTCCTAACACAGTTTATAACCTATAACATCTTAACGACCCTTAAAAAAATACGAAGCATAATAAAAATAAGAAAAATAGAGATGTCCGACTTAAATCAATTCGCAGCATCCGTTTCTCTGCAGAGATCACAAATTATAACGATCGGTCAATCTACAAATTCAATTTTTGATAAACTTGAGGCATTAAAAAATAATGAAATAAATCGAAATATTTTAACAGTGAGAAAAGGTATTTACGGCCCGAAAAAATGATGAAAAATTCAATAAAGTGTTGCGAAAATATAACGTTTTTCGAAATATCAACAAAAAAAAATTACCTGGTAACTTAATGTTATATTTCTACATGCATAAAAAAATATCATTTAAATTTGTACACCGAAGAAGGGCGTCTGTAGCCCGAAACATGCTTGTGACAAGTGCTTAAATATGTTATAGAAATATAATGATTTTCAAAAGTAATTCAAAGTATTTTGATTTCATAAATTCAAAGATAATCAAATGATTTTACTGAAATCTCTTGATGGAAGATCATTTAAAATAATAATTAAATAAAACGATGTTTTTTAACTACTTCCATAAAAGTCTTTATATCGACAGCGACCGGTTTCGCCAGGCTCGCTGGCATCGACAGACTGGTGACACTATTGCAAACCGAGTCCTTTATATACATACAGATCAGGGAGTGGTAAACATGATACTATACAAACATAATCTTCAAATATTTATGTTAAATTTACTGTTAAAAACATCGTTTTATTTAATTATTATTTAAAATCAAAGGTTGTTTAATATAAGTATTATATTAGTACACATGTTTTTCTCCATATTTATTGTTAAAGTTTCTACATTTAGAAAAGGTATCTGTGACCCTAAACGTGTCTGTAAAAACTGCAAAAAGGTGTAGTGAAAATACAGTGATTTAAAAAAGTAATTAAAAATATTTTAATATCTAAAATTTCAAGTATATTTATTGTTATGTTTCTACAGACATTTATGTCGATATTTATTGTTAAAATTTCTATACTGAGGAAGGGCGTCTGCGGCCCGAGACACGTTTGTGTGAAGTGCAAATAGGTCTTGTGAAAATATAATACAATGTTTGTAAAAAGTACACAAGAGCGTTGTGAAAATAGTGCACAAAAGTGTTGTGAAAATACAATGTTCGTAAAAAGTGCAAAAACATGTTGTGAAAATACAATGTTTGTATAAAGTGCAAAAACGTGTTGTGAAAATACAATGCTTGTAAATAGTGCAAAAACGTGTTGTGAAAATACAAGGTTTATTAATTATTTATTGAAATAACTAAATCGCGTTGTGGAAATTCAATGTTTTTCTAATATTTCTGAAAAAAATTGTGAAAATACAGTGATTTTAGAAAGTAATTAAAAATATTTCTTTAACTAAAATTTCAGGGTTATTTATTGTTATGTTTCTACACACATTTTTGTCGATATTTTTTTTTTTAATTTTTAGACTAAGAAGGGCATCTGAGGCCCGAGACACGTTTATGAAGTGCAAATAGGTCTTGTGAAATTTTTTTTTTGTAAAAAGTACACAAAAGTGTTTTGAAAATAATAAATAGTGAAAATATTAAATAGTGCACAAAAGAGTTTTGAAAATACAATGTTCGGAAAGAGTGCAAAAACATGTTGTGAAAATACAATGTTTGTAAAAAGTGCCAAAACAGTTGTGAAAATATTGTACAATGTTTGTAAAATGTGCTAAAACATGTTGTGAAAATACAATGTTTGTAAAATGTGCAAAAACACGTTGTGAAAATACATGTTTGTAAAAAGTGCAAAAACATGTTGTGAAAATACAATGTTTGTAAAATGTTCAAAAACACGTTGTGAAAATACATGTTTGTAAAAAGTGCAAAAACATGTTGTGAAAATACAATGTTTGTAAAATGTGCAAAAACACGTTGTGAAAATACATGTTTGTAAAAAGTGCAAAAACATGTAGTGAAAATACAATGCTTGTAAACAGTACAAAAAATATTGTAAAAATATTGTACAATGTTTGTAAAAAGTGCAAAAACGTTTGTGAAAATATGATGTTTTTCAAAAATTGTTCACAGTTTTTTATTTTGTTTATGAATTCAGCTGTTGGAACATCACTAATTCATAAATATAAAATAAAACCGATGGTTCTGACAAACTTTATATTTACGGAGTACTTAAATGAATAGTTGGCCATTTTGTCTATATCGGACTAAGCCCTGTGCAAGGGACGTAAAGCCAGGCAGAAATTTGGTGGGGCCGATGTTACAATGTGCTTTGCCCGTTCGAATGTTTCTTCCTCGCGAGATAGTCGGTTCCGAGTCGAGAACGAGGCGCCATCTTTGAAATTTTCGCGAAACTATCGCGTATAGTCTGCACGTTGATAAAACGTTGTATTTTTTAACTAACTATCTTATCTAGGATTGTCAAATCAAATCAAATCAAATCAGTTTATTTTCTCAAAAGACATTGCAAACAACAATTATAATTTCGGCATCTATTGAGAACAGGTAAAAATAAAATATACGAGTATAATACCAGGAACGCATGAGAGATGGTTCGACTCTAGGAATACAAGATACTCTCTAAAGTCAAGAGTATTTGTCTTCTGAACGTGCTTTCACTAAAATATGAAAGACGTCGATTTCCGAAGCGATCATATTGAACAGTTTTATAGCTCTCCCCACCGGTATCACCAGAGGAGAGTTGGTTCTGCATGTTGGGACAAAAAACAGTCTGTGCTGACGCTGTCGAAGATAAGCATCCGGACTATAAGCTACGATTGAAAAATTAATTTTGTTATTTGAAATTTCGTGGTAGAAGTTCATTGTAAATAATAAAAATATATAATAAAAATATCTTTGTAATATGTATATTTAATTCAAGTCTTTTTCAAAAATTTAAAATAATGACCAGAAGATGGCAGCAAGCTGCTGAAACTGGTCGAAGACACAAACATTTTAAAAAGTTTTTTAATTTTTTTTATTTTCATTATTTACGAATGAAACGTCTGTTTTCCAGAAGTTTTATTATCTTCTTCTTCAGCCCGTATTGACCGTCCACTCCTGGACGTAGGCCTCCTCTCGCATTTTCCATTCTCTTCTATTCTGAGCGATCCGCATCCAGGCACTTCCCGCACTTCTCCGGATATCGTCGCGCCAACGCAACTGTGGGCGCCCAACTCCACGCTTTGCCGTCCTTGGCCACCAGCACAGCAGTCGCCTTGTCCACTTTTCTTCTGGATCGCGAGCGACATGTCCCGCCCATCGCCATTTGAGGGTTGCGGCCATCTTGACAACATCGGAAACCTTTGTCCTGACTCTTATGTCCTCATTTCTGAGTCTGCCCCGTAAACTGATACCCAACATGGCTCTCTCCATTGCTCTCTGAGTGACTCTTAGCTTGTTGGCACTTTTTTGTGACATTGTGACTGTCTCAATACCATAAGTGAACACTGGCAGGACACAGGCATTGAACACTCCTTTTCAAGTTTTATTATAATTTATGAGAAACATATGTTTCGCCTTTCTAAGACATTATCAAATGTTACAAAATTTAAATAAAAAACAGACGTTGTCATTTTTATTAATAATTTATATATGAAGAAACAATAGGATACACAATGAAGAAATTCTCAAATCCTGCAAAATTGAAGACATAGTGAGATGGAGTAGACAGAGAAGATGATTCTGGAGGGACCACATCGAGAGAATGGATCCAGCAAGAATCCCTAATATTGTGATGCACGAGACTCCAGAGGGCCGTCGACCGCCAGGACGACCACTAAAGAAAAGGAGAGAAGGCTGGTCGTCTTCACCACAGGAAGAAAGTTGATATCCTGCATAAACAGATCGCAAGATCTACAATCAGAAGAAGAAGAAAAAGAAACAATGAATATTGTGGATTTCCAAAATGACGATTTTTCATGAATTAGAATATTTTTTTTTACATATTTAATGTTAATTTTTATCTAAAGGGTATCTTTCGAAAATACGTTTTATGTAAATCTTTTTTTTCATACACGTTGAAAATTTTACAATCAACAACACCATATTGTCATTTTGTTTTCCACATTCCTATCATAACAATAAATGGAACAGAATTCAAAATAATCCAAAAACGTTCGCAGGCATGCGCAACGTGTGCATTTAATATTACTTTCGCAGAGAATCGAACTATTTCTATCTCGCTTTCTTGTATTCAATATAATCTCATACTCTTTCTTGACAACATTCGAGTTTTTCCTATTTATATAATGGTTTGATTAGCACCAAATAAATATGACGTCACGATACACGTTTTTGTAACTAATCAACTAACCATCTAACCATCACGCCATTTCTCCAGACGATTAGGCAAATATGATAAACCGTCATACTCCTGTGTCCTGACATACCTCTCTAGCTTCCTCCACATTCATACATCGTAACATGCACCCTCGTCGATTTTTCCGACATCGAATGTGTACACAATATTTTAATCATTCTTCTCTCGTTCATTCGTTCCATATGACCAAACTTGACGACCAAACTTGATGGCTGAGTGGTAAGAGCTCTGACCTCCATACCGAAGGTCCCGGGTTCGATCGGCGATGGCAGTGTGATAGTCACACTGTCTTTGTGCTGGTGTAGAATTCACGTGACAATAAAATGGCCATAGATTGGCTACCTATCACATGTCACGAGAATCAATATAAACAGCTAAACAATTAAATTGTATACAGTAATTGGGTTCAAACGACCTGTTGTATACATAAAAAAAAAACATCGGGGATCCTTTTTTAATTTTATTTATGATGCAAATATATGCTTTACATTTCTTCCTTATTTCGCGATCGGTATTCTATCATATATAATTTTCTCGCACATTCTTCTCAGTGATCTCATTTCTACGGCATTTATCCTACTTTCATCCTATTTTGCCGGCTCCAAGCTTCACTTTAAGGGTTGGCACTAGAACTTCATTATGTACTGCCATATTTGCTTTCGTGGATATATTTCTATTTGTAGAACGTAATTTATTTTGTTCCCAGCACCGACCCTTCTTTCGATGTCTTTCACCATTTTTTACCACTTGTAAACATGCTTCCACGTTTTTGTAAAATTGTCGGAGTAGAATGAATTTTTAAAATGCACGTTCTTATTTGTCGGTGCGCAAATTTTCCATCGCGGGTCGTATACGCGCGGAAATTTCCGGAGTTTCCCGAGCGGTTACCGATTGCCGCTCGGAGCTTTTCGCCCTCCCCCCCACCCAGTGCAGCGCCTATGACGGCGGACGCTGCGTGGCGGCGTGCGGCGGATCTGAAAATAGCCCGGTGACCACAAAATCGCTTCTCCGCGGGGGAATTTATTTTTGTACCAGCTATGACGTAACGCAAAAAAAACTAATTCAAATTTCAAATTAAGAATAAAAATAATCTTCTTTTTAAGACTTAATTCTATCTCAAAAGAGACGAAGATGCAAATCGGAAACTTAATATGGTTGATCAAGGTGTTTACAGGACTTATGACCTGTCATTGATTGGGTTAAGCGCACGCTTTATGTAATTACAACATTCCCCATTCCACCTTTCTTATGACCATGTCTGAAAAATTTTTGGAAGTTGTATAAATGTTAAAATCCAACACCACAATTCGCATGTCAGTTTCAATGCGCCATCTATGAATATTTGATTATATATGTTAATCTTCTTTTTCTTCTTTCCATTATTGTAGATTTTGCAATATCTTTATTACAGTGAGATCTCTTAGACGAATGTGTGCATACTATGTGATTGATAGAGTGTCGTTTGAAATTATAATAAGTGAATGCAACATTGGCGAGAATGGTGAAAATTTGGTGCAAGTAGATGAGTTCGTGTATTTAGGTAGTATATTAACAAGAGATAGGCGAGTGGAGGGGGATATTGAAAGAAGTATTGGGGCAGGCAACAAAGTGAATGGTGCACTTAAAGTTGTCATCGCAAACAAAAACCTATCCAAAAAAGCTAGAATGGCAGTGCACAATAGTGTTCTTCTACCGAACCTTATGTATGGAAGCAAAGCATAGAACTGTCAAGAGAAGGATGAAAGTAGAATAAATGCAGTAGAAATGAGATCTTTTAGAAGAATTTGTGGATACTATGTGTATGATAGAGTGTCGAATGAAAATATAAGAAGTGAATGCGGTGCGAATGATGGTGTTATGAACAAAATAATGAAAGGATAATAAAGATAGTTTGGACATATGGAAAAAATGAATGCAGAAAAAATGGTAAAAAAATTATATGTAAACGATGTAAATGGAACTGATAATAGAGGAAGACCGAGGAAAACGTGCAAAAAAAATCAAATATCGAATGTCGGCCACGTGAGGAGTCAGAGAAATCGATGCGCGTACATGACACGATATATAAATGGTGACAGTCCATTCTTTCTGCCTACCCCTTCGGGGAGACGGCGTGATGGTTGGCTAGTTAGTTAGTTAGTTTTATTACAGTTAGAAAATATTAAGTGGTGCCGTTTTAGAGTGTCTGAAAAATCTGGTGTGGAAGAACAAGCACATGCGTATCGACTTCGTAACAAGACATGGGTGCGACCTATCATGACGTTCGCTTTAGAGACGCGGGTTGACACTTTGCGAACCAAATCTGAGATGAAGTTCCTAAGGTCAATTACTGGAAAAACTTACGAAATAGAGGATATCGTTCGGTGGAGTAGATCCAAAAGAAGATACTGGAGGGACCATGTAGCCAGAATGGATAGTGACAGACTCGCATATACTCGTACAGCCGCTTATGAAAATCCCTTCGGACACCGCCCACCTGGAAGACCGCCTAAAAGATCGAGGGACAGCTGGAAATCACCACCCCATTAGATATGATTTGTGTGTCACAGATCGTCAGATCTATTAAAAGAAGAAGAAGTTTATACATTATCACAAAGGCTAAATATGGCTATATCAGTCAGAAAAACAAAAAGTCTCACAATATCCAGACAACCCACAAGATGTAAGCTGACTGTTGATGATATGCCTGTGGATCAAGTAATGAGCTTCAGATATTTGGGAGTAGAGTTCTCCAGCCATAATGACATTTATACCGAAGTACGAGAACATATCAAAATAGCCTGTGTCAGGGTGTCTGAAGAATCAGATCTGGAAGAACAAGTACATGCGTATCGACAGCAACGTCAGAATTTCAAGTCAGATATGCATGAGACCTACCATGGCGTATGCTATAGAGACGCGGGCCGATACTGTGCGAACCAAGGGTCTACTAAGAACACCTGAGATGCAGGTCCTAAGTTCCATTACTGGAAAAACTCTCTGAAATCATGTCCGTAACGCAGACATAAGAAAAACTTGCAAAATAGAGGATATCGTTCGGTGGAGTACACTGCAGAAGAAGGTACTGGAGGAATGCAGTGGGATAAAGCCACGGATACCTAGCAAACTCCCTCATCGTCATCAATTTTGCAGGATCTGCGAATTTCTTCGTTGGGTATCCTTAATTATTATTTAAAAATTCTTCTTCTTAAAGTGCCCTGTCAGGTCCTCCCGACGTTAGCGATCACTCTGGTAAACTCTTCTCTATCCTGCGCTGTCCGGAATAGAAAATAACTAACTAACTTACCATCACGCCGTCTCCCCGGAGGGGTAGGCAGAAAGAATGGAACGCCACACTGTTCTGTCCTGACATACGTCTCTCGCTTCCTCTACATTCATACATCTTGTCATGCACGCACGTCGATTTTTCCGACTCCTCACGTGACAGACATTCAATATTTGATTGATTTGATCGTGCCACGTTTTCCTCGGCCTTCCTCTATTTCTAGCTCCGTTCACGCCGTTTACATATACCTTCTTTACCATTCTGTCTTCACTCATTCTTTCCATGTGTCCAAACCATCTTAATGACCCTTTCCTTATTTTGTTCATAACACTTTCATTCGCACCACATTCACTTCTTATACTTGCATTTGTCACTCTATCATATACAGATTTGCCACACATTCGTCTTAGAGATCTCATTTCTACTGCATTTATTCTACTTTCATCCTTCTTTTGCCAGTTCCATGCTTCACTTCCATACATAAGGGTCGGCACAAGAACACCATTGTGCACTGCCATCTTAGCTTTTTTGGATAGGCTTTTGTTTGCGATGACAACTTTAAGTGCACCATTTATTCTGTTGCCTGCCCCAACCCTTCTTTCAATATCCTTCTCCACCCTCCCATCCTTTGTAAACATACTTCCTAAATAAACAAATTCATCCACTTGTTCCAGATTTTCACCGTTTACACTAATGTTGCAAACTGTCATGCTTCCTTCTTTTTCGAAAATCATTACCTTAGACTTATTCACATTTATCATCAAATCGTATCGCTTGCAAACCTCATACATACTAGACACCAGGGCTTGCAGTTCGTGCTCGTTGTCTGCAAGTAGCACAGCGTCGTCCGCATACAACAAACAGCTTACTGAAACATCTTCCATTTTTGCACCTGCTTCCAACCCTTTCAGCTCTTTCATACACTTGTCCATATATAGATAAAACAACCATGGAGACATTACACACCCCTGTTTGACACCTTTATTGATATCAAACCAGGCTGTAAGATCCCCATTTACTCTGACACTAGCAGTGCTTTCTGTGCACAGCGATGGAATAGAAAATATATTTTCAAAATATATTTTTAAAATAAAATATTTGAAAGCACACGATCGCCGCTTTCCGGGCACCCGGTGCCGGCAGACGGGCCCTTGTGAAGGAGTTTGCGCCAGTAGACACTGGGCGGGCGCGCCGATAGCCCAACTCTCCTTCAGGCGTTTCTCTTTCTATCCCCACTCACCTATTATTTCCCCCCAAAAACCACAGAAAATCGTTTGACCCCGTCGCGATCGAAAACCCAGCGCAGAAAAAAAAAACGCGAAAATACCCGTCCAATAAACATACACAAGCAAGAAATATACGAAGTTTTCTGGATATTTAGAATGGTCCAATTGATACGTTATTAATCCCGTTTTTTAAGTGATATTTTTGCAGTGTAAATCGCGATTGTTTATACAAACCAAAGTTTTGATTAAAAGCAGTGTTTTTTTATTATAAATAACATCTTCGAAGGGGTTTGCTGGAATATTCTCTAATTGTGATGCACGTAATCAAAAATCTGCAGAGATTTTCTTGCAGTTATGCGCAGTGGGAATCAGTATCCCGAATGTTTGCATTTTTTCTTCCGCTATCTGAGTGTTTGATAATTTTGTGAGTTAAGGAATTATTCTACCGTTCGCTCTCGCAGTGCCGCGTCGCATTTATTCTATTCATAGGTTGTACATCGCTCGATGTTTGAGACCGCCTCTGGGTTATTTTGAGACCCGACCAGAATTATCCAACGCAGAGATTTTGCTGTTGGTCGCAGCGGAAGATAAAACACATCTAGAAATACCCCCGGAATCGATCGGGAGTGAATCTCTTCAGAGACACGCAGGGACCCGACGAACGAAATATCCATATCCCGAGATAAACGTAAAAATCTCTGGATGATCACGCAAATACGACGGAATAAACCACTTTTACAAACATCACGCATGAAAATAACACAGTGTTACATAAACACCAATTGAAAACACACAAAATACTATAACTCTAAAGAAAATATTTATGTAATCCACGTAAAAAAGAGAGTTATACCTGCAAGATGGTAATAAAATTCTACTAATTGGGCCAAAAAATCTAAAAATAAAAGAGGGGCTCAGTTTTTTTTACCAAAAGCGTGTAAAAAAAGTTAAAAAATCATAAAATACAGTTATATACTACGATTCAATAGATAAATCTGGAATAAAACAAGTGAAAGCGTATAAAAATCTTGAAATATTTTAAATTAGACAAGAATCGAAGATTCTGAATAAAATTTTCAAAAATTGCTGTGCCACACTAAAAGAATATAAAAAAACTTTATAAAGAGAATTTTGTGAGTTGGAAATTGAAGAATAGAAGCGTACGCTTCTGTTGAAGTAGAGATTTTTTGAATTGGAGAGGAATCAAACGATTCAGAGCTGATTTAGTCGAGGGTGTATCAGCTCAGACCATGGACCAACAGAGAGACGGTTGATCGAGGCACGGCAATGCGGCCGCCATCCTCGTATTTCGGCCTATGAGCCCAGGAATGTTTATTCCAGACTCCCTACGCAGCTGTATGATCGAGCCAGACGTTTCTACGTACCTCCAAACTCCGTCATCTGGACAGGTGCAAAATCAGCAATTAAAACAAACAAAAATTAACACCGACCACCCGATAGTTGTTTTGGCAAATAATTTGAGACAATTATGTAATTAACAAAAGCAATAATTAACATGTCGTATTTATGTGCGTGTCGATGTTTGTGTCTCCCCGTGGCGGTATGCAGTGCGGCTTTGGGTATTCTGGAATTACCTTGCTTTACCTTTGAACCACGAGGCAATTTTTTTCAATATTTTTAATTTTTCATAAATAATTATTTTACATAAAATTTGCACTGTTATAGAACTGATAAAAACTCGTGGGTCGAACGTAGACACGTTTAAATTTGGAATCTTTCTAAGGAGCACGCTTTGAGTTCAAAGGGATAATTTCACAATCAATACTGTCTCTCTGTCTTTCTCAGTCTTGAGAGCATTCTTCCTAGGTCCATTACAATATTTACAGCCTCTTATAACAAAACACGTCATTGGTTATCTAGACATCACAATAAAAAAAAAATTGCACTTAAAAACCTTAAATAATATTAATAATAATTTCAATTGATTTCTAATTCACTGTTTTAGTAACAAAAAAATCAAGCTTATGATCGTTATACAAGGAATTTAAAATAATTAATGCATTATTTAAATATAAAAAAAATCTTTAATTATTTTTAAAACATTTATTATTTATTATTAAATAATGATAGCACAAAGATTCTTTTGGCGTGCTAGGTCATTTTTAAATTTCCAGTGAATTTAATATTTATGAAAAAATATAACATCACGTTTTGTATTAAATATGATATATTATTGCAGAGTGGCTGAGTGACTGCCACACCGAAGGTCCCAGGTTCGATTCCTGGCTATCGCACTGTGTCACATTGTCTTTGGTCAGGTGTAGAATTCACGTGACAATAAAATGGTGACAGTTTAGCTACCTAACACATATATGTATAATATATATAAAAAAAATTATGTATCAATAATTACAACATAATATTGTTAATACAATTTATTTATTTTTATAATAATTTTATTATGTATTTGCCTGATAAATTACTCGTATAACGAACAGCGAGATTTGGATCGATTGTAGAAATTGCACCCTTATTTAAATCTTTACATTTATTAAAAATTAAATTAATAATCAATTGATTAAAATAATTACGTAGCAAATAAAAACATAATTACTGTGTCGACGTATTGATTGTGAAGATAAAGCACGTGTTAGACCGTCATTTTTTAAATTGAAATAAATAAATACCCAAAGCCGCACTCACACCACGCCTTCCCTTCTAATCACTAACCCTGTCTTTCTCTCTATCTTCTCTTCCCGATAAATGTTCGATGTTAGCATTGGCATGAATAATTTCTGTATTTATTCTATTCCAAACACGAAAATCAATGAAGCGCTACTATTTTTTAATTTTTTTTGAATGATTGTTTACATATCAAAAACAACAAAAACATTTTTTTTTCATTTCGTTAAAACCCGCTCAAACAATGTGAGATGCATGTGATGCAGAATATTTAACGAAATTTAATAAAAAAAATACGATAAGTGTTTCGGACACAGAAACCCTTCATCAGTGTTAAAAAAACAAATATTTTAACAAAAAAAAAATATGAATATTTTTAGAATATTCAATAAAACACATTTACCTAAGTATCAATAATTTTGGAATCATTTTTAAGAACACAGATGTTTTAAAATTAAACAAAAGGTGCTTTCAGACGAGTCGCTGGCGTCTGTCAGACAGTGCGTTAGGCGGTGCTGCATACACGGCATCATGTTTATATTGCGTCATATTTCTAGCGATAATCTAGTATCATCAATTTTAGCCATTTTGCACATTAATTAATTAAATTATTTTTTATGAATAAGTAATATATTCAGAAAATAGTAATATAAAAATAACATACGTGATGTGAATATCAAGATCGAATTAAATTATTTTTAAGATAATCAAATAATATTACTGAAATCTTTAAATAATAATAAAATAAATCGATGATTTTTGACTACTTCCATTTTTGTCTTTATTTCGACAGCGACCGGTTTCGCCAGGCTCGCTGGCATCGACAGGCTGGTGACACTATTGCAAACCGAGTCCTTTATATACATACAGATCAGGGGTAGTAAACATGATTCTATACAAAAATAATCTTCAAATATTTATGTAAAATTGACTTAATTTAAATATATATTGAAGATTATTTTTGTATAGAATCATGTTTACCACCCCTGATCTGTCTGTATATAAAGGACTCGGTTTGCAATAGTGTTACCATTCTGTCGATGCCAGCGAGTCTGGCGAAATCAGCCACTCTCGAAATAAAGACAAAAGTGGAATTAGTAAAAAATCATCTTTTTATTTAATTATTATTTAAAATGAACTTCCATCAAGAGATTTCAGTAAAATTATTTAAATGTCTTAAAAATAATTTAATCCTATATTGATATTCACATTACGTATGTTATTTTTAGTATAACTATTTTCTTAATTTACAACTTATTCATAAAAAATAATTTAATTAATCAATGTGCGAAATTTGCTAAAATTTCTGGTACATATCTGCCCAAATGATTTCGTAAAAAATATCATTATCGCTAGAAATATTACGCAATATAGACATGATGCCATGTATGTAGTACCGCCTGATGCACTGTCTGACAGACGTTATCGACTCGTTTGAAGGCACCTTTTATTTAGTTTTAAAACATGCGCGTTTTATTTAATTATTATTTAAATTATTTTGTCAATTAAACTTTATCAAGTGTTTAACACGTAACACGTATTTAAATTATGTCGTACCGACAGTATCTCTAATGGCATTCCTTCATCGATATTGGGGACGTCCTGGATTTCGGGTCTCAGTTCTAAGACACCAGCAAATGAGGCCCTTTTTCTATCTGTCGACAGGCCTGCGAGCGACATGGCTTGTCCAGCGCCATTTTAGCGCTGCCACTCTTCCGATGATGTCCAATACTCTTGTTCTGGCTCTTAAAGTGGTATTCCTCATCCTGTCTGCTATACTGATCCCCAACATTCATCTTTCCATTGCGATTTGGACAGTTTTTAATTTGTTAGCGCTTCTCTGAGAAATCGCTCTTATTTCCATTTTAAACAGTTTTTGGATACGCCGATATACATTAAAACACAATTCATAATAAAAATATAACATTTTGAATGTATACAAATACTTGTAGACAAATACTGGATTTTACCCATTGCGGATAAATCATTTTTAATGATTAATTGTATCTCAATAGAGACGAAGATGTAAATTGTTTTCTGGGAACTTATCTTAATAGATGACGCTAGTGTAGATTGACCAAAAAAATATGTAGTGTTTCTCAACATTGCAGCATATATACATGTTGTATAGATGATTCAACAAAATATTAAATATCAAAACCTTTTTTAATTGTACTTATTATTATTATAATTATTACATAATCTATAGTTTTGGCGGAAACACTTTGATATTTCAGCATTATTAATTGGTAAAATTAAAAAAAAACATTGTTCTTTTGAATTTATACAAATAGTTGTAGACAAATACTGGATTTTACCCATTACTTTGTCTAGTTATGTGTGATAATTGGGTTGATAGCCTTTCACATTACATTAATAAAGATTTTCTGCTTAATGCTTACATCTAGTCTCAATAGATGGCGCTAGTGTAGATTGAACTAAAATATGTGAAATGTTTCTCAACATGATAGCATATATACAACTTTCAAAAATTTGTCAGACGTAGTGGTCGTAAGAAGGGCGGAATGGGGAATGTTGTTAACATAAAGCGATTGCTTAACCCAACTAATGACAGGTCATAAGTTCTGTAAACGCCTCGACCACCATATTCTGTTCCCAGAAAACAATTTAGATCTTCGTTTCTATTGAGATACAATTAATCCTTAATAATAACGTTTATTAAAGTTTTTACACCAATTAAGAAAATTCGTAAAAATTTACTAATATTTTTCTTGGGTTTTCACGATCTGAAACAAAAACGAATATTTATGTATATTAAACAAATATTTATTTAAAGCATTTCATTGATTTTATGAACCTTCCTAACGCACTAAAAACAATTTAATTTTCCTATACTATTTTATTAATCTATTTGCCATGTTAAATGTTTGCACTAATACTATAACAACTTATTTTGTTTTTCTGAGTATTTTGATATTTAATTCGGTGTCTATGGTATGCTATGTGTATTTTTAAATTACTGTTTGTACATAATTTGTCACACAAGATCAAATTATCCATGATTTTTTAATTGACGCAAAATAGTGCGTATTGCGTCAGACAATTTTGTATGATTATATTATCGTTGTGTAACCGGCTTAAAATTGGTATTCGTGAAAAAGTTATATTCGTTTATTTTGACATGGTTTCGCCTTTTGAGGGCATTTATAAACGTGAAAAAAAAACTAGGAAAATCAACGCAATCATTAGAAATTAATTAATTTTTTTTTCAGTATTTATATTTTAATTAACGTCTATCAATACAAGAAAGGCAAAATTTGTCTTTAAAAAAAAAACTGAAAAAAAAACAAATTCATTAAAAAGAGAAAAAAATATGTATGCATTGTGATTGCATTTTATATTATAACGAACGCAATTTTTATTTATTGTTGTTGTTTAATTAATATACAATATGTATTACGCTTTTAAAGACATTAATCATAATCCAGGTGTTGGTCTAGGGGACAGAACGCTTGGCTCCTGATCCAGGGGACACGGGTTAAAGTCTGGATGCGACCAGTTTCAATTTTCATAATAATGAGTTATTTTCTGCTCACATGGAAGATTGCAAAATAATTTCTTATATCATTGATATAAATCCTTGATGTTAGTCTTAAAAAAAAAAAAAAAACTAAGTACTATAAAAATAATTGCGTAGATTTTCACGGTTGGCAACAATATGTATTTTGGGATCTTAGGAAAATCCGTGTACCTTGTCCTTCTGGACCTACCTTCTAAGGATGGAGACTGTAACGATCTCCGAAACGTCGGTCCGGAAAGATGAGCTTCACGGATTTTCTCAAAGATCCCAAAATACATATTATAAAAATATTTTTGAGTCATTAATACTTTCTTATGTTCCAATCGAAATTACGACGCAGCGTATCACACAAAATTGTCAACAGCGTAATAAAACGCAATACGCAGAGTGTTGCGTCAAAATGGATATACACCTTAAGATACATTTGCATAAAAATCTTTTTTTATATGTATTTTTTTAAATATAATTATTATTATTATTTATCGTTCAACGATTTTTGATGATATAAAAACACTTTAATAATAAACTATTATTACTTTGACAGTTCAACGCTTTTCAACTGGTGGAGGAAATTTTTTTATGGTCACTCGAAAAAATCGTTATAACATTGTTTAATACTCACATAAATTTTTAATTTTTAAACTATAAATGCGTATCGGATTTGGCACATACTAAATGTGATCATGTTACTTACATAATATTGTTATTTTTACTTCACATTAATTTTTATTTCTTATTATTTTTTGGTAAAGTTAGGTTATGTGATATGTATGGAAGTGAAGCTTGGAGCTGGCAAAAAATGATGAAAGTAGGATAAATGCCTTTGAAATAAGATCACTGAGAAGGATGTGCGGGAAAACGATATGTGATAGAATACAAAACGACGAAATAGGGAAGAAATGTGAGGCAGATGATTACATCATAAGTAAAATTAAATAGGATCCCTGAGATGCTTTGGACATATGGAACCAATGAAGAGAAAATAATGGTTAAAAGGTTGTATACAAGCAGTGTGAGTGAAAAGAGAAGCCTGGAAGACCAAGGAAAGCATGGCATAATCAAATTAATCAAATATCGAAACGCGCCCACATTCGAAGTCAGAAAAACGACGAGCGTGCATGTTACGATGTATGAATATAGAAGAGGCGCGAGAGTTATGTCGGGATAGAACAATGTGGGGATCCATTCTCTCTGCCTACCTCTTTGGGTAAACGATGTGATGGTTAGTTAGTTAGTTAGTTATTAATACATAAGAATAAAATGTGGTAACATGGTAGAGTTTTATTTTAAATAATGAAAAAAAAATCTCAAATGAAAATTTCTTATATAATATTTGTTTTTTTTATATTCCACGCGATTTTTAAGCTTACACCGGTTCACCAGAAGATGGCAGAGAGCTGCCGAAACCGGAATCTAAAAATCAAGTGGATTTTAATTGAATTTAATACATATCATAAAGGATAATTGAATGCTTTTACTGAAATCTCTTGATGGGATTTCATTTCAAATAATAATTATATACAACAATGTTTTTAACTACTTCTACTTTTCTCATTCTTTCGACAGCGACCTGTTTTGCTAGGCTCGAAACCAGTCGAAACCGGTCACTGTCAAACTAAAGAAAAAAGTGGAAGTAGGTCTTCAAAAACATCGTTTTAATATATTATAATTATATAGGCTTTTTTAAATATTTATTTTCATTGAATAAAAAAAATATTTCATAAAACTAAACTTATAACATAGCAACTTAAATAGGGGTAAGGGTAGGCAATACAGTGAACGGTGCATTTAAAGTTTTCATCGTAATCAAAAGCCTATCCAAAAAGCTTATATGGCAGTGCACAATAGTGTTCTTATACCGAATCTTATAAATGAAAGCAAAACGTGGAACTGGTAAATGAAGAATAAATGTACTAGAAATTGTATCTTTTAGACGAATGTGTAGTAAAAAAATTTTCAAATACAAATTTAAAAAGTGAATAAAAGTAAGATTAAGATTGTTAATAAGATAAGATTGACACGTGGAAATAATTAATAAAGAAAGAATGGTAACTCAAATGAAACAAATGCAAACGTCGTAAATGGGACTAGAAATATCATAGATTAAGATCGAGGAAGACGTGGGACAACAAAATCAATTAAATGACGACTTTCGTGGCAGAGGGGCAATTACTATGACTGCCACACAGAAGATCCCGGGTGCAATTCCCCGCGAGGGCAGCGTTATTTTCATACTGTCTTTGGTTCGGTGTAGACACGTGACAATAAAATCTTCTTATCACATGTCATGTGTATCAATAAAATAGCTAAAAAAAACGAATTGTGCACATAAAAAATAAATGTCGGCCACGTGAGGAGTAGAAGAAATCGACGTGCGTGCTTAACACGATGTATGGATTGATGTTTAAGGTATTAGTTTTGTAAAACTCCATTATTAATTTATAATAGTAAACACGAATGTTTAGTGGTTTTGCGAGGGCATTCTCAAACTCAAAATAAAAAGGATGAAAGTAGAATAAATGCTGTAGAAATGAGATCTCTTAGACGAATGTGTGGATACTCTGTGTATGATAGAGTGTCGAATGAAAATATAAGAAGTGAATGCGGTGCGAATGATGGTGTCATGAACAAAATAATGAAAGGATCATTAAGATGGTTTGGACATATGGAAAGAATGAATGAAGAAAACATGCTAAAAAAATGATATATTAATGATGTAAATGAAACCAGAAATAGAGGAAGACCGAGGAAAACGTGGCACGATCAAATAAATCAAATATTGAATGTCGGCCATGTGAGGAGTCAGAGAAATCGACGCGCGTGCATGACACGATGTCGTGTGGCAGTCCATTCTTTCTGCCTACCCCTTCGGGGAGACGGCGTGATGGTTAGTTAGTTAGTTAGTTAATATTATAGACATTAACATTATTTTAATGTGTTTTTTTTTCATTTTGAATATGTATTGTATACCTCTAAAAAAACATCCTATATAACCTATGAATGTCGCAAGTCAACGTATCAAAATGGCGATTTTGACCAGATTTATAACTCTATAGAATCTCCTATCTATCAACAAGCCCACCTCTTACGGTTAGTCATCTTGTAGTGCGGGATGGTCCAGTCTGCGGAGTCTGGGTACAGATTTAGAACGTTACGAAATATTAAACATCTTGCCGGTCGCCCTTCTTCTTTTTCTCTCATCTCGACCTATTTACATCGTGACGAGTGACCTCAGGACGATGTAATACACTGATGTAACGGCCCTAGAAAATATTCTAGACAATATTTAAATAATTTTTTGGAAACATTGTATTTTCACACTTTTATGCACTAATTAATACGAAACGTCTGTCTTCTAGAAGTTTTATTATATTTATTGTTTCTTAAACAATGATGTTAAACTTATTAATATTTTTTATTGAAATTTCTTGGTAGAAGTCCATTTTAAATAATGAAACAAAAAAGAAATTGATTCAAAATTTCTTTATTATTATATATAATATTTAGTGTGCTTCCACTTGTGTTTATCGTCGACCGATTTCAGCAACTTGCTGCCATCTTCTGGTTGCTGCCAGAAGATGGCAGCAAGCTGCCGAAACCGGTCGACGATAAACACAAGTGGAAGCACACTAAATATATAATAATAAAGAAATGTTGTATGTATTGTTCTTGAATAATGATGTAAAACTCCATATAGTTAGAAAGTTTCAATCCTGGGATTGGTTTGCAGCAATTTCTTCTATTCTTCTTTTCCATTCTTCCCTGTCTTGTGCGGCTCTTTTGAAATCTGCATATGATGAGCAGCGCACGTCCACCAACAGGTCCTCCAGGTACTCTCAGCGCGGGCGTCCCCTAGAGTTTGTCCCCTCGGTCATACCCTCCATTATGGCATGCAAGAGACCTTCTTTACGTATTACATGGCCGACCCATCTTGCACGCCTTTCGGACAAGGTCCTGAGCAGGTGCCTTCCTCCTTCGATTCCTTGAAGAACTTCCTCATTCGTGATGTGGTCTCTCCAGGAAATTCCTAATAGTCTTCTATAGGACCACATCTCAAAAGCCTCTAGTCTCCGCTTATCTCTTTCGGATAGGCACCATGTCTCGCAGCCGTACATCAAGATACTCCATACGTAGGTCTTGATGAGGAGTATTCTCAGTTTTAGTTCTACGTTATATGATTCTAGAATGTCATTTGATAATGCCTTAGAAGGGCGAAACATGTCATTCCCATAAAATATTATAAAATTTCAAGAAAACTGACGTTTTCATTCGTATTAATTATTTAATATGGAGTTTTACATCATTGATCAAGAAACAGTTAATAGGAGCTCTTCCTCAGTATGGAAATATTAACAATAAAATTAGACACAATCGCTACTTATATACTAAAAGAAAAATAAATAAAAACATTCAAAGGAGGGGTGGGGATTGAGTCTAGTGGTAAAGTTAATTCATATTTAATTAGAATTATGGGACAAAGGGAACAAATCAAATATTGGACTTGAAGTTAAGTTTATTTGGTTGTTGTAAATATCTTCTTGATTTTTAATGGCTTTTTTAGATTCAAAAATTTCAAAACATTTTTATTGCGGTTATAAAATAAAATAAATTTTATTACTTTCAACATGGAAGATGATCTCTTGAATTTCTTAAAATAGTACCAATGTTAACAGCAAGATTAGAATTTGCGATATTTCACTTACAAGGGGGTGGGGGGGATAAAATAGAAAATTGACTTCGGAATGGGATTTTACAGATACGAGTATGTAGTACCCCCTAAGAGTAGTCCATGGTCAAAGTAAGAAAGCGCAATATCCAGTCAATTCTATAAAAAAATCCTTTAAAGGTATAAATCATCGTTGCTTATACGTTCAGTCGGTTGATTTCGTAGCAGAGCGCTATTAGTACTACAAAGTTTTGTCCCGACACAGTTTAGTCGGCATCATGCGTTGGAACAGTGAGGAGCGTGCGTTTGCCGTTGAGGCCTACTTTTCGAACGGATGTTCAAGGGTGCGGCAGCATAACTTCCCTTTTTCAAAACTTAATAAAACCCATTGTATGAATCCGAAATTTTTTATTTATTTTTTTATAATATAGGGACAAATCTAAAATTTTATTTTACTTGGTTTTTGAAGATCAAATCAGGTAGGTGACGTCCCCCATTCTCTCGTTATGACTCTTGCCAGCATATCAGGCGTTATCGTGGCATTTCTTCCTGGATGTTGGTCTTCAAATCTTTTAGGGAACCTGAACGGTTGGCATTTCAAAAAAGGTGCTCTGGGAAGTGTTCCCTCAATACAGCCATCCCATGATTCGGATTCATAGATCATCTTACGCCCTCTCCTTGTTATTGGAGGATTGCTCTGTACCACTTCTTCTTCTTTCGGTGCCGTGTCAGGTCCCCCCAACGTTGGCGATCACTGCAGCAAAGGAATCTCTATCCTGCGCCACTCGAAACAGGTTCTGAACTCTTGTTATTCCTGTCCACTCTTTGATGTTCCGCACCCAGGACAGATGCATTCTACCAACTCCCCGACGTCCTTCCACTTTACCCATTAATATCAGTTGAAGGAGGTGGTATTTTTCTCCCCTTAGCACATGACACATATATGAGACCTTGCTAATTTTCACATTTGACAACAGCTCTCTATTGGCTCTAGCTCTCTGCAGTACGTCTGCATTAGTAACCCAATCGGTCCACGGTATACGGAGCATTCTGCGGTATATCCACATCTCGAACGCTTCCAACCGGTTCATTACATTCACTTTCAGAGTCCAGGTTTCGCATTCTTTGTCGGAGTTTCAAGTTCTGTACCACTAACCTAATGTAATTGTAAATATTACTCACTGACGTCCACATATCAATAGTCCTTCCGATATATGTTTTACCTTATTTTAATATCGTTAGTGTATATATTTTTAAATCTTTTTATGTCCAAATGAGTGGCCTTAATGTTTTTCATTTGTCATGTCTCATTTGTGTATAAAAAAATAATTAATGTTAAAATTGAAATCACTGTTTTAATATCACAATTTATTTTAATTCACTGAGAGTGTCGCGACAGCTGTTTCGCCAACCGATGTTGGCATCATCAGGTGTTACAATAAACTCCTGATGATGCCAACATCGGTTGACGAAACAGCTGTCGCGACACTCTCAGTGTATAAAAAGAAATTTTGATATTATAACAGTGTTTTAATTTTTTTACGGTAATAATGTTGACGAATCATAGTGTTTCGGCCAAAACAATGAACTATTTAATAAAAATAAATAAATAAATATTCATCTTCTTCTTCATGTTCTACTCCTATCGGAGGTTGGACATCATCATGGGAAGTGCTATCATACCTTTGATATAGCAGCTCTAAACAGGGATGCCGTGCTACAACTGAACCATTCGTTAGTTAGTTAGTTTAAGCATTTATCTTTTGATAATCAAAATGATTAAAAGATTTGACGGCTGGACATGGCAAAAGTGTCTAGTATCAAAAAATTAAAAATTGAGTTTACGATCACAATTGGTGTTAAACATAAATTCCAATAACTATGCAAAAGTGCAAAATGATTAAAGAATATGGTTTAGTATAAAATTCAATATTATTTTTAAGTTCTTGCTGGTTAAGTGCCTAATTACAGCTAATTTAAAAAACGGTGGATACGTGTAACATAAATTAAATAAACAAAAAAGTCCGGATCGTCCATGTCAACATGTGCAACATCGAAAAAAACGTTATGTGTTATTACATTATGTGCTAAATTAAAAAAAAACTGTGGATTCGTGGAACATAAATTTAATAGTCAATATGTGCACCATCTAAAAAGAACATTTTGTGTTAAATTATTTTTATTTTGTTATTTTATTTTATATCATTGTATTTTATATTATTTGTTTTAGATTTATTTTGTGGGTGTTGGACGGTCGAAGTCTGCGCGGGAGATGCCTATTGATGGCGATGAGGTTCGCAACCCATCACACCGCGTCTCCCGCGGGGCGAAAAGAGAAGGATGTAATAATAACAGTTTTCCTATTTTTCTTTGTTTTATGTTAAAACACTGAGCCCCTTCATTTCATAAAATAGAAATACCTAGGGTTTTGAAATATATATAAATGTTATCTTTGACTTTCCGTGTGATAGTAACGGAATGGTGTATACCTAACCTTCAAAACACACACCGATTTAAAAAAAGTTCCAAATATAAACAGACCATCTCCGCGTAGGTACCCGAATCGTAAAAACAAATCACCTATGACGCCCCGTAACGCGTTCCATAAATTACCAGCGCCGTATTTTATTTCTGGCAACACTTCGATTTTAGAAATTCGAGCGCCTCCGTCACAAGATGGCGGCCGGCGAACAGCTGATGAACGTCAAATCTCCCGCTAAATCGAAGCCAATTTTCTTACGCACGGCGTGCGTAGAGTTTTTTCGCCCCTCGCGGGCTTTTGGCAACCTTCCGCGAGTTTTTTTTCTCTGTTTGCTATTCCCCAATGCTGGCATGCGGCTCGCCGTGACGCCGAATCTCTTTCATTAACACAGATATTTGCCAAACTTTCTCCTCAACGAGGGTATCCCGCCTTGTGGTTCGATGCCAATACGCACGTATACTATGAAATACTCTGGAAACAGGTTGTATTTATTATTTCCGATGCATGGCCCAACTCTCAAGCCAAATGCTTTTTTCACTATATATATGCACGCATATAAAAGTATTGATTCATGAACAATGATGTAAAACTCCATGATAAATGATTAATACGACTGAAAACGTATGTTTTCTCGAAGTTTTATTATATTTTATGGGACAATTTTCGCTATATTTGATAATGCTTAAGAAAAATGGCAATGGGCAGGTCGCATAGCCAGAAGCTCAGACGAAAAGTGGACAAGAAGACTGCTTACTTGGAGACCGTGGACAGCAAAGAGAAGTTCAGGGCGACCGCAACTACGGTGGAAGGATGATCTGAACAGACACGTCGGAATAACCTGGATGCAGTCTGCACAAGACAGAGTGATCTGGAAGTGAATGGATGAGGCCTTTGTCTAGGAGTGGACGGGAATAGGCTGAGGAAGAAAAAAAAGGCGAAACACACCATTCCCATAAATTATAATAAAACTTCTAGAAAACAGACGTTTTCATTCGTATTAATTATTTATAATACTAATAATTTAATAATAATTTATGGTAATGACGTGTTTCGCCTTGTTAAGCCATCATCAAATGTATCAATTTGATAATGTCTTAAGAAGGCGAAACATGTCATTTCTATAAAATATAATAAAACTTCTAGAAAACAGACGATTTCATCCGTATTAACCCTTTGAGTAGTAAGATATAAATGACATATTTAAATATCATTTGTACAGTTGGCAAAACATGTAACAATTATATTAAATAATATATTTTGTGGTCTAATTAATTTATGTTGTTGGTTTTCTGAATTATGACGTAATTTAGAAATATTCTAGAAAAATCATTGCGCCCCAAGCATGGGGTCAAACGCTATCTGACTTAATACGAATGAAAACGTCGGTTTTCCAGAAGTGTTATTATATTTTATGAGAATGACACGTTTTGCCCTTCTAGGACATTATCAAATGTGACGAAACTTCAACTCGTTGCAGTTTATATACACTAGTAAATGGAGCAGAATATATTCAGCTCCATATATTCTGCTCTATTAACTCTCTCTCTCTCTGGTTTCAATCCTGGGATTGGTTTGCAGCAATTTCCTCTATTGTTCTCTTCCGTTCTTCCGTGCCTTGTGCGGCTCTTTTAAAATCTGCATATGATGAGCAGCGCACGTCTACCAACAGGTCCTCCAGGTACTCTCGGCGTGGGCGTCCTCTAGAGTTTTTCATACCCTTCCATTTACTAGGGTATATAAACTGCAACGAGTTGAAGTTTCGTCACATTTGATAATGCTTTAGAAGGGCGAACCGTGTCATTCCCATAAAATATAATAAAACTTCTAGAAAAGTGACGTTTTCATTCGTACTAAATATTTAATATGGAGTTTTACATCATTGTTCAAGAAACAATAAATAAGTTATCTGACTTGATATTCCAGCGTCCCATGATATTTGATATGAAGTTTTACCTAATATTTGAAGAAACAAAAATTCCATCATTTTTTTTACCTTCTACCAAGTAGATGACTTTCATACCTCTTTCTTTTTCTCTTGTAGGTAGTCATTCCCAATTATTTGAGGTCGACTCTTCTAATAGAACTTAGCCAGGCTTTTCAGTCTTGGGCCATTCCGTTATTGATTTGAAGTATATAATTTTTGATAGTTGACAGAAAAGTTATCTCATTCAGGCATCTAGTTGTGGGACCTTGACAACCCACCAACGTTTGGGGGGACCTGACACGACAGGAAGATTTTTTTAAATTTTGCCTTACCAGGGCATTATCTATTTGTACTCATAATCAGCCGTCTGTCATCCACTGCTGAATGTAGGCCTCTCCCAAAGCCCGCCACCGCCCCCCTATTCATTGCCGCTCTCATGCATCCATGTCCAACAATCCTCTTCAGATCGTCATGACGTCCAACTCTACGGAATCCTGTACGCGGTCTCCACTCCAGAACCCGTCTTCCCCATCGGCTGTCGGTTCTCCGACAGATCAGATCACTTCAGCCCGCCTATCCGTAGAGCCAACTTATTTTTAGTTTTTTTTTCTTATTTGTAGAGCCACCAATTTGTACTAAAATTACAATATTTTCTGCAATTGTGCAAGTGAAGAAGCTAGTACGTACATTTATCGGCCTTTGTATACGTGATTTGAATCCCCGATGCATTGAGATTGGTGTATAATAGTCGGAATGCTCTGGGTTCGGAGAAATTCCTAAAAATAGGCAAGGTTGCGCTGCAACTCAAAGTGCATTAACACAGTTTATGCACCTGACTCGACTGCAAATCCCCTTCCGCGTAACATCGGCAGATGGCTTCATGTGAGAAACAGCTAATGCACATTTTAAATTTCGAACTGCAATTCTCTTTTTTAAATTTAGCTCACTAGCAAAAATCTTTCCCATGTGCGTTTCTCTGCAAGTATAAAAGTGCAAGATGCTACAAGTTGAGAAAGTTACTACAACTTTCAGAAGTTTTATTCATCTAATAAACATGGGTTTAAAATTAGGAAAATGTGCGTTTTATAATATTTTATGAGAATGAGATGTTACATTGTCAGATATAACATTGTCAAATGTAACATTGTCAAATGTAACATTTTCAAATGTAACCTTGGAAAATGTAACATTTTCAAATGTAACTTTGTCAAATGTAACGTCGTCAAATGTAACATTGTAAAATGTAACATTTTCAAATGTAACATAGTAAAATGTAACATTTTCAAATGTAACCTTGGAAAATGTAACATTTTCAAATGTAGCATTGTCAAATGTAACATTTACAAATGTAACGTTTTCAAATGTAACTTTGTCAAATGTAACGTCGTCAAATGTAACATTGTAAAATGTAACATTTTCAAATGTAACATAGTAAAATGAAACATAGTAAATTGTAACATTTTCAAATGTAACCTTGGAAAATATAACATTTTCAAATGTAACCTTGGAAAATGTAACATTTTCAAATGTAACTTTGTCAAATGTAACTTTGGAAAATGTAACATTTTCAAATGTAACTTTGGAAAATGTAACATTTTCAAATGTAACTTTGGAAAATGTAACATTTTCAAATGTAAGATTATCAAATGAAATATTGTCAAAGGCTTCAATTTCTCCGACTGCTCACGTGGCCGACATTCAATATTTGATTAATTTAATCGTACCACGTTTTCCTCGGTCTTTCTATATTTCTAGTTCCATTTACATCGTTAACATATAATTTTTTTACCATTCATTCCATGTGTCCAAACCATCTTAATGATCCTTTCATTATTTTGTTCATAACCCCATCATTCGCACCGAATTCACTTCTTATAATTTCATTCGATACTCTATCATACACAGAGTTAAGAGGTCTCATTCAAAAACGTTCTGTGAGGTAAACTCCCAGCTGTCCTTCCATCTTTTCGGAGGTCTTCCACGAAGACGAGTCCTATGAGGCTGATTATGTAATGTAATATAGGGGAGTCTGGTGGTTTCCATTCTTTGAACATGACCGTACCAGTCCCTTTTTCGCTGTCTGCTCCATCTTATAATATCCTCAACCTCACATATCTCTCTTATTCTGGTGTTCCTCACGCGATCACTCAGTGTCTTGCCTGCTATCGTCATCTTAAATCGAATAAAAGTGTTATGAACAAAATAATGAAAGTAACATTAAGATGGTTTGGACCCGTGGAAAGAATGAAAGAATGGTAAAAAAAGTATATCTTAACGGAAACAAGAAATAGAGGAAAACCGAGGAAAACGTGACGCGATTAAATAAATCAAATTTTGAATGTCGGCCACGTGAGGAGTCGGAGAAATCGATGTGCGTGCATGGCAGGATGTATGAATGTTGAGGAAGCGAGAGAAATATGTCAGGAATGAACGGTGTGGCGGTACATTATTTCTGCCTACCCCTTCGGAGAGACGGTGCGATGGTTGGTTAGTAAGTTATATTATTGAAATATTATGTAATAACTAACTAACTAACCATCACGCCATCTCCGAGGGCTAGGCAGAAAGAATGGACCGCCACAATGTCATCGCCACATTCATACATCTTGTCATGCACACACGTCGATTTCTCCGACTCCTCACGTGACCGACATTTAATATTTGATTGATTTGATCCTGCCACGTTTTCCTCGACCTTCCTCTATTTCTAGCTCCGTTCACATTGTTTACATATACCTTCTTCACCATTCTGTCTTCACTCATTCTTTCCATGTGTTCAAACCATATTAACAACCATTTCATTATTTTTTTAAAACAATTTTATTCGTTCTGCATTCACTTCTTATACTTGCATTCTCTATCATATACAGATTTATCACACATTAGTCTAAGAGATCTCATTTCTACTGCATTTATTCTACTTTCATCCTTATTTTGCCAGTTCCGTGCTTTACATCCATACATAAGGATAGGCACAATAACACCATTATGCACTACCAACTTAGCTTTTTTGGATAGGCTTTTGTTTGCGATGACAACAACTTTAAGTGCACCATTTACTCTGTTGCCTGCTCCAACCCTTCTTTCAATATTCTTCTCCACTCTCCCATTTTTTGTAAACATACTTCCTAAATAAATAAATTCATCCACTTGTTCCAGATTTTCACAGTTTACACTAATGTTGCAGACTGTAATATCATTGTGTGATAATAATATTTAAATAAATTGTGGTTTATATCTGTACTGGGTATTTCCAATTGTCCCATCGATAATCAAATGACTTTAACTGCATAACGTGAGCGCCAAACGTGCCTGGCTTTTAAATGCATTTAATGGTGATTCAGAATTTTTCAAATTCCTTGACAAACGTCATTTGTATACAAGTGAAGCTTGGAACTTGCAAAACGAGGATGAAAACAGTATAAATGACGTTGAAATGACGTCTCTACGAATAATAATAATAAACCGTTTAAATAAATAAAAAATTGATATAAATATCACAATTGATTATATTTTGTCGCGACAGCTGTTTCGCTAACCGATGTTAGCATCGTAAGGTCTTACAATCAACATTAAGATTGTCGATTGTAAGACCTGAAGATACTAACATCGGTTAGCGAAACAGTTGTCGCGACAAAGTATAATCAATTGTGAAATTAGTAGGTATTTATTATTTCTTGAACAATGATGTAAAATTCCATATTAAATAATTTAAACAAATCAAAACGTCAGTTTTTGACGTTTCGTCACATTTGATAATGCCTTAGAAGGGCGAAACATGTCATTCCCATAAAATATAATAAAACTTCTAGAAATCATCCTCTCTGCCTACCACTTCGAGAAAACGGCGTGATGGTTAGTTAGTTAGATAGTAGGTTTTAAAAGAAAAAAAAATAATGACGAATTTTTATGAATTTAAACACTGTTTTTTCTACTTTTGAGTTTATTTTTCTCGGCATGTTTCGAAGGCTTACACCCTCATCATCGGGAGAACGATGTAAAGTTTATAACGTTTTCCCGATGATGAAGGTGTAAGCCTTCGAAACATGTCGAGAAAAATAAGCTCAAAATTGGAAAAAACAGTGTTTTAATTCATGAAAAAATTTCATTATGGAATTCCACAGTGTTAACGCCTGGAGTTTATCTAAAATTAAAAAAAAATAAAAAATTAATCGTTTAAGCCGTTTTTTAGTCGAAAATATTGACGAGCGCGCGTGTAACGGTGTATGAATACAGATGAAGCTTGATAGATATGTCAGAATTGCACAGTGTGGAGGTCCAATCTTCGGAAAAACAGCGTGATGGTTTGTTAGTTATGTGGTTAGTGTATTATATACTTTGGTTAGCCAGTGGCGTCCAATGAGCTCTAACCCAAATATTTGAAGTCTGATTTTTCGCTCTATAACAAAGCTGGCATGATCGTTCTGCATTTAGAAGATTTGTAAATATTTATCGGTAATAAAGCAGAAACAAGAATTGGCTAGCTAACTGCTTGAGATTTATTACTTAAGAGAATATAATTTAATATTCCAACGAAAATCTAGAGGACATGTTTACTAGAAATATTATTATTAGATTGTTTAGAGTGGAGTGGTGGAAAGGTGTCAAACAAGGTTGTGTAATGTCCTCGTGGTTGTTTAACCACCCTACGTATTTGAACGTACGTGATACGTTCACTGTGATTGTACCATGAGATTGTACCATCAGATGCTTGTTATAAGGAGTAGAGAGGTTATGAAACGGATCTATACCTATTGACTGCGTCTAGTTGGCGTTATAGCAGCTAATTAATCAGGTGATTGTAAGATGGCTAATTGAGTAATGATTTTTATTTCTTGATTGCTTCTGGTTTCTGTTGTAATGGCTACTGTATCCGGCGGTTGTTATGCAACCATAAAATAACAATGGCGCTACAGCCTCATATGGGCCCCAGCCTCTTCCAGATTTCTTCGCCACTCTCCCTAGTCTTCTTCTTTATATAAGAAGAAGAAGACTAGGGAGAGTGGCGAAGAAATCTGGAAGAGGCTGGGGCCCATATGAGGCTGTAGCGCCATTGTTATTTTATGGTTGCATAATAACCGCCGGATACAGTAGCCATTACAACAGAAACCGGGAGATATATAAGGTTAAAAGAATAGATTAAATGTGGTCTGTCACCCTTTTGATTGATGACAAGAAAAGGCTAAATTAAATTAACGTAAGTCCCGGATGGACAAGGAACAGGCCTAGATAGTGCAGCGAGACTGACGAAAGGGCGTCGCTGCGTCCTATAACAGTCTCGGGTGGTGGTGGGAACCTTATATATGAGTCTTATTTTTTCTCAGCCTATTCCCGTCCACTCCTGGACAAAGGCCTCCTCCATTCGCTTCCATGTCACTCTGTCTTGTGCAAACTGCATCCAGGTTATTCCGACGTGTCTGTTCAGATTATCCTTCCGCTGTAGTTATGGTCGCTCTGCATCTTCTCTTTGCCGTCCACGGTCTCCAAGTCAGCAGTCTTCTTGTCCATTTTCCATCTGAGCTTCTGGCTACGTGACCTGCCCACTGCCATTTTAGAGTCGCCACCCGGCGGATGATGTCAGTGACCTTTGTTTTTTCTCTCACTGTATCGTTTTTGACTCTGTCTCTTAGGCTTATTCCTAATATGGCTCTTTCCATGGCTCTTTGGATCACTTAAACATAGTTTCTCGGCACTTCGTTTGGACAATGTTACAGTTTCAAGACCATAAGTACCAACTGGCAGAACGCAGGCTTCATAGACTTTTCGTCTCGGGTTGATCTGTATTTTCCGGTTTTTAAGGTCTATCCCCGGTCTATCGTATTCTCCCTGGTCTATCGCCCGTATTCTCCAGTTTGTAACACCAATTGCCCTGAGGTTCTTCTCCACACCATTCATCCACCTTTATTTGGACTTCCCACACTTCGCATTCCATCTGGTCTTTCATTTTTCTATTCGCTGGAGGTGTCCCAACCATCACATATCGTATATTAATTGCTCTTGTGGTTTTGTCTTCCAACTATTACACCTGATTTTGATCCCTGGATTCTCATACAACCACAAGAAACCTGATAAATTTTATTGACTCCCAAGAAATGACCGTTATATGCAAATTGAGACTTTATTGTATAATGCAATAATGGGCATTGTGCAGGAAACAGTATGTTTACGATTGGCGATGCAACTTTGTAATTCTGCACTCCTTAAATTCCTTGAAAGGTCGTACGGAATCCGTCGACCCGTCCACGCATCCCTCCTGGAATACTAAACAATCAATCGCTGCATTATTTACAATTGTTGAGTGATCTGCGATTCGTGCATGCCTCTGAAGCAATCAAATGAAGATATATCTTTGAGTTTATTTAGTTGTATTTTAAACCTTTAAGGTCTTTCACTCAACAGCAGTGTTTCCCAAGGTGGGCGTACGCCCCACCGGGGGGGCAATTTGAATGTCTTGGAGGGCAATGCGTTAATCATTAATATTTGTTACATTGTCGTCAAAAAACGCATTTTTGCACTTTTCGGTCAAGCATTAGTGAGTTATTTGACAGACATCTTTGAAAAATTAAACACGCTAAATAAACAACTACATACAAGGAGCAAACAAGACAATTATTAAAACGAATGAAAACGTCAGTTTTCTAGAAGTTTTATTATATTTTTTGGGAATGACATGTTTCGCCCTTCTAAGGCATTATCAAATGTTTTGTTCTAAGGCATTACCACCTCAGCTGCACTCTTCTTTCGATCAAAACAGAACAGCAGAACTTTCCACAAATGCTTCTTATTCACCACGAAAGTCGAAATTTTAAGGAGCGATAAAACAAATGTTGTAATGAGAATGACAAAATATTGCGAATTGAATTTAATGAATTTAATGAACGCCAAGAAATTGGAAATAACTTTGTTAAATCCACTAATTATTAAAAAAATATTAAAAAAAACACGGCATGTTTCGGAGGATAGGTGTAAAAATATAATAAAAACTAAACAAAAAAAGACTAATAAAAAACGCATTTAAAATTCGATACAATAATTCAAATTTAAAAATGAACCTGTGCTATTTGTTATAAGTAGGTACTAACAATTATTTTTTAACGGTAAGAACTAACTTAATCTCCCAAGCTCCCATTCTCAATCAAATGAAAATTAATCATTTATTAATTTCAAATGTATGTTTTTTCTAAATTACAATTTTTATATTATTTTGTATAATTATTATTGCTTATTTATTTATTTATACGATTTAATATAGGAGTATCGTGAGAGGACTCTCATTACTGATACCCCACTATTTATGACATGACTTATTTCAAACATTATTCTTCTTCTCTGGTTTCAATCCTGGGATTGGTTTGCAGCAATTTCCTCCATTATTCTCTTCCATTTTTCTCTGTCTTGTGCGGCTCTTTTGAGATCTGCATATGATGAGCAGCGCACGTCCACCAACAGGTCCTCCAGGTACTCTCGGCGTGGGCGTCCCCTAGAGTTTGTCCCCTCGGTCATACCCTCCATTATGGCATGCAAGAGACCTTCTTGACGTATTACATGGCCGATCCATCTTGCACGCCTTTCGGACAAGGTCCTGAGCAGGTGCCTTCCTCCTTCAATTCCTTGAAGAACTTCCTCATTCGTGATGTGGTCTCTCCAGGAAATTCCAAATAGTCTTCTATAGGACCACATCTCAAAAGCCTCTAGTCTCCGCTTATCCCTTTCGGATAGGCACCATGTCTCGCAGCCGTACATCAAGACACTCCATACACAGGTCTTGATGAGGAGTATTTATTTATACGATTTAATATAGGAGTATCGTGAGAGGACTCTCATTACTGATACCCCACTATTTATGACATGACTTATTTCAAACATTATTATGACCAGTAAATATACTTATTGGAGATTGTGAAAATTTATACATAGAATTACTTAAATTATTATTATTTAATATTATTTATTAGTTCTTACTGTTGAAAAATAATTGTTAGTGCCTACTTATAACAAATAGCACAAGTCAATTTTTAAATTTGAATTATTGTATCGAATTTCAAATGCGTTTTTATTTAGTCTTTCTTTGTTTAGTTTTAATTTTATTTTTACACCTGAAAATGGAGGTATCCTCCGAAATATGTTGTGTTTTTTTAATAAACTAACTAACTAACTAACTAACCATCACGCCGTCTCCCCGAAGGGTAGGTAGAAAGAATGGACTGCCACACTTTTCTTTCCTGACATATTTCTCTCGCTTCCTCAACATTCATACATCGTGTCATGCACGCGCGTCGATTTCTCTTACTCCTCACATGGCCGACATACAATTTTTGATTTATTTGATCGTGCCACGTTTTCCTCGGCCTTCCTCTTTTTCTGGTTCCATTTACATCAATAACATATAATTTTTTTACCATTCTTTCTTGATTCATTCTTTCCATGTGTCCAAACCATCTTAATGATCCTTTTATTATTTTGTTCATGACACCATCATTCGCAGTTTTAATATTTTTTATTAATTAATGGATTAAACAAAGTTTTCGATTTTCTATGTATAAAGTATATAAAAAAGAAAAAGAGAAACATTTTTTTATAGTTCACCGTTGAATTTAGCACCATAAAGCTCTTATTATTGATTGTAATCATATGTTGTTCTCTGCTGGCGAAAAACCAGCATTCAGCATTCGGCTAGTATCATTTTATCTTATAAACATTGGCAGAACTTTAACCTTTTGCCTAAAGTAAATTAAAAACAAATTTATCTACAATAGTTACTCACAGAACCTATTTTTATCTAGTTATTCAACTGAACTATGTAGTTTTTGCTTAAAATCAATTTAAAACACATATTTTTATCTATTTATGTACATTAATTGATGTATGATTAAGTGTATAGAATTCCATAATGATGTTATTAAAATAAACAAAAGTTGTTTAAAAATAGAAGAACTGAAAATTCTATAAGTGATATGAAATATTCACGACACGTGTTTCGTCTTATGAGGACATCTTCGAGTTTTTTTTTTTTTTGATCTTCTTATTTTTGGAGTGAGACTCGGAAGTCTGTTACTCCTTCCCATTGACGAGTCATCTTCGAGTGTGCAGGCTTAAATATAATGTGTTACTTATATATACTTTGGGGTATGTCCCCCCCCACTTCTACACAGATTATTTATGGAAGTGGTTAACAATTATAGGTGCATTGTTAGTTTAATTTCTCGAAACACGTGTCGTGAATATTTCATATCACTTATAGAATTTTTGGTTCTTCTATTTTTAAACAACTTTTGTTTATTTTAATAACATTATTTATGTACAGTTCGCCGTTGAATTTAGCACCATAAAGCAAGTATTAAGCTCTTATTCAGAAAGATTTCATATAGTGTAATCACCTGTTGTTCTCTGCTGGCGAAAAACCAGCATCCAGCACTCGGCTAGTATCATTTCATCTTATAAACATTGGCAGATGACGATCGATCTATTTTGTTTTCCATCCCAATGGCGGCAGACGCCCCGTCTGGCATCACAGCCAAGTGACACGCGTCCTGCAATAATAAAACAAAAAAAAACATTATCATGTACCACCCCACCCATGCCAAGACTACCTTCTGGAATATTTGGCTTGGAGTCAGCTATCAATGATGAATGGAGAACTAAAATCCGAAACGCTTCCATTCACTCGCGCCGCCATTTCGCGTGTCAGCTGGCGGCCATCTTGGACTGTGTTGCCAAGCGAAAAAAATGGCGCGCCGGGTTGTTTATGGTACAGATATCGACGCTAATCTACTGAGATACTAATAATTTTATCGAAGCTCGTCTCGTTGCCAAATTTACACGTTTATTCGACGAAAAGTGGGATGTCTACTATAAAAGTTGTTTACAGAACGGTCAATTATTATTGGGTCATTTTTCAACCAAATTTCTGAATAGAGTATATTGTGTTTCCTTAATGTTTTGTTAGATACTTTTTAAAGTTTCAATTATAAGGATTTGTTTGCAGCAAAGTCTTATATCTCTTCTTCTTCTTTCTGTGTCTTGTCAGGTCTCCCTAACGTTGACTATCACCTCATAGTAATGACCTGGGGAAACATATCCAGAGTGGTATCCCGTTGCCTTCTCTGGAGGATTTTCTGTCGGGGTTACCTTCCCTTAGCTGGGTGTATCCAGTTTTATGGCGCTGGAAGCTCGCCATTCATCCTCTCTCTATCTGCTATGGCACTAAGTAATATGTGCCACATTGCCCGGGGTTCGCGGGGTCTTTAAAAGACCTCTCGTGGACGCTAGAGAGTTGGACTTGATAGTAGTGTTGCTGTTGTAAATGCAACATGGCGCCTTACGACATTTTGTAGAGGCATATTTTCCATCAAAACATACCCTATCGTAGCCCTACTACCCTTTTGAACCCCATTTCTATTTGACTCTATTGAGAACCTCTATATTCTGGAGCAAATAGGTCTTTTTGTTCCTGAAAATTACCTGCGACCTGTTATTTGCTCCGTCACGCAGAATCAACCTGTCTTTGGTGATGCCAGTAGGAAGAGTAATTCGGAAGTTGAATCTAATCGTCTCGGTTTTGGACATTTTCAGTGTCAGTGAGGCAGTATTCATAAAAAATATTCCATTCCATTTATATTAGAATAATATATTATATATTATTATATATAAGAACGGAAAACCACGAAAAGAATGTTTAGCTTAAGGAAATTCTATCGAGTGCGTTTTTTGGCCCAGTTTCCACTGAGCATTCCACGAAACACGTGGAAATTAAATCAATAGCCAAGATCATCTCAACATCAACAGCGCTCTAGAGACCACTGCGTTTTATTGGCAGTGAATATTGTTGTGGGAAAAAATGAAGTCCTTGACACTGCCTGACCTATTACAAGAGATCTGATGTTTGCGCTCCATCCAAAAGCTTTAAACTGGCCATTTTGAATAGTTAAAACAAAATATCAAACAAGGAAGACATTAAAAACATAACACTTTGCAATAATGTTTTAATCCAGTGGTCCCCAACCCCCAGGCCGCGGCCCGGTACCGGGCCATGGACCAAATGGTAATGGGTCGCGCAAGGGCCTGTTTAAAAATCAAAATTACTTTTGAAAAATCGAATATACCCAATAAAACTTAATTATAGCTTAAAATAGTAATTCCGTTGAAAACCCCTTCACGCTTAGTTATCACCGACCTTCCGACAATACCTTCGAAGTAAAACAACACCACACTACTGTCGGGGTTAAATGCATAACCCAGATAAACATATTTCATGAAGAAATATATGACACGAATAAACACAAAAACGCTCACCCAAGACCTAATTATCAAATTTGATGATTCGTGGACCCCGAATTCTTCAAGTTGGTCACTAGGTCAGGTCATCGGATCAGGTCATCGGATGACGAAACCAAAGCATATAAAAGCAGTACTCCCGAGCACCAAAGAAGGGAGTCCACTCTAAACGTCAGTCAACTCTAAACGTCAGCCAGTATCGCGAGATCGAAGAGACACGAGTCTCCGCTGCCCAGTCTACGTACGAGAAACCTACGACGACTCCTCGCTCCAGCCACTCGACGATACCGCCCAGCGAGCCCTCATCCTCTACGACTCACCACCCGGACTCCGCCCCGCTGCTATAGACATCCAGCCACGCTCCATCACGAGTATATCATATAGTTACGTGTAAATACTTGTGATCCGCAATAAACGCTGAAACCTCCGCCGTCTTTCAACCACCACCACAACCCCCCACACTACCATATGCATGCCGCATGCGGAGTCGTTCTTGATTCCGAAGGCGGTCTTGCCGTAACTTAAATAAGGCAAATACTGTATATTTTATATACTTTCACTGTTTTTCTTCTTCAGCCTGTATTGACCGTCCACTCCTGGACGTAGGCCTCCTCTCGCGTTTTCCATTCTCTTCTATTCTGAGCGATCAGGCACTTCCCGCACTTCTCCGGACATCGTCGCGCCAACGCAACTGTGGGCGCCCAACTCCATGCTTTGCCGACCTTGGACACCAGCACAGCAGTTGCCTTGTCCACTTTTCATCTGGATCGCGAGCGACATGTCACGCCCATCGCCACATCGCCCGTCAAAAGTCGTTCTCTGTCGATCGAAGATCGAGTCGAGTTATTATATATTATTTCTTCATTTTTCCCACAAACCTTGTGTTTTCTCTACTATTATTTGTCACTATAACTTATGTACCAAAATTGTAAATTTTATTATTATATATTGTACAAATATATTGTTATTAAATTAAAAAAAAAATACACTCAATGTGTCCCACCTCCACCCCCCCACCCCAGTGGGCCGCGGTAAAATTATGAAACGTTGACCGGTCCGCGGCGAAAAAGGTTGGGGACCACTGTTTTAACCAACTCGTAGTGGTTCTTAACAGTGTCAAAACACTGGGGTTTCTAACGGGGTCGGTACAAAAGTGGTTCTTAACGTGGTCGGTAGATCAGTGGTCCTTATCGGAGTCGGTTCATTAGTGGTTCCTAATAGGTTTGGTTCACCAGTTGGTCCTATTGGGATCGATATACAAATGGTTCACAACACTAAAGTTCTTTAAAAATTGCGTCTCCAGTATTAAATTTTGATTTTAGAACCATTTTGATATCTGTATAAGGTTACTCAGACTTTGATAATAAATATTTATCAGCAAAATATAGTATGGTATTGATTTTGGCATAGATCATGGTTTCGTTGTAAAGTGTCTGAGTAAAAAAAATCTTTTGATGGTACTGTTCACCGGCGGACCTTAAAAATATCTAAGGGCGGGTTTTTGGTCTAGACAAGTTTAGGGAGGTTAAAGGACAAATTGCCACCCCTCGAACAATTCATAAGGTGGTGAAATTTTTAATTAATTCCAAAAATAAAATAAAGCGTACTGCCTAAGAGGGACATACATCAAATCGCTTAAAAGGTGAACTTCAAATACAAAGTTTTGGAAAACTACAAGCATACACTCGTATCTCTATGAACATATTGTATTCTGGACATTGCTTCATAGATAATGGCACAGAAATAAATGTTTAATCGAAAATCGGCGATATATTACCAAAACAAAAGCCTATCCAAAAAAGCTATAAAAAAATACAAAAGCCTATCCAAAAGAGCTAAGATGGCAGTGCATAATGGAGTTCTTGTGCCGATCCTTAAGTATGGAAGTGAAGCATGGAACTGGAAAAAGAAGGATGAAAGTAGAATAAATGGAGTAGAAATTAGATATCTGTGGAAACTCTGTGTATGATAGAGTGTCGAATGAAAATAAAAAAAGTGAATGCGGTGCGAATGATGGTGTTATGAACAAAATAATGAAAGTATCATTAAGATGGTTTGGACGGATTTTTTTGTACAGTCAGGGGAAATTTTATATGGATATCTTCTTTTTACTCATACTATAGACATTTGAAAAATTTTAAAAGCTGCTCTGGCTATCTTTATCACAGTGTACGTTAAATTGGTTAAGTTTGTGACCTGTTAAGTTGTTATCCGGCGCACGCGCCTAAGTCCGAGAAAAATTGTCAGACATCCAGGAATCGCGGAGAAATTTTGGAACCCGTTGCGTTTGGCAATGTCACAGCGGACATTGCCAGGATTATTCTCATCTCGTGGGGTGAATGGCAGCCGCTGGCTGAGGGTCAAGGCCGAGCAGCAATGCCATAACCGAGAAACTATTGGATAACCATTGCCGGTTGGACAGGTGGTCCAATTTGAATCCAATATTAAAATCGTGTCTATAATACCGAATTTTTATATCACAACAGTTGTGATATCTTTAAAACATTACTTTGACAATATTTATTATAAATTATCAATAAAATAAACCTTTGCACGGATTTTGACCATTTTGATACTTTTTTACATTTCAATCCTAGTGATTGGTTAGCTGCAATGTAACATTTTTCGTTGGTTCTTGGGATATCACTAAGGCTTTTTAATGTGAACGTTTCCCGTTACTTCAATATTTTTGTTACAACAGTTTATTTAACCCCAATTAATGTATACATTTTTTACACTATTGATTCTTTTGACACGTGATAGGTAGATATCGCCATTTTTGTTGTCACGTGAATTATACAAGATTAAAGACTGCGTGATTTTTTTCACACTATCATTGCCGGAAATTGATTCAGGGACCTTTGATGTGGGAGTCAAGGTTTTGCCATTATGCTAGAAAGGCTTTCTAGGATAGGATTAATGCGTCTATAATATCAAATATTTATTTTAGAATTATTTTGATGTCTTTGAAACATTTCTTAGCCCTTGCTTATTCATTATTTACGTTAACACTTGTTATACTAATGTGGATGTTAATTTTATTAATTTAATACTTTAAATTATACATTTAATTTCTTAATCTCTTATATATTTCTTGGATATCAATAATGAATATCTACAATAGAAATAATGTCCTGTTTATTTTTCATGATTAACATATATGCTATAATATCAAGTTTTAATTGTATAATCATTTTGATTTCTCTGAAGCGTTATATAGACCTTCATAACTTACTAACTAACCATCACGCCGTCTCCCCAAAAGGGTAGGGAGATGGACTGAGAAGGGAATGGACTGTCACACTTTAACCGATGCGGCACTCCATCCTTCTCTTTTTGCCCCGCGAGTGACGCAGTGTGGTGGGTTGCGAACCTCATCGCCACCAATAGGCAATCTCCAGCGCACACTTTGATCGTCCAACATCCACAAAATAAATCATATAAAATACAATGATATAAAATAAAATAACAAAATAAAACATGTTCTCTCTATATTTCATGATTTTACGATGATTATTATGGCATCTATAATATCATATTTTAATTATAAAATCATTTTGATATCTCTGAAACGTTACATAGACATTAATTATCACCAATTAAATTTATTTTATCAGTTGTAAGCCATTCTCAGACACTAACTTTTAATATATATGCATTGACGATTTTTAACGTTCTTGGTAAATTGCGTCTACAGTATTAAATTTTGATTTTAGAACCATTTTGATATCTGTAAAACGTTACTTAGACTTTGATAATAAATATTTATCATCAAAATATACCATGGTATTGATTTTGACATAGATCATGGTTTCGTTGTAAAGTGTATGAGTAAAAAAAATCGTTCGATGGCTCATTTTGAAAAGCGCAAGAAATATTTTCAGCATTTATATAATATTTGACAAATTTGACAATATCATTCTAAATCGTAATATCCGACACTATGAAAGCATTTCGACGTGAAGAATTCCATCCATTCATATTTTTACTTTTGCGTTTTTCGAAAATATTTTTTAACGAAAATTCACAATTACAAATTTCAAATAACACCAGGAACGCATAAACCACCATAAATGTTATAACACAAGTTAGGAACTATAAGACATGATTACACAGAAAGCATGTTGGTACACATTTGGAAAACAAAAACAAGAACCTATCGCTGTTGACCCTTTAAAACGCATAAGGACAGAATGTGTCCATGAGCTTTTTTTCAAGAGCTTTTTAGAAATAAATTTAAAAACACTTTTATGTTTTGTTTTAACGTATCAACCGGTTTCGCTCTTGTTGGAGCTTCGTCGGAGTTACAGAAATTGTCTATTTGATACTCAATAAATGTTTTCAAGTGGACATTTTGGCATTTAAATTTCTAAAATACACTTTTGACAACTGTCAAAATATCCAATTGAACACATTTTTGAACTATCGATTAGAAAATTTCTGAAACCCTGACGAAGCTCCGGGGAGCGAAACCGATTGGTTAATTTAAATAAATAAAACACTGTAAAAATAAAATCAACTTATTGAACGCTAAGGCATTAACACTGTGGAATTCCATAGTAATATACTTAGGAAATTTAAAATAACTTAGTTTAATCCACTAGTTATTAAAAAAATATTTAAAAACACGACATGTTTCAGAGAATACCTCCATCTTCAGCTGTAAAAATAATATAAAAACTAAACAAAGAAAGACTAATATAAAAACGTATTTAAAATTAGATACAATAATTCAAATTTAAAATTAACCTGAGCTATTTGTTATAAGTACTAATAATGATTTTTTTAACAGTAAGATCTAATAAATAATAATAATTCATGATGATAATATAAAAAAATATAAAAATTGTATTTAAAAAAAAATACCTTGAAAAGACATAATTTCTATATAAATTATGTCTTTTCAAATGTATTGTTTTATACTTTTTTTTATATATTATCATCATGTATTATTATTTAATATTATTTATTAGTTCTTACTGTTAAAAAAATTATTATTAGTACTTATAACAAATAGCCCAGGTTAATTTTTAAATTGAATTATTGTATCAAATTTTAAATACGTTTTTATATTAGCCTTTCTTTGTTTAGTTTTTATTATATTTTTACACCTGAAGATGGAGGTATCCTCCGAAACATATCGTGTTTCTGAATATTTTTTAAAATAATTAGTGGATTAAGCAAAGTTATTTTCAATTTCATAAGTATGTATGAAAATAAAATATAAAAGTGTTTTAAAATTATTTTTAATAATGCTACACCATAAATTAGGTATAATAGTCAATATTTTTCTTTTAAAAACAATTGAAAGCTCTTGTTTGAAAAAAAAAATGGTTACGTGTTGAGGGGTTGAAAGCGTTACGAGTTGTTTGCATCTCTCTATAAGATGGCACGGTAGTTTGATGTTAGCTTGAATGTCTGAGTGTTGGAATTGGAGGCTGTTTTTGATCTGATTACGGGGGCGTGTTTCCAGGATGAGTTCCACCCATTCATCGAAGCCCTGATGCCATTCGTCAAGTCCTTCTCCTATACCTGGTTCAACCTCCAGGCAGCAAAGAGAAAGTACTTTAAAAAGCATGAGAAGCGAATGTCCTTGGAAGACGAGAGGCAAACAAAATATGAACTCCAGGTAACTTTTTAAATTATTTATATACTAATCCAATTCTTAATATTCTTTTCATGACGTCTTCTTCGTTAAAAAACAGTCATTGTTAATACACATACAAATGAACAAACTTACAGTTAAACAAAGACATAAAAGGTTACCCGCCGCTTACCCGAAGTTGTTATAGGACGCAGCGGCGCCCCTTTGTCAGCTTCGCTCAAACAATCCTTAGGCCCGCCCCCCATCCACGCAGGACTTACATTAGCTGGAGAATGCACCATTCCAGAAAAAAAGCAAAAGGCAAAAAGGGTATCTAGGCCACATTTAATCCAGTTTAATTTCAATCCACTTCTATGTCCCAATCTAACAAAACAAAGCAAAATAATGTACATAATTTTATGGCCTATTCTAAAACTGCAAAACGTGAGAGAGTGGACCGGCATCTGAAGTATGGAAGAGCTGCGCAGGACAGGGACAGTTCGCCGAGGTGATCGCCAACGTTGGGTGGACCAGAAAGGGCACTTGAAGAAGAAGATAAAATTGTGAGTGTGGGATGGGAGAGAAAACATGGAATGATGAAAAAAAGAATAAAATCCTAAGTATATAGAGAAAACAGTCATAGAAACTAGAGACAGGAACACAGGAACTGTAAAGGGAATAGGAAGCCATAAGAGCTCTGTAAGCCAGAAGAGGTTTTGATCCAAAATTTCTTACGCAAGCCGGGCTTCTGGGCTTTTATGGGAGTCCGCCACTGACGAAGGACGATAACAGGCAAGATCTAGAGATCTAAGAGATCGCACGAAAAACACCAGTCTCTTACTATATAATAAGTTACACGAGACTTGTCCTCTTGAAAGACTTCCAAAAGATGGAAGTGCAGCTGGGAATCCAGCTTACAGCAGGAGCAAACCTCTGGAGAGGGTTGGATTTTTTCTCAAGTTTTTTTAACAATATCTTTTGGTTATCAAGCAATATCTTATGAATATATTTTTTTTTCGTTTGAAACACTTATTTATATAACGAATCTTGAAATGTGTACTGATTACGCAGCGCTGTATCTTGCGTATTTTATATAGCACAGTAAATTAATATTTAAGTGAGGTATCAAAAATATTTAATATAATATTTTTATTACATTAAAAAAAATGTAATTTTCAGAATGAAAAGGCAGAAGTAAAACAAAAATGGGCCTCGCGTCTGTTGGGTAAACTCCGAAAGGATATCACACAGGATTGCCGAGAGGATTTCGTCAACAGTATAACCGGCAAGAGACCAGCCGTGTGTGTCCTCTCAAACCCTGACCAGAAAGGCAAGATGAGAAGAATAGACTGTCTGAGGCAAGCTGACAAGGTGAGCAAACAAATTATTATTTTTTGCCTTAAACCCCACCATATTTTGTTTGGCCTAAATCCCAACATATTATTATTTTTTTGCCTCAAACCCCAACATATTATTTTTTGCCTTAAGCTTCAACATATATTTTTTTCCCTTAAACTCCCACATATTATTATTTTTTGCCTTAAGCCACAACATATTATTTTTTACTTAAACCCCAACATATTATTATTTCTTGCCTTAAGCCCCAACATATTGCTTTTTCCTTAAACCCCAACATATTTTTTTGTCTAAACCTCAACATATTATTATTATTTGCCTTAAACCCCAACATATTGTTATTTTTACCTTAAGCCTCAACATATTATTTTTTCCTTAAACCCCAAAATATTAGAATTTTTTGCCTTAAACCCCAACATATTATTATTTTTTGCCTTAAGCCTCAACATATTATTATTTTTTATCTTAAGCCCCAAAATATTTTTTTTCCTTAAACCCCAACATATTATTATTTTTTGCCTTAAACGCCAACAAAAATATACAAGGAAATGAAGCACGGAATTGGCAAAATAATGATGAAAACAAAATAAATGGTGATGAAATGAGATCTCTTAGACGAATGCATGATAAATCTGTATATGGTAGAGTTTAAAATTCAAATATAAGAAGTGAATGCAGTGCGAACGAAAGTCTTATGAACAAAATAATGAAAGGATCATTAAGATGGTTCGGATACATGAAAATAATTAACGACAGAATAGTGAAAAAAGTATATATGTAAATGACGTAAAATAAACCAGAAACGGAGGAAGGCCGAAAAAAAACATTGCACGATCAAATCAACCAAATATTACCCTAAATGTCGACCACGTAAGGAATCGGGGAAATTTACGTGCGTGCACGGGACGATGTATGAATGAAGCGATAGAAGTATGTCAGGATAGAAGAGTGTGACGGTTCAGTTTTTCTGCCTACCCCCCTTTGGGGAGATGGCGTGATGTACGCGAGCACGTGTCCGAGGTAAGAGAATACGTCCACAAAGACATGCGTGCGCGGGGACGTCCGAGGCCAAAGTATTAAGACAGGGTATTTATCTCCAAGCGGCGTTATGCCAGTATGCAGGTTAGCTGGATTAATCCTCCCATTAAAAACTGGATGTTAAGGTGTTATGTGTGATCTGTTCTGTTATATGGGTGTGAGACATGGACATTAAAAGAAAATACAATGAACCGGTTAGAGGCATTTGAAATGTGGCTTCACCGAATAATGTTCGGGAACCCATGGACAGACAGAATGACGAACACAGAAGTCCTGAATTGTGCAGGAGTAAATAGAGAGCTGCTAATATTGATCAAAGTCCTCAAGATATCTGGGTCACGTTCTACGAGGATAAAAATATCGCCTGCTGCATCTAATTTTGAAGGGTAAAATAAAGGGCCGCAGGGGGCAGGGAGAAGGCAGATCTCTTGGCTGCGCAATGTGAGGGAATGGACGGGAATCGGAACTGTAAAGGAGCTATTCTGGACAGCGCAGGATAGGGAAGAGTTTATCAGAGTGATTGCCAACGTCGGGGAGACCTGACAGGGCACTTTAAGAAGAATTTTAAAAACTCCAAATATTTTGATGTATCAATTTTGTTTCAGGTTTGGCGCTTGGACCTCGTGATGGTGATACTATTCAAGGCAATACCCCTGGAGAGCACGGATGGAGAGAGGCTGGAGAAGAATCCAGAGTGTACCCATCCAGGGCTCTGCGTGAACCCTTACCACATCAACGTCTCCGTCCGGGAGCTGGACCTCTATCTAGCCAACTTCATCAACAGCTATGGTGAAGACTATCGCATACCCATCGGTCGATCCCTTTGATATTTTGCCTTGAGCTCAGTAGACCTAGCTTCCGATTTATTTTCGACCCATTGAATATGCATCACAATAATTTTTATTTGATTTTCAAAATAACTCACATTGGACATTAAAAACCTACATCATTTTTGCACTGGATTCGAAAATTCCCACTCAATAGCTTTTGGCTTTAACTTAAAACCCCCAGTCCAATACATAAAAATCAAAAAGGGTCGAAAAAAATAACAACCAATTTTGTAAATCGTCTCAATTTCAATATTTACAATCGTTCTTGATTTGGACAGTTAAATCCCTTGGATTGGTACAAAATATCATTTTTAGATTTTTGAACAGTTAACAATTCCGGTCTCATATGAAACAGAGACAGAATGTTTTGAATTCGTTGTTTCATTTTGTTTTAGTTCTGTTAAATAAATTTATTAGTTATAAACAATAAACAAACAAAAAACTATATTATTTTTATAATCATCAGCGATTGTTGTTATCCCCATTTTAATTTTTTTTTAAATCAGATTTTTTTGCTGGGTCTGTTGATAGATCAAAGCTTTTGATCAAGTGTTAAAAAACAATGCCTCTTCGATGAGGTATTTGAGGGATAACATGTAACGGGTTTTCAGTTGTCTATAAAACTCATGATGCTGAATGGATCGAAGCTTTTGATCAAGTGTTAAAAGAGTGCCTCTTCGATGAGGTATTTGAGGGCTAACAATTAATGGGATATCAGTTGTCCGTAAGACTCATGATGCTGAACGGTTTCTATTTGGATGCTCCGTGCAGTGGACGACGGAGAAGTTATTTTGATGTTGAAATGGCTTGTTTTCAGATATCCTTAGCGGGACTAACTACCAATCGCAATCCAAAAACAAAGACCCCGATAGTGACGGGAAGAACAAAGGTAAACTGCTGCCGTGGCATGGTGTTGTATCGGTGTTCTGGCGTGGTAGTCCTCGGATAGCTCACTAACTCTTTCTGCACCCCACAGCATTCTCAGCATAAAAGTGTCTTAGTCTTGTGGCATGATAAGTGTTTTTGATGTGTTTTGTTTCTATATATTATTATTTGTTATTGTTCGCACGTTCCGTGTTGTCTGTTGTATTTTGTGTCTTTTTTGTTTTCCTGTCTCGGTGTGTGTTTTGTTATACATTGGATTTGAATACCTTAGGTTTTCTGTAGGTTGAAGCATTCACACATCCATCAAGACATAGGATGCGGTGCAGATCAGCATATCGAACATTGCTTCCATTTTTTATGATTAACGCATATTGTACATAAACCCTTTTTTTCATAATGAACTTCTTTAATATAATATATAAAATTCCTAGCAGATCCTTTGACCCATATATCCAATTCCAAACATAAAAAAAAACTCTTAGTCAAATATTCTCTGACAACAGTGACTTCTATTGAAGGTAAGCGATTTGGCCTTTTTTAACTTTAAAAAATACTTCATTCTTGTTATTATCCAATTCAGATTAAATATGTACTGCTTTGTTCCTTTGAACCAATTAAAATATTCACCCTTCACTGTTTTGTATAACCTCTTTGGCCATTATTCAATCATGCGCTATCATCAGTCATTCTTATTTTCTTTAGGTATAGCCATTTTCATAAAGATTCGTTACTTCTGGTGTTTAAATAACCACAATCCTTATTAGATTGACAGATGAGGAAAGTGTTCACACCTCTTTCTTCAAAACCAGTTTCTATTTTGTTGTCCATATCTTTGTTCTTGTCGGTATCACCAGCGTATTTTATGTTCTCTTCTGCTTTCTGTATCGTCATTCCCCCCGGACGCCTGTTCCTCCAACGACGTGTCAATGTTTTCTAGAAGTTTCTCGTAACTTGTTCCAGGTTTCAGTCACAATCCCTACAATGGAGTCATCTGTAACGACATCATCATGGCAACGGGCGTGTTCTCCTCAAGGGAGCTGTGGAAAATATCCAAAGGTGATTGATATGGCAACATTTTAATTAATTTTAGCTTTTACAATGCACACATCCTTAGCTATGATATTTAAAACAAATCGTATAAGCCCTGTAGTTTCGTATTTGTTACACTATCCATATGAATTCTATTTGTATCTAATAAACATCATATGATCTCTGTGATTTTGTATTTGAACATCGTGGTTTCACATTTGATATATCATAAGAGTTCTGTAGTTTCGTATTTGACGCACCATAAAAACTCGGCATTTTCGTTTTCGATACACAACTTTGTAGATTCATATTTGATATACCATATGAATTCCGCGTTTCGTATTTGTTTTATCGTATGAACTCAGGGGTTTTAAAATTTATATACCAAATTTATATTTCATATATGATACACCGTATGAACTCTGTGGTTTCGTATTTGATTTAAAATTATTAATCGGAAATATCACATTTGATACAAAATATGAACTATGTAGTAAATTATTTGACTTATCGTATTAATACTGTGGTATCGCATTTAATACACCGCATTTATGAACCACGTGGTTTTGTATTCGATACAAAATGTGAAATCTGTGATTTAGCATTTGATAGGCGATATGAAATATGTGGTTTATTACTTGACTTACAGTATTGATACAGCGGTATCGCATTTGATACACCACAAGAACTATGTGGTTTTGTATTTAATACAAAATGTGAAATCTGTGATTTAGCATTTGATAGATGACATGAAATATGTGGTTTATTACTTGACTTACCGTATTGATATTGTGATATCGCATTTGATACACCACAAGAACTATGTGGTTTTGTATTTAATACAAAATGTGAAATCTGTGATTTAGCATTTGATAGACGATATGAAATATCTGCTTTATAACTTGACTTACAGTATTGATACTGCGGTATCGCATTTGATACACCACAAGAACTATGTGGTTTTGTATTTGATACAAAATGTGAAATCTGTGATTTAGCATTTGATATACGATATGAAATATGTGGTTTATTACTTGACTTACAGTATTGATACTGCGGTATCGCATTTCATACAACACATGGATTACGTAGTTTCTTATTTGATACACGATACTATCTTAACAAATTCTATGGTTTCTTACGTGATATACCGTATTATTATTATTATTATTATTTTGTTGAAAAAACTCCTTACATCATTACAGCGCAAGCCAAATCGATGTAAAGGGTGAAATAAAAGAATATCAAAGGAAATATACATAGAACCTTATGAAAAGGAAAAGCCAGTTATCTGCTTGCTGCCTTTATCATAAGGGCATTTACGAATTCGCCATAATTGCATCCAAAGAGGTCTATCTCTTTTGCAACCTCATTTAAGAGACGAATCGCCTTCAATACAGGAGAACTTCGAAGGGCCTCTGTGCGGCAATTTGGGGCATAAAATAATATATGCCCCCTTGCTCTGCTATAACTATGGGGAACGTACAGATTTAGCTCTCTCAGCACTCCTGGATTGAAAACACCTCCGGATAACAGTTTAAAAAAATGCTTTCCCAGAAAGATCAAGAACAGAAGAGAAACAGTGAGGGGTACATAAAAGGATAACAGTATGAACTCTTTAGTGTCATATAGAATTTAATCTTCCTGTAATATCTGATATATTCCTATTTCATTTCATCTTGTCTCATTCTAGATAACTCTTTTGATCCCCACAAGTTTCCTGATTAATTGTTAATATTTGTTTTGCCTTTGCTTTATTAATTACATAAAACAAATTATTATAATATTATAAAAATACTTTTTCTATCGTGATTTTTTTTACAGTTTGTACTTGATATTCTTATTCATTGGGACTAATGTGCTTTCGTTGGTAAAAAGTTTTTAAAAATCTTTAATCTAAAAATAAAACAAAATCTATGTATGAATTTGGGTTTCGATGTCTCAAAATCTCAGGAATTTCTGGGAGTTTTATTAACTGAATTTTTTTATCATTGTGATCTCAATAATTTTTCAAATTTTGATTATGTTAATGGGATTAGATTTCTGGATAAAATTATCGCATTAAATAAGGGCCCATGTTTGAAAACAAATAATTAAATCAATCATTTCTTTATATAAATATAATTTTGAGATATATGCAGATACAAAAAATATGTAAGAAGGAGCGATTTTTTAAAATGAGAAATGGATGTGATATTTATATTGCACATAACCAGGAGTAAATTATGTTAAATATGTTCTTAAAGCTCTTGAAAACAAGGGTTATGGTCTCAAGCAAAAAATTCTTGATACTCATGATACGAGGCACCTCCAGAAAGTAAGGTAAAGAGATAGTAATCTGAACGCGGGATGGTTCAGGACATCCCATTTAAACGAGGCGAGCAGTTCCTTCTGGCATTGTCGTGCAGCAGGCAGACTCCCTTTGTCAGCATGCCTCTCCTCTTGTTTTAAATCGCCCTCCGCAATTCTTTTAGGATCTCACAGTATCTTGCAGAGTTGATGATCTCCCCTTGAGGCATATATTCAATTAAAATATTGCCTTGACAGTCCCAAAACACGGATGCCATGATTTTCTTGGCTGAAATTGTGGTTTTGAACTTTTTGGCGGAGGGTGAAGAGGTGTGACGCCACTGTTGAGACTGCCATTTGCTTTCAGGCGTGTAGTGTGCAACCCAAGTTTCATCTCCAGTAATGATGATGCGGAGAAATTCATCTCCATAGAGTTTGCAGCGCCTCAAAAACTCTTGCCCGGCGCCGCGTATTTCACACTTGGCGGGAGAATGGATTGACATTTTTCACGAAACGTGTTGTCGCGTCGACACTTCTCAACGTATTGACCTCGAACTGGTTTCGTTGCGGAGGGGAAGGGTCAGGCTACACGGAAGTGTAGCCAACTTTGTTTTCCGTTAATTATACATTGGATCAGTTGCAGCACTTTGTATTTATCGTTCTTCATAACGTGTCCGAAGTATTCCAGTTTCCTGCGCTCATGGTCACGATAACTTCTTTCCCGTTCTTCATTCGCTGCAGTACTTCCTCTTTCGTGATCGTTTCTGCCCATGATATTTTAAAGATTCAAATCCATCCAGTTTTTTGTATAACATTCTACGTTTTTTGTGATTTGGATTTTAGGAATGCCTATTCCATGGTTTCGGAGATCATTATAGTCTACATTTCTATCATCGCAGACGGAATCATGGGACAAGGGCGAGAGTGAAAACAAAAAGACTGATTTTCAAGTTTCTGGATCAATATGTTGACCTTGTGCCTGTATCCCAGCAGCGTCCATACTCCAGGAGACTGGAGACGAGGGCGGCGGCAGCGGAGGCGGCTCCGGCTCCATCAAGCTCGAGCAGGGCGGATACTACTGCGGCGGCTACGGCAGCCCCGCCCCACAACCGGCCCCACCGCCCACAGGGTTCGACACTTCTGCCGACAGAACCACCCCTCAAAGCATGCTCGTAGGCAGTTGCTTCAGTGAGTACTGCGGTATCTACAACTATTTTTTCTACTTCTTTCATAGTCTTTAAATAACTTTATATTTCATTTCTAACTCTTCATATTTATGTTCTTAGTACATGTATTAGTCTAGCTATATTTTTATGTAATTTTTGCTTAGATATCACAATTGAAGTCCAGTTTTGATCCAGTACCAAGTGAGCTAATCTTTGAAAGAATTATAACACGTTACCCACGTTAAACATAGTGCAGAGTATCATATTTATTCTAAAACCCTTAAAAAGTGTTTATTTTTTTTTCGTATAATTTATATTGTCTATAATTTTTAAATCCACCCTTATGAAAAATTGGATGTCTTCATCATGTTGGTTGATACATTCACACCACTTATCAATATTATGAAGACTGTACGACGCTTAAAACCTAAATTTCTTTTTTAATTTCGAAACTTGGTCTGGCTCAAAACTGGAATTTCACCTATCCATCTTTTAAATAAAACAACTCATTTCATTATATATTTTTTCATACTTAATGCGTTATCCATACAAAAAAAAAACACTTTCATCATATTTTAATTAGTAAATTTTCAAAAACATTTTTAAAAAACTTTTTTGCACGTTCCAAAAACATGTTTCGGAATGCAGACATCCTTCCTCATTCCTAAACTCTTGCTGATTTTAACCTATTTTTTCACACAGAAGATCAGTCGAAACTAAAAGAACAAGTTGTATAAAACTAAATATTTTAAAAATTGTTAAATGTGTACACTGAAGAAGGATAAGTACCATCCGAAACATGTTTGTTAAGAGTGTAATAAAGTGTTTTGAAAATACAATGTTATTCAAAAGTTATTCAAATGTTAATTTACAAACACGAAGTATTGGTGATTATGGAAGATATACGAGTATAATGTCGTCTATTTTTTTTTGTATGGATTTCTAAGTGGAACTATTGTCTTTAAAACATTTCTGTGACTATCTCTTTCATTTATCTTCATCATAATATTAACGTTTTGTTTCATACATAGTTTTACGTTTTAGTTTGTTCTTGGTGCATATTAATTCGATGTTGAATGTCATGCTTGCAATGTTTACGCATTGATGTTGTATGTTGGAAGTTTTTCTGTGCATATTTATAAATCGAGTGTAGAATTCACAATAGATTGATGTTCGTATAATAAGCATTTTGACTGTATTTTCTGTATCCGTTTTTGCATTTAATACAATTTGAATATAAATTAACTTATATATAAAAAAATCTCGAAGAGTTTCGATTTCTAAATCAATCCTATTCGACTACGAGATATAAAAAATATGATTAACAAATTGGAAATAGAACATATACGCTGTTTTACTTTTATTGTTCGATTTCGAAATTTTTAAATTTAATAAATAAGTTCTATTAATTCAAAAGTGATTTGAAATCAAATGGGGTAAAAGGACTGTCATAAAAAAATCGTAGTTAATTTTTTTATATTGTAACATAGATACCGAATCAAGATAAAATATAAAAAAAAACAAAAGAAACGCAATATGTTTTGTGTGATTTTAGGTAACACCGTGTGATTTCTCCTTCTCGACCGACGTTGCAGTCTCCATATTCAGGGTAATGTGGTGATGGTCATTACCACAATCACCACATTGCCCTGAAGATGGAGACAGCAATGATCTCCGAAACGTCGGTCGAGAAGGAGAAATCACACGGTGTTACCCAAAATCACACAAAACATTTTGCTGCCAACTGTGAAAATCTACGCAATTATTTAAAAGAAACGCGTTTATTGTATGTATTATTTTATTCTCTAAAGTTTTATTAATAAATAAATAGTAAAACATATTTTAAGACGAAAAAAACCCTTTAAAAGTAGGTACGTAAGTATCACCACGACTAGTTTTGTTGTAAATAATAATAAATAAATTAAATTAGTTAATTTCGAAATTACAAAAAAAAATATTCGCCATTCTCTATTATGACATAGTTGTTTAACCTCCATTCTGCGTCTGGCTTCATTAGCAGTAAAAAAATGGGTCTCGAATTGCAGTTGACTACATTTACAGTCCAGGAAAATAGTTACAATTCATCATTATATTAATGAGAATAAAATACAAAAGTAATTGAAACTTCTTTTAGAATATATATTTAGTTATATTCCACTTAGCTTTATTCCACTGGTACCACCAGAAGATAGCAGCGAGCTGCTGAAACAGATGCAAGCCTTTATTTAACCTAAGTACACTTTTACAATGAACTTCTACCAGGAAATTTCAATAAACAACATTAATTTTATAACATAACGTACAATTTAATAGTCAGGAACTTAAGTAAACAGTATCTCAATAGAGGCGAATATGCAAATTGGAAACAGAATACTGGATTTTACCCATTGCGGGTTATCAATTCAAGGATTAATTGTATCTCAATAGAGACGAAGATGCAAATTGGAAACAGAATATGATGATCGAGGTGTTAACAGGACTTATTACCTGTCATTGGTTGTATAAAGCGCGCGCTTTATGTAATACAACATTCCCCATTCCTCCTTTCTTACGACCACCATATCTGACAAATTTTTGGAAGTTGTATATATGTATTAATCGATGTATGATTAAGTGTATAGAATTCCATAATGATGTTATTAAAATAAACAAAAGTTGTTTAAAAGCAGAAGACCTAAAAATTCTATAAATGATATGAAATATTCACGACACGTGTTTCGTCTTATGAGGACATCTTCGAGTGTGCAGGCTTAAATATAATGTGTTACTTATATAGACTATTCATATCATTTATAGAATTTTTAGGTCTTCTATTTTTAAACAACTTTTGTTTATTTTAATAACATTGTAGATATGTTATAAAAATATACTCTATAAATTTGTCAGACATGGTGGTCGTAAGAAAGGTGGAATGGGGATTGTTAACCCAACCAATGACAGGTCATAAGTCCTGTAAACACCTCGATCACCATATTCTGTTTCCAATTTGCATCTTCGTCTCTATTGAGATACAATTAATCCTTGAATTGATATCCCGCAATGGGTAAAATCCAGTATTCGTCTACAAGTATTTGTATACATTCAAAATGTTGTAAAGTAAACAGGTTTGTAAGATAAATTTATAGTCTGAAATGTAGTCTACCGTTGTTCTAAACCATTTTGTTGGACTGCTAGTGTAGGCAGCCGCACTGTAGGGGTTAATTATCGTGGTATCACGATAATAGCGTGGGTACCCTGCTTGTGCGTTTTGTTCAGACTAATAGAGTGTTATTTCAACAGTCTCCAGCCTTCCTCACAACACCGCCAACAGCCTGGTGACGTCGTCAGGTCAGCCCGGTGCCCTGGTCGGCTCTAATACGATCTTCTACCAGCCACACGGGACCACGGCTGATCATCACGCCGGGATTTACTCCAATGGTGAGTAAGCAACTCTCCAGCTTTCGATTCTTGGACGACGGTGGCTGTCCTTGCGAACCTCCAAGTCGAAGAGTCTACAAGACAGATTCTACAATATGGAACATTCGTTTTACGGTGCTAAATTCATCATTTACCCACGGTGCTTGACTCCAGTTAAAAAAAACAATAAGTATAGATTGGACACTTCAATTAGACGTGCATACCAAAATCAGTGCACAATCCATTAAATATGTTTGTATGTCTGTATGTTTGTATGTGTCTGTATGTCTGTATTTCTGTATGTCTGCATGTCTGCATGTCTGTATGTCTGTATGTATGTATGTCTGTATGTCTGTATGTCTGTATGTCTGTATTCCTGTATGTCTGTATGTCTGTATTTCTGTATGTCTGTATGTCTGTATGTCTGTATGTCTGCATGTCTGCATGTCTGCATTTCTGTAAGTCTGTATGTATGTATGCCTGTATGTCTGTATGTCTGTATGTCTGTATGTCTGTATGTCTGTATGTCTGTATGTCTGTATGTCTGTATGTCTGTTTGTAAGAATGTAAAAATATGCAAATTTTTAAAGCGCCGGTCTCGTGACGTAATCACCTCATGGGCGCGCGAACCATTCCTAAGACTCAATTGAATCTCGTTTAAATATTTTAAATTATTTTTCAGGAGAAGTTCTACCACAGTCAGTCGTTCATCATTCCGGACTTGGGGGAAAGTACGGGGGCGACTCGCACGGAGGTCCTGGCGGACCTATCTCTGACAACGTATCAGATTTTGTCACCTTCGTTTGTCAGGATACGGGAGACGGTCCTCAGACATTGCAGGTGAGCCACATTATCATTGATTGCTTCTGGGTCTCTAACTAACCAACTAACAGTCTCCCCGAAGGGATAGACTTAAATAATGGACTGCCACACTTTTCTTTCTTAACATACTTCTCTCGTTTCCTCAACATCCATACATCGTGGCATGCACGCATATCAATTTCTCATTAAATTCTGCCATATACTTTACTAATGACACTCAAAAGATTAATAGCTCTGTGGTTTTCACATTCCACACGCGACCCTTTCCTTTGTACAGAGGCATAATTTCTCTGATTTTTCTGGGTCTCCATTTATAAATATATAATTTCGGATCCATTTAAACTACGTTTTTAGGAAATTTCACTTATTATACAGATGTGTTAAAAATCATTTATATGTACATTATTTCTTGAGCTTCTTCTTCTTGAGAGGTCTACGAGGTTCAAGATGTAATCAGATGGGAGCGGCAACGTAGATGGTACTGGTATCAACATGTCTAGAGAGTGAATCCTACGAGAATCCCATACATTGTTCTGCATGGAATAACAGATGGACGAAGTCCACCAGGGAGAACCTCAAAACGTTACAGATATAGCTGGAGTCAAGAGCATCACAAGAGAAGAATCCTGTAACAAACTCTTTAGTCTAAAATACGTTGAAGAAGATGAAGAGAAGAATGACTCCTTCTTCTTCTCCTCTTAAATCTTCGGTCTGTTTATATTGTTAGGCTGGCCTCTCTTGGGAAGTTGACTCCTAGCTATTCCTTTATATTTTTGGTGGTCTTCCGGGGAGACGGTATGAGCCGACAGGAATCTGATGCATTACATCGTGTGGGATTCTGAGGGATCCATCTTCTGGCTGACTCTGCGTTGTCTGCCCCATCTGACAATATCTCCAACCCTGCAGATTTCACGGAGAGTCGTGTTCCCCACTTCTCGAAGAGTCTTGTCTGCTATTGTCCTCATCACCTCCCATGATAAATCATTGTATACAGTAATTGAGTACAAATAACCTTAGAAACAAAAATGTGGAAAGCAACGGGAAACTACCACATCAAAAAGGCCCGTATGGATAATCGCAAGTATTACTTCTTTCAGGTTCATGGGGGGATGTCGAGGAGTCCGAAGCAACATTACTTCACGAGCAGCATGCTGCCACCGCCCCCGCTCCCGCCTATGGCGAGACCGGTCGCCATCATCAGGTCTACCGGTAAGATAAAAACACAATTATTTGACTTTAAAATACGATTTTCAAGGAATTAAAAAAATCTGAATAATTATATTTCAGAGTTACAGAAACGAATAACTATATATTTTATTTATTTTTTACTTGATTACATAAAATAAATATAAAAAAAGATAGCCACCAAGGATTTAAATCAATGGCAATAAAATTAAATATACAATCTCCAATATGAGTAGAAAATATCTCATTATTATGAAGCAGGTCCATGAACCCATGTCTCCTAAATCAGGAGCCAAGCGTTCTGTCCCCTAGACCAGTGCTCCGCAACCGGTGTGCCGTGAGCCGGATGCAGGTGTGCCGCGGCAAATACATAATGAAAAAATATTTTGTTATAGTCGGAAGTCTTGATTTGCGAAAGAGCCGACTTTTTTTTAGCTCATTCAGATTTTTAGTGAAAATCTGACGGGATTTTTTTTCTTGGCGACATTTTTTTAGCCCATTCGTGAAAAATCGAACATTCGATTTTTCCGAATGAGCTAAAAAAAGTCAGCTACATCTCTGCTGAGCTGATTAACGCCCACGCCCACACCGAATTTTAGCTTCAGGGGTGCCGTAGAATTTTAGGAAGAACTTAGGTGTGCCGAAGGTGAGAAATGGTTTCGGAGCACTGCCCTAGACCACCATCCGGTTAATAATATAACTTTATTTATTTCCAGGTGATCTTCTCCCCGGTTCGTCCAGCCCCCCGGCCGCCCTGTCTCCGAGCGAGAGGCTCCGTGGGTTGAGCCCATCGCCGCCCCCGTTGGGCAGCAGCCCCCGTAGACAGAGGGGGTCGCCGCCTCCACCTTTGGGGCCCTCCCCGCCTCCACAGCACCCCCCAGCGTACTCCTCCCGAGAGTATTCTCAGGGGTTCAACCACTTCCATCCACAATCCTCACAGGTTATTTGGATTTTAAAAGCTTATTCTCCCCAAAATTACCAAATTCAATTTAAATTAGTTTATCCGATAATGATATGGCATCGAAACAAGAACTTACAGAGTTTGCACTAAATCATTTCTCAGAACCACTGAGATGAAAACCCTTAAAAAAATAATAGGCAGGCCCGACAGACTAAGAAACACCACATCAGAGAAATGTGTGATATCCAGGATATTGTCAGATGGGGGAGACAAAGAAGAAGGAATCGGACAGACCACGTGGAAAGAATGGAGTCATAAAGACTTCCACACCTAGCCTTATATGGAAAACCAGAGGGAAGAACGATGCTTGGAAGACCCCCCAAAATATGGAAAGACAGCTGGGAGTCCACATTGCAAGAGGCGATAAACTCTGCACAAACAGGCCCTAGCGGTTTTAAGCTAATAGAAGAAGACGAAGAAGAAGAATTAATTTAGATGGTGTTGAATCATGAATCATGAAGTTTGTATCATGAACCGGCTGGAGGCATTTGAAATGTGGCTGCACCCCAGAATGTTGCACATCCCTTGAACCCATATGGTCAGCAACATAAATCGAGGTATGTCAGGAAAGAACTGTGCGTTGGTTCATTTTTTCTACCTAGTTAGTTTTTTAATGGTAAACCAGCCTCATACCTATAGAAACATGCTTTTTTCTCTCCTATTTCTATTGCCAATGTGGTGGAAGGTTTGAGCAATTTTATGTAGTTTCCAAGGGCTAGGGTTTTATATTTCTTTCTAAAATCTTGACTCACTGATTTGATTTCTTCAATAATGGACCTGATGATGGGGTGCTAATAGCAAACTCCGAAGATGATCTACAAAGGCTACTGTACAAATTCCACATATCATCTCAAAGATTCAACATGAAAATTTCCATAGGCAAGACAAAGAGCATGGTTACATCAAGACAACCAGTACGATGCAAGCTTGCATTAGATAATAAAATAATAGAACAAGTGATGGATTTCAAGTACTTAGATGTTGTTGTATCAAGCAGCAGTGACCTCTACGGAGAAGTAAGTGAACTAACAAACAGGGCCGGTGTTGTGGCTGGCTGATGGAAAAATGCTGTTTGGAAAAACAAAAATATGCGTACGTACTATAATGACATATGGAATAGAAACGAGAGCTGATACCATCAGAACAAAAAGTCTTCTAAGAACCATAGAAATGAAGACTCTCCGATCCGTGCGGGAACGACACCCCGAGACAGAGCTAGAAATTCTGAAATAAGAGAGATCTGCAATGTGAAAGAGCATGATATGAAAGAGTGATAAATATAGCCGCAAATAAAGTTCCAACAGGAAATCGACCTCCAGGAAGACCACTCAAAAGATGTCAAGACAGTTACATCCCAGGAACAGGCTTCGAGAAATAACAAGACGCAGTCCTAAATAAAGCAGAAGAAGAATAAAATTGTAAGATTACCAATTGGCTGAAGTTGTATATTTTTTGTTCCAGTTGTTCAACTACCCTCCTATCAGCTCCATGAGCAACATTGCTCCTGGAGGAATTTCCCCTTCAAATTTGAGTCTTTACTCCAATGCTGTTGCACCAAGAAACGCTACTAGGACAACAGTGCCCAGGTTTGTTTCACAAGCTATTCTTAACTGTAATGATTTTTTATTCAATTTTACACAAATGAAAAACATTTAGGAGACTCATTTGGACACAAAATAGATTAATAAAAACACAATAAGGATATGACACTATATGTTACATTGCACATTTACATGACAAGAAATAACAAATCTCAGAAGAATCCCAAATATGTCGACACCATTGAGGCAGTAGACCTTCCAGAATTAATAATATATTATATGAATACTGAAACTAAAAATACACAGATCCGAGACAATTAGATTCAACACTAGAAATTCCCTTCCTACTAGCATCATCAAAGGCAGGTTGGTTCTGCTTGACGAAGTAAAGGACAATTGATGTCGGCAAAAAATACCTATTTGTTCTAGAACATAGAGGTTCTCAATAGAGCCCCGAAACATAAACCTTTTGGCTCCTCAGTTAAAGGGAGTTATGCCCTAGCATACCCAAGAGAAATGCCGTTGGATACAGCCAATGATATACTTCTTACTTTCTCTCTCTTCTTACAGTATAAAAAATATATTGTAGAATAGTGTAGCGACCCATCCCTCCGCTTAACTCTCTGGAAAAATAGTTATTTTGGTGTGTATTTTACTTCTGTACATTGTCATATGATAGTCGTATTATAGAAATGATCTTGGTCGTGTCCAGAATAGAACCAGTGTCCTATAAATCAATGAACAGGCGTGCTGTTTTCAGGATACACCAATAATAATGATTTGATGTCTGTTTTAATTTATCATCACTTGTTTCTAGGTGGAATACACCCTTCATCACACTGGAAGAAGAATTCAACATGATATCACACCCTGTGTCTAGCAACAACCCTGAATCCAACTCTGTGGTCCTCATTGACGAAGGTAACAATCATTCCTCGAAAAAGGCAACCGTTTCAATTTAAACACAATTACATTTCAACTTCTACACTGACATTTTAAATATGAACAAGACTATTAAAAACAATAGAAGCGAATAGATAAGTGTACTCAGCTATCGATGGTTGAAAAACATCATGGCTATTTGTACTTTTGATACAGCATCTCTTTACATGGTTGATGTGTTGCAACTGAACCATTCACGAGACTTTTCTAGCCAGGATTTTCGTCTTCTGTGGACACTTCAATTTCTTTTCATTTTACTTTGGACTTTGGTCGTCGTTTTTTTTATCAACTATCCTTCTTCAGCCTATTTCCCGTCCACTTCTGGACAAAGACCTCTTTCATTTGCTTCCACGTCATTCTCTTGCAGACTACATTTAGGATATGTCGATGTGTCGGTTCAGGTCATTCTTCTACCGTTGTTGTGGTCGCCCTGCACTTCTCTTTGCAGTCCATGTTCTCCAAGTCAATAGTCTTTTGTCAATTTTCTTCCGAACTTGTGTCTACGTGCCAATTGCCATTTTAGAGTCGCTACACGGTAGATGATGTCATTGGCCTTTGTTTTTTCTCTTACAGTACTGTTTCTATTCCTAACATGGCTTTTTCCATGACTAGGTTAAGAAGAAACAATTTCGCAGCTGAAAGTAGAGATGTTTATCATAGTTGTGTGTAACAATCGTGAATTTTAGACACTATAAGAAGGAAAATAATGTAAGCAGAAATTAATTTATCTGAAAAGATTACGGAACCAACAAATTATTAACAAGATTTATATAAAAATACCCCTTATACATGATATTATTAGGGTTGAATGGAGAGGTCTCAATGGGTGTCCTTGAGGAACACCACTTTATGATTTAAAAAATATGAACATCAAGGGTTTAAATCAGTTGTAATAGAATTTCCTCTGCAATCTCAAATCATTTCTGACTCTGTCTCTAAGGCTTATTCCTCACACAGCTCTTATTCCTTACATATCTTATCATTTGCAAACAAAAGCAGGTTCCAGAAAAAAGTTCCGATTATAAAATAATATGTCAGGATATTGCTTCGCAGATCGCTTCTTCCAGTCCTCCGTCATCACGAGCGAAGTCGTCTCCTTGGAGACGAGCGGGCACCTCGTCTGCAGGGATCAGCAGGCAGCCATGCAGCATCATCAGGTCTCCGACATGGACTCTCCTGACTCCGACAAACAGCCTTCCGACATGCTGATCGGAAGCAAGTCCCCATGATATATAATAAGCACCTAGATCCTTACAAGGACCTAGGTCTTCAAACATATTTTTCTTGCAATGACGTGTAAAAGCGGTATCGGGGTAATTTTGTAACTAAAACTGAACAACATTTTTTTTTAATTAATGTAATTTTTTTTAACTTAAGGCGTTAACTCCTAACGACAAATCCAAATAAAAAATTTGAAAAAAAGTGTTTTAATTCATAAAAAAATTCGTCAGTCATTTATTTATTTTTTATATGAATTAAAACACTGTTTTTACATGTTCGAGTAAATTTTTGTCGTCAAGTTTCGAAGGTTTTACACTTTCATCAACGGGAGAACGTTAAAAAAATTAAAGTTACAATTATTTTTAAACTACTGGAGAAAGTGTACTTTTAACAGAAAATTGTGAGCGAATTCATATTAATATTACAAATATATTAATTTGATTTATTGTTTCTTATACAATGATGTAAAACTCCTCATTAAATATTTAATACGAACGAAAACGCTTGTTTTCTAGAGTTACATTACATTTAATCTTAACTAACTAACTAACTAACCATCACGCCGTCTCCCCGAAAGGGTAGGCAGAAAGAATGGACTGTCACACTTTAACCGATGCGGCACTCCATCCTCCTCTTTTCGCCCAATTTATTTATTTATTTAATTTTTTTCCTCAATTTTTAATCTTTCTAAGGTATTATCAAATGTTACATTTAATAATGTCTTTGAAAGGCGAAAAACGCCATTTCTATAAAATATAATAAAACTTCTAGAAAACAGACGTTTTCATTCGTATGTAAATACATATTATTTTTTTATCTAATTTGATGTATTTTTTTGTATGAACTAAAACACCACTCTTGACAAGTTTCGAAGCTTACACATTTTCATCATCGCGAGCAGGTTATAAAATACTACTGGAGAAAGTGAATGAACAGAAAATTTTGTTATAAATATTTCAACTTGATGTTATAACGATAATTTTGAGGGGGTTTGAACTCTAAAACAGCTTTTTAATAGTATTTTGAGTTTTTAAAGATTATGATTTTTTTTTTAATATTGAATATATTCAACATTGTTTTATGGTTCCTGGTGGTAAATAAAATAAATAAATAACGATATTCACATCATTTTCTCGATGATGAAGGTGTAAAAACTTTGAAACTTGTTTAGAAAAATAAACTCAAAAGTGAAAAAAAAAGTTTTTTAATTAATAAAAAATCGTCATCCTGAAATTTCACAGCGTTAACGCCTTAAGTTTATTAAAAAATTACAAAATATATAATGTTTTCTATTTTAGGTACTGAATAACGCTAATACCGCTTTTGCATTGTATCAGAAAAATCTGTACTTGTGAGAAAAACAGACGTGACAAATCTAGATTTTGATTTCAAATCAAATCTCGGATTAAAAAAAATGATACGATCAAAGACACTAGAAAAATTTAACTGTTAAAAGATGAAAAGTTTGTATTTGGAACGACTTTTAAAAAAAGCGTAAAACGGATAAAAAATAAACGTTATTTCTTCGGGTTATTATGGTTAATATTAAAAATATATTTGACGTTGACCAAGGATTAATACGTTTTGTAAACAGACCGTTTTAAATGGAGTCTGAGATGCATTCAAAATGGCGTCTTTGTCCAACAGGGTCTGTTCGGTAATTTTTTTATTTCCTGTTTGATGTTAGTAGTTGCAAAAAAAATAACGTCCTTAGTGTAATCAAGATGTCAATTATAATAAAATTGTAAATGATCCAAATTCGCTACTCTCTTAGGTCATTAAACAAAAGTTTTTCTTTAACCGTTCAGACGAAGTTGGCTTAGCGAAAATTATTAAGGTCGGAGCGAATTTGTAAAGCAAAAATTGTTGCGAACCGAGGGAAACAGCTCGTTTCTCATAAAGACATTGTTTTATAAACAAATAAACGAAAAAAATACGGTGCTTGCTAATATAAAAACTGTGATTATGCAAATATAATTGATGATATAACCTAATTGTTACACTGTAACCTGTGACCCCAACTTCCCCTGTAAATAGTGTTATTAAAGTTTGTTTCCCCTTTTATTGTAAGGAACATATTTTGACATACGAAAGTTATAAGTATTGTGGAAAAGCTGATAATTTCAAACGGAATATTCTTAATGAAATATCTCAAATATAATAAAAAAAATATAATATATATTATATATATAGGTTGTCTCAAAAGTAATTTTATGTTTATTTAAAATTTTGAATGTATACAAATACTTGACCACCACGTCTGACAAATTTTTGGAAAAAATATATGGTATACTCGTATATGCTAGAATGCTGCGCTGCACTTCACATTTTTTAGTTCATTCTACACTAGCGCCATCTATTAAGATTGGGAAGCATTAAGCAGAAAATCTTTATTAATGCACTGTGAAAGGCTTTGCAATTATTATACAGTACTTGATTACGCCTGAAGATGTCCTTCCAATTTTTTATGCTTTTAACTTGGACCAGTTATTTTAGACAACATTTTGAATGTATACAAATACTTGAAGACAAATACTGGATTTTACCCAATGGGGATAATTTTTTTTTATAAGGATTATGTTTATTTAGCTTAACGCGTGAACGCAACTAATTCAAGGGGCGCGGGGGGTATGTCAATCAGCAACCTGGCTCTTAAGAATTTAGTCGCTATGGAGCGTTTCTCTGGAGCGGACCGCACGTGTGTAAGCGAGAGTTTAACAAAAATGATGAATCGGTGACTGTATTATTCTGCAAAATTAGAGGTTTTCGCTACTTAAATGATGCGCCAAGCATACCTCTCATTTGAAAATAGGTCAAAAATTATTAAGTGACCGGTACAACACTGAAAAAAACAAAATTTGGGCGACCAATATCACAAAGAAGGTAGAAAACGCGAGTGTTAATTAGTCTTTCGATTATCAGTTAACCGAGCCGTCATAAGAAATTGTACTGTTTGATTAAATGAGTGCCGCGAACGCGAGGGTTTACATTAGGACGATATTATTTTTAAGAAATAATTCACAAATTGTGTACTTTAATAATAAAACATTTTTTTGTTGATAAATAGCTTAATTTTTTTAAGTAGATAAATTTTCTTTTGAGACACCTGAATAACATTTTCTTCTATATTCACCATTACTTTGTGTTGCGGATTCATAATTGAACAATATTTTTTTAACCCCTTGAGATCTCCTGTGCATAATTATGTACATAACATTTAAAATATTATAAAATTGTTATAATATTTGAAATAATTTGCATTTCTGCCATTTCTCTGTGTAACCAAATATTTAAGATATAGATTTTTTTTATCAACAATAGAATTTTTATCTGTTTTCTAGTGTCAGTTGTCAAAATAGAGAAAAGGCCATTTACAATAATTCGCGCATGATGGAGTTTTGAGTATTCAAAATATTATTTTAGATTTTTTCAAAATATTTGTTACAACAAATGCAATAATTTAGTTTCACTTTTATTAAAACTGACTACATCATTGAAAATTTTGTTTAAATATTTATTTAGTTTATATAATTTAATACGTTAATACACTGATGAAGGAAGTCTGTGTCACGAAACATGCTTGATTTTTTTTTAAGATAAAAAATATTGTTTAATTTGTATTATTTAATGAGCATTTTTGGTGTGGCATTTATTAAAAATAATTAAAAATTTAAAATAATTAAAAAACCCATTTATATTTTATTTTTACACCACTTTATTTGTTACAACGAAATAACCGGTTTCGCTCCCGCCGGAGCTTCATCAGAATGACAGAAACTTTTTTTAATTGATAGTCAAAAATTGTACACTAGAACACATTGTTTGACTATCATTACTACCTGATTACCTGATGAAGCTTCTACGAGAGCGAAACCGGTTGGTAGGTAAAAACAGATAAAATGTGTAAAGACACAGAACATAAGCAAGTTTAAAAAATATATTTGAAGGCGTGGGCAGAAATAATGGACTCTTTTCTTCACTGTCATACTTCTATTGCTTCCTCAACATTCATTCATTGTCATGGATAATTTGGAAAAATTATATAAATTTAAGTAATAGTTATTTTTTTGTTAATCTAACTAACTAACCATCACGCAATCTCCCCGAAGGGGTAGGCAGAAATAATGGACTCTAAACCAAATCGAAGTTTTTGTTAATCTATTTGAGATAATAATTAAATATAACGATGTTTTTTAACTACTTCCACTTTTGTCTTTATTTAGACAGCGACCGGTTTCGCCAGGCTCGCTGGCATCGACAGACTGGTGACCAGTCTGTCGATGCCAGTAAGCCTGGCGAAATCGGTCGCTGTCTAAATAAAGACAAAAGTGGAAGTAGTAAAAAATATCGTTTTATTTAATTATTATTTAAAATTAACTTCCATCAAGAGATTTCATTAAAATCATTTGATTATCTATTTGAGATATTTCATTAAAGTGAATTCGTAGAACGATTTTTACGTCACAGTACACTATTTTACAAAAGAAACTGAAATTGTGGCCAAAATACTTGTAATAATTAAATATAATAGAATTAATTTCTTTATATATAAGGAATAATATTTAAAGTGGAAATCTAGCCTTCCTTAATTAGTATTTTTAGGTGTATATAGTATACTAATTGCTTGGAGTGTTATTAAAATGGGTTACCTACTCATGGGAATACAATAATACAATTGTATGTTAATAAAGTAAACGTAAGTAGAAAAAATGAAACGGGCGATGTTTTTGTTTCACTCAACGACCCGTCGAAAAGTACTATATATTTAATGTAAATTTGTATATTTATAATTTAGAGAGCTTTCAAAAAAAGCTAATGCCAAAACTAGCCTTGCGATACCTGTTTTTTTAAATATAAAAAATTGTTACTTTTGTTGTTTTTTTGAAATGTTGTGTTTTTTTTATTATAGTACACTAAAAAAAGTGGATTTTAAATACATAATACAATATAAACAATTACGTTTACATATGATATTACAAAATCTATCTATATTGTTTTTCTTTATGACATATTTACATAATAATTATTTTTTATTAAAATTAATTATAAATAATTACATGTTAAATACGAACTTAATCAGTTTTATTTTATTTCTGTTGCAAAATCATTTTATTTGTTTAAAATTGTAAACATTTTTTTACTAATTAATTTACTGTTTTTTTATCTGGACATGTTTCGAAGGTTTCACAATTTCATCATCGGGAGAACTATTTAAATGGTTTATTTATTGTTTCTTGAACAATGCTGGAAAATTCTATATTAAATAATTAATTAAAATGAGAATGTTTGATTTCTAGAGGTTTTATTATATTTTATAGGAATGAAGTTGTTGAAGGAAAAAGCCTATGCAAAAAAGCTAAGATGGCAGTGCATAATGGTGTTCTTGAGCCGATCTTGTGATGTATGGAAGTGAAGCATGGAACTGGCAAAAGAAGGATGAAAGTAGAATAAATTCAGTAGCAATGAGATATCTAAGACCAATATGTGACAAAACTGTATATGATAGAGTGACAAATGCAAGTATAAGAAGTGAATGTGGTGCGAATGAAAGTGTTAAAGGGTCATTAAGATGGTTTGGACACATGGAAAGAATGAGTGAAGACAGAATGGTAAAGAAGGTATATGTAAACGGCGTGAACGGAGCTAGAAATAGAGGAAGGCCGAGCTAAACGTGGCACGATCAAATCAATCAAATATTGAATGTCGGTCACGTGAGGAGTCGGAGAAATCGACGTGCGTGCATGACAAGATGTATGAATGTAGAAGAATCGAGAGAAGTATGTCAGGACAGAACAGTGTGGCGTTCCATTCTTTCTGCCTACCCCTCCGGGGAGACGGCGTGATGGTTACTTAGTTAGTTTAGTTAGTTTTATAGGAATGACATGTTTCGCTTTACTTGGACAATGGCAAAGGCGAAACACGTCATTCTCATGAAATACTCGTATAATAAAAACTTCTACAAAACAGAGGTTTTCATTTCTATTAATTATTGTATGGTTTAAATCGTTCTTCCGATAATGCAGGTGTTCTACAATTTTGTCTAGAAAAATATACACAAAGGTGATATTAAAAACAGTGTTTTAATTAATAAAAAATGTATTATAGAATTCCACAGTGTTAACCCCCCTTACTTTGTATCAAAAATTATTAAATATTTAAGATTATTTATTTATTATTTATATGATATAATATATATTAATAAACGAACGAATACGGAAAGCAATATATTGACTTAAAAAAACGCTTTGTACAAAAAAGTCGCAATAATGAAATAAAATTTATATTTAGGGGTTTAGATATTTGATGCATAGATGTAGTAATGTACAATACTCTTCCCAAGGGAATTTTTAGGTGTATTCAGTTAAACAAACCATTTTGAAAACCTTTTTTTTTGTATAAACTAATGACTTCCAATACCTAACTAAAGAGAAAAAAAAACTACTGTAAAATCGTAGAACCTCTAAGGTAGGTACCTACTTGTGCCATTATAACTATAATTATTAAAATATAGTGTTAAGAACAGACATGAATTTAGATAACTGAAAAGAAGTTTCGTTGTGGAATAGTATCAAAGTTTGGAGGACTTGCTAGGTTTTCACATAAAAAAATAATTTCGTTGTTCCCTCTAATCTAGAGTCAGAAAAAGTTGAGAACCTGTGGTCTAGATTATAGACCACAGGCTCTCAACTTTTTCTGAACATGGTTAAACTAAAAAATATTAATGCCGTTACTGAAGTTCATTGTAAATAATGAGAATGAAAAATATTTCTTTATAATATATAATAAAAATTGAGTTTAATTCCATTAAAGTTTATGGCTTCGAACGATTTCGGCAGCTCTCTGCCATCTTCTGGTCAGAATAATAAAGGAATTGTACTAAATATATATTTTATTATAAAGAAAATTTGAATACATTTTTTTAATTTCATTATTTATGGTTATACAATTTACTTATTTATGGAGATGGTTTGGATTTATGGAACGAATGGATGAGAGAAGAATGTGGAAATAAAAGCCGTGGAAGACCAAGGAAAGCATGGCATGCCAAAATTAATAATAATATACACATTCGAAGTCGAAAAAATCGACGAGGCTGCATGTTTAGATGTATGGATGTAGACGAATCTCGAGAGGTATGTCAGTACAGAGCAATATGGCGGTTCATCGGCTCTCCCATCTTAGTAAGTTATACGAGTATCTATTTATAAAGTCAAAGTTTAGTTTAAAAAGCTTACCAAATATTTCAGAAATCTTTATATTTGGACAGTTTCTTGAATTGTTTATTCATAAAAGTAGTGTTTTCAGATTTTTTTTAAATACGTACCCCATAATCGCCCCCTTTGGCTGTCTAAACGCCCCCATTTATCTTGATCATGGGTGTAACTGCAGTCTTAGGGTAGTATCCAAACTATCCAGAACTATTTTCTACTGTATCAGACATACTCTCTTCTTGGTCATAGCCATTTCCTACTTTAAGTGAGATCGGCCCTCCTAACACGACTTCTCCAGGATGTTCTGTCTTGGATCTGCTCTCTGTTGAGTCTACATTTCTTGAGAATGGTCTTGAAAATTGATCTCCATGTTTCCAATGACCGCTTTCTGGTAATGTTTTATAATTGGTTATTGGGTGTTAATCTTTTCATATTCTTCTTCTTCCTTGTTGTAGACCTATGTGGTCTATTGTTGGGCTCCAAAGTGTTGCTCCTCTTATGAGGTAGACTTCCAGCTGTCTTTCCATCTTTTAGGAGGTCTTCCACGAGGACGAATCCCATAAGGTTGATTATGTAATGTAATATAGGGGAGTCTGGTGGTGTCCATTCTTTAAACATGACCATTTTGATAAATAAGGTGTTTATCTGTGTTGCATTGTATATTGATGTTGGGAATATGTCTGGTTAACATCATCATTGGCTATACCTCGTGTCCGAGGAAGACTGTCCTTCCTGGTCGTGCGTCCGCACGTGACTAAAGAGCCCAATTCTGGATCCACACACTCTTGGTCTAATAGGGCAGGGGAAGGCGTTTGGCAGTGGAGCCGCCACCCCATGGTCTACCTTTTCTCCACCTGCTCATTTCTGCGTCGTCGTCTCTGTGATGTGCTTCAATGACCTGTTTGTCTTTATGTACTGTTATTCTCCACCTAGGTCTGTCTTTTGCAGTCTTTTCCCAGCATTTACTATCGATGCTAGATCTTTGGAGGTCTACTTTTAGGGAGTTCTTGAAGAGTTTCCTCTGACCACCGTGTTAACGTTTCTCTTGGGTCAGGGAATTGGTTTTTTGGGAATCTTGTCTCGGGTATTCTTATGACATGTCAGGTTATATTATTTTATATGATGAATCTAACACTTCAGTTTTAGCAATAGTTATAGCCTTTTTTGTGAATATACTGGTTTGTCCTCCATTCTTCCATACTTTCGAAAAGACAGAAAAGAATTCTAAGAATAAAAATATTGCCTGAAAGGAATAACAAAGTTGTAGGGAATTGCTGGCTGCAATACGCTTCGTTGAACTTAAATTGTTCCCTTTTTACAATGAACGCGAAAATGTAGTTTTTTTTAAGATATACCACTTTTAGATGAAAAATAGTATTTTTTTTTCGAAATGTGACTTTGTAAAATTATTCGAAAATAACACCAAATGAAACCAATTATTTAAATATGAAAAAAATGCATTCTCTTGTCATAAATATGAGAATTTTTTGTTGTATGCAAAAAAAAATACATACACAAAATTTACCACATTTAATTAAATATTTTTAACCGGATTTTTTTTTGTAGTGTAGTGGTATATTTGCGTGCCTTCAGAAATAGTAGTGAAAATAGCGGTTTACAACTTAGAAAAAAATAAAATATTTGTGTAATTGCGTCTCCGTACTTTAAGGGTTAAATATTATTATTATTATTATAATTTTAATATTTTTCAGTTATTAAAGTCTTAAAAAAAACAGCAGCTCATCAATTCGAGAATTAAGTTTTTTTAATTATTGTTCAAGCGATTATAAACATATATTTTTTTAAGCAATATGGCATCGCACAGTGTGTCGTTTGCGCATCTAAAATGCACAAAAAATTATTTTCTTTTTTCATCACTTTTTTTAATTGATTTGTTTTAGAATTCCTGTTGAAAATACACCCGTAAGCATGATATTCGAATTGTAAACAAAAATAATTTTTAAGAATTCGGGCAATACCTAATATATATAACATAATACCTACATATATTTTTAGACGTCTGATCACTTACTGTCAATATAGCTGGCATTATAAATTATAATTATAAAATTGAAAAAAACTAGCAACTACACTATAATAATATATTCGTTGAAATAACTTGTAAAAATGCCTAAGATAACGTGCCTTAGACCATAACAATATTTAACCATATATTATACATTATCACGTAAGGTTTTCTTGAGAAAAAAATAGAATTTGCTGACTTTATATATAGAAATAGGCAGAAGTACATTAAAGCTACTCCATACTATTTAGAGTAACCTTAAAAATTGTTAAAAAAAATGTGAATTGTTAGATATTTGCAAATATAGTTTCAAAATTAATAAAAAAAAACGAAAAAGTCGAAAAATTTGAAACGATTTTTAAAACGTGCCATTTCATCTTTTCGATGGCCTTACAGCCCATATCGAGCCTTAGCCTCCAACTCCTCCTGTCCTCCGCTTCGACCCTCCAATGTGACACTCGTAACAATTTCGCCCCATCTCTCCCAACTTCATCCTCCCATCGCAGCCTTGGTCGTCCTATTGGTCTTCTACCACCTGGGTGCCACTCCAGCAATCTTTTTGGGGTTCGCGATGACGGCATCCTCTGCACGTGACCGGCCCATCTCAGTCTATTCAGTCTGACCTGTGTGGAGAGACTGGGAGATTTGTAAATATAGTACTCCAGCCGTCACCGTCATTCACAGGTCCCAGTATTGTCCCCTGCGCAGCACCCTTCTCTCAAAAGTATCCAGTCGTTCTGCGGATTTCACTGTCATTGTCCACGTCTCACATACATAGGTTACTACTGTTCGGATGATTGTTTTATACAGGATGATTTCGGTTTTCCTTTCTTGATTTGAGTTCTTGTAGTAGAGAGAAGAATGTTTTGTTGCCAATTATGATTCTTCTTTCGAAAAATAATTTATAATGATTCCGTATTTGAATTATCTAACAATCAACATTTTGATTGGGTTTTGTCACATTTCTTGTACATTTTGGGTAATGATTTCGAAATCGAAAATATGATTAGTATTGTTGAATTTGTTCAAAACAAATGTAAAAGACGCAATGAGTCCCAAAAGTCAATTGCAAGACTGATTTTGAAGATTTCGTACGTAATGGCATGGGTGTACACTGTAGCCTAAAAACTGTGTTCCATGCTTGTAAAATACATGACACTTTCCTAGAAACTTTGAATTTATTCAACAAAACAGATGGCAGTTTGTAAAATAAACAAAAGAAGCCAATTGTTTATTTGTTTTGACAGCAAAAAAATAACTAACAAGATTTTAAATATTATTCTTTATATGGTGTAGTCAGGCCAGTGATTTCCTGGAAATTGTTACTGGAATGGTTTCCCTTTGCCTTCTCAAGATTCAAAACACATTTTTAAATCGGGATGTGTGTTCTAAAAAAACCGTTATGAAATCTGTCATCTGTTTTGTTCCATGTGCATTCAAATGCTATAAACTGTATCCCTGCTTTCAAAAAATGTAGAAAAAAACAATTAGATTCGAAATAGATAACATTACCTGTAATTCGTATGACAAAAGCATGCGATTTTTTTGTTAAAGCTATGAAATAAAAAATAAAAAAATAAATTTTAATACATGGTACAAAACAAAATTATATACAAACAGTATAAAAAAAAAATATTAATAATATTTATCAATGAAAACATTTATTTGTACTGAAGTCTTCCAATTTCAAGAGGCAATTTTTTTAACCATCTAATAAACATTTATTTTTATTAAATATTTAAATATACTCGTATATTGTTTTGTACCATGTATAAAAACATTCAGAAAAGTAATTATTTCCCTTAGTCTCAAATTATTTATTTATATGCTTACTACTGTAAGCATATTTAATATATGTACGACGCCAGAACAAAATATACTCTAATAGTTATTACCCATAGAAAAAAAAATGGAAAATGATCAAGCGAATCTTTTAATTATTTTGATTCTTTCATTATGTATTCAAATTTGAAACAGATTTTTTTTATGTAATTACACTAAGAACTATATATTTTGAGTCACTGATCATTTTCCAAAGCCTGTTCCAAAAGATTGAGAAACTTTAACTTAGAAAGAAAAATAGTAAAGGCTAGAATTTACAGTAGTGGAAAATAGTTATTGGTATGCATAACCACTTGAATATATACAATGGACTTACACAATTAATGAAACGAAACCAAAGTATGGTGCGTCTTTTTCGTTAAGTTTGAGTAGATTGTGAAAATTACTAAAGCCAACGATAACATTAAAAACACCTTTGAGGCGTTTCAAATGGATGATTATTGATTAAAAACAATACTTAATATTGTATCTTCCAGTAGTTTTCCATAATCAAAGATAATGCCTTGGTTAATCATTGGAATATTGCAATTTTACCGGTAATAAAATATCTCTTTTAACGTAAAATTTGATCATTTTTCAATGTTGAATTCAGAGAGTATTTCTTTAGATAGATTATCAATGAAGCAGGAATCTAATAGCCCATAAACAGAAGAAGATAAATGCTTTATAAATTTTATTCAAAATATTTCCCCTTTTAAATAAATCATTAAAACAAAAATTATGGAAAGTGGTCCCACTTGTGATCCTTGAGGAATTCACTTCAGGAAACCTATATATTTATGTTTTTTTTTATACATAATATCCAGTTGAAATGTCTCAACTAAAACAATAAGTATTGATAACGCTCATAATATTGTAGGTATTAAAAATGCGAGAAAATATATTTTTAATTCAAATAGGTTTAAATTGCCCCTTATACTTACAATGTTCTTTCAGTAGTAAAAAATATATAACTTCATATAGTTTTCGTATGTTTGTTATTTTAATTAACGATTAAAACTATAATTGGTTGAAATATACATATTTTTAGTATTTTTGCCACGATGTTATTTTTAATGAAAAAATCATCAAAAAATTGTACACTAATTATTTTAAATATTTATACTATATTATATATATCTGCTGCTTTATTTTTCTTGTGTACAATAATTATTTCAAATTAAGAATATTGCTCAAATAGAATTAAAACTGTAAATGAATTCTATTTTCAAACGTTTTTTTTTTGTTTAATTTTTTTAAATTTAAAAGCCTATATTGTTTTTTTATCGCATTACAATGTGGTCTCATATTAAATATAAGTATTTTAAATACAAATTTGTCAATTTTTTTTATGTCGATAGAACTCTGTTTTGCGAAGACCCAAATTGATTTTTGATATGTCTTAAGGAAGTGTATAAAAACACCCCTCTAATTTTAAATGTAATAATGATTATTAAATATTAAAAATCATGGGTCGTAATATCATTTCAGCAATTAAAAAAACACGAAATAAATAAATAAATTTGAGTTTCAACTGATCCCTGAACATTAGAAAATTGCAAAATCGAAATTTCATAATTTTAATTTAATATTTTTATGTCTTTTGTTTTTGTTATTTACATTTTAAGTTACTTATATTATTGTTATTAATAAATAAAAACTTGTTATACAATAGTCAATTAACCGCAAAATAATTATTGTAGTAATTAGCTATTGTTATTTTTCTGGTTCAACAATAATGATAATGTATTATTTATTTATTTATTATGAATTAATTATTGTTTTAGTCCATAAATGATATTAAAACCACGAATGCTTCGTTTTATTTTTTCAAAGATATTCATTTTTCTGATTGGAAGGGCGAAGCGGAGAACAGGAGGAGTTGGACATGAAGAATAATGGAGGCTAAGGCTCGATATGGGCTGTAGGGCCATCGAAGAAGAAGATTTTTCAGTATCTTGTCTTCCTAATGTCGAACCATCTCTCATGAGTTCCTGGTATAATGTTTGTATGTATACAATATTTATAATATATAATAGTATAGTTTATTGTAACACCTGATGATGCCAACATCGGTTAGCGAAACAGCTGTCGCAACACTCTCAGTGAATAAAAAGAAATTGTGATATTATAACAGTGTTTTAAATTTTAGCAGAAATATAATATATGTTAACGATGTAAATGGAACTAGACCTAATAGGAAGACCGAGGAAAACGTGGCACGATCAAATAAATCTAATATTAAATGTCGGTCACGTGAGGCGCCGGAGAAATCGTCGTGCGTGTATTACACGATGTGCGAATGTTGAAGTATGTCAGGAAAGAAAAATGTGGCAGTCCATTCTTTCTAGGGGTAGGCACCCCTTCAGGAGACGACGTGATGGTTAGTTATTTAGTTAAATGTTAATGTTCTTAATTGAAATTTCTTTGAAGAAGTTCATTGTCAATAATGAAAAAAAAAAAACAATTAAAAATATGTTTAGTTTAATTCTATTGGTTTTATGCCATCTTCCAATCCAATCACACAGAAAATGGCAGAGAGCAGTCGAAACCGGCCGAAGTCATAAAACGAAGTGGAATTTAACTAAATATGTATTTTAAAGGAAATTTTGATTATTATTTTTTTGTTTTCAGCATTCCCAATAGATTACATGTCTCATTATAGATAATGCCCTAGCAAGATAAAATGTGTCGCTCCATGAAACGTTATAAAATTTCTAGAAAACGTTCGTTTGCATTAATAATAATAATTTAATATGGAGTCTTACATCTATTATCAAGTAACAATACATAATATGGAACTCTGCATGTGTCGGTATTACAGATGTTGACAATAGTGCGTGCAATACGTCATAGATGTCACTAGTATATATCGACTGCGTTTGATAATATTGTTTTATCATGACTTGCGGTTCCCAGAAAGAGTTGAAACAAGCGAATGCTTAGGATATATTCAAAGATGAACATTATTATTAAAAATGAGAATTTGGAGGCAAATACAAAGATTGTAAATAACTCTCTGACCTTTTAAAGTCGGATCATTACTCTTGTTGTCTAGATTTTACGTGTCACGAAATGTAGTCCTTAGATTTAAATGTTTTAAATAAAACAAACTTCTTCTTATTCTTTGTGTCAAAGGAAAGCTCTTCTTATATGTGTATTATAAGGATGGTCATGATCTTGTGCCCTTATGTATGGAAAAGAAACATGGAACTGGCAAAATAAGGTAAAAAGTAGAATGAATGCAGTAGAAATGAGATTTCTTCGATGAATGTGTATAAATCTGTTTAAGACAGAGTGTCAAATGAAAATAAAAGAAGTGAATGCAATGCAAATGAAAGTGTTCTGAACAAAATGATGAAAGGGTTATTAAGATGGTTCGGACACATGGAAAGAATGAATAAATAAATAATGGTAAAGAAAGTATATGCAAACGACGTAAAGGGATCTAGAAATAGAGGAAGACCGAGAAAAACGTGGATTATTCTTCAAATAAAGAAGACTACAATTCTAAGACTCATTCACATTCATCCGGAGACCCAGACTTGAAAGTACAGAGACAGGTGTTTTTAATAGAGGATTTAAATTATACAACGGAGTCCTCATGAGGCTCAGTATTCTCTCATGTTGGAGAGGGTTCAAAATAAATTCTTGAGAGCCCTCTACATGAGAGAGTACGGGGTATATCCTTGGCTCTATCCAACGGCATTTCTCTTAGGTATGCTGGGTTATAACTCCCTCGAACTGAGGAGGGAAGGATTAATGGCTACGCATTTTTTCAAGCTGATTCGGGGCTCTATTGAGAACCCCTATGTTCTGGAGCAAATATGTCTTTTTGTATCTGATAATTACCTGCGACAGCGCCGATATCAATGCAGTTGCAGAACCAACCTGCCTTTGGTGATGCCAGTAGGAAGAGCATTTCGGACGTTGAATCTCGGATTTGGACATTTTCAATGTCAGTGAGGCAGTGTTCAAAAAATATATATTTCAAATTCTGGAAAGAGTACTGCCTCACTGACGTCGACATATTTGGGTTCCTTCTGATATGTATGATTTTTTGATTTCATGTTGTTTTATCTTATCTTTGTTACACCGTTTTGTATCCAAAATGAGTCGCCTAAATGTTTTTCGTTTGTTATGTCTCATTTGTGTATATGTATGTATAAATAAATAAATACCAAATTGTCAAATGAGGTAAGAGTCACCGGTTCTCTCGCGATCTTTCGTCGAAAATCTTTCAATATGTTCCAAGTTCCGATATTTAATGTTTTTTGTTTTTCTCATTTGCGATTTTTATATTATTAATTTAATTGTTTATAAAAGATTGTTTTATAAGTTGAAAAATGTTCCTGTATTTTTTATAACTTTATTAAATAAATAAACAATAAAATATTAATTTTGGCGTGATCTATGAAAATTTAATTTTGCCATGTTTTTCTGGTAATACTGTTTTTGTATTAATTATTTCCATTTGTCCAAACCATTCAATCATTTTGTTGAAACTAAATTCAATTAAAAAAAAATTATAACACTGTTTTATCACTCAAAAGAAAGAAGAGAAAAACAGTGTTTTAATTACGAATATTTTAACAAATTGATCCATTGTTTTTTCGGCTTTAGAGTTAATATTTTTCAAAGGTTTTACACTTTCTACATCGGGAGAACAATATAAACAGTGATTTAATTCATAAAAAATCGATATATGTGAATTCCACAGTGTTAAGGCATTTAGTTTATGACAAAATATAACAATTTCGTTTGCATTGAATTCACTTCTTATATCGAAGCTTGACTCTCTATGCAAAGTTTGAAGCCTCTTTCGTTAAAAACTAATTATTTCATTCTATTTCGCATGTTCCATGATTCTCCTTTTTGCCATTTGATTGGTCAATATTCAATATATTACGTGTTCATATGTATTAGTGTTAATGTTAGGTCGATTTTAGTCCAAGTATCGATTTTAATTTTACGAATAGATTTAATTCCACCATCCGCCGCTAGGGGCGCAGGGCGTACTTCTACTATACGAAAACGCACAAATGTAAAGGTAAAAAAAATGCGATCATAACTATCTGTCATAAATATTTTACATACAAATAAAAAGTCCTTTTGACTTAAACATGAAATTTGCCACTATCGACTGATTATCTTTTGCTGGGTGGGTATGCGTGTCGCGGCTTCATCGATGTAGAAATCGATTTCAGACACTGTATACTCGTCTCTTTCTGCTGCGTATGCCGGCGTGTGTGCTAGAGAGGGACGACCGATATATCGACTTGTTATTTGAAGCGATATCACCATGGCAACGGTGCCATATACCAAAGGGTAAAAATCGATTGGCAGAGCGGCCTGAATTGAAATATCTCAAATGCCGTGTACTGCTGTCGTACAGCGCGCGTTGCGCAGACGCGTCGTAGTCGAATCGACGCGAATTCAAGACGCTCCATACAAAATATAGATTTTAGATTTATTTTTTAATATTGTTTTTATATATTTTTGCCGTGTTTACTATTGCGCATAGCAAAACCTCGCGACGTTCGTATGAAAATTTTGCGAATATGCTGGGTTTTGTATCGACAGATTTTTAGTCGATATTAAATGCGATTTGTTAGAGTTCGCTTATCATTGTGAAACCATTCGATAAAAGCAATCAATACTAATTATCTGCCTTTGATATGCCTCTACATGTAAAACATAACAAATACACTTTTTGACGCAAAAAAAAAATACGAAAAAAAAACGATTTAATAATTTAATTTCTTCTATTTTCGCCATACTTTGTGTGGTAGATGTTTTATATTTTTCTTTTCTTTTATATATTAGGTCCTTACATATGAAATTGGCGTTTTGTATGGGAGGAACATAAAGTAGATTTTTTTTAAATATAATATATTTATTTAATCAAAGTATGTACCATTGCTATCTATGCACTTTTGCCATCTCATAGGTAGTTCATCGATCCCTTTACTAAAAAAACCATTCGGACGGGAATCAATAAAATCTTTGAAGTCGGTTTGGACTGCCCCATCGGAGTTGAATTTTTTCCCTTGCAAGAAGTTATCCAAATTTCGAAAAAAATAGTAATCTGTTGGGGCAAGGTCCGGAGAGTACGGTGGATGTCTTAGACATTCCAATTGAAGCTCTTCTAATTTGGTAGCCGTCTGTTGTGCAGTGTGTGGTCTAGCGTTATCATGAAGCAGCAGTGGCCTAGAGCGATTAACCAGCCTCGGTTGTTTAGCAGCTAGCTTTTCCATCATGGTTTGCAGTTGCTGACAATAGACATCTGCCGTAATCGTCTGGCCAGATTTAAGAAAGCTGTAGTGAACGACACCAGCACTAGTCCACCAAACGCTCACAAGTAACTTTTTTGGAGTCAATTTTCGCTTGGGGCATGGTTTGGCTGGTTCGGCAGGGTTCAGCCATTGCGATGAGCGCTTCCGATTATCATACAGGATCCACTTTTCATCACAGGTAATGATTCGATTCAAAATCCCTTCATTATTGTGCCGGTTGAGTAATGCAACGCAGCTGTCAACGCGCGTTTGTTGATTTGCTTCACTCAATTCGTGAGGTACCCACCTTTCAAGCTTTTTCACCTTCCCAATTTGCTTCAAGTGGATTAAAACAGTTTTATCACTAACACCGCAGCCTGCAGCTAACTTGGAAGTGGTTTGCGATGGATCCGCTTCCACAATAGCCTTCAATTCTTCATTATCAACTTTGGTCTCCGCCCGTCCACGGGGCTTGTTCTGCAGGTCGAAATTTCCAGAACGAAAACGTTGGAACCAAAAACGCACTGTGTTTTCTTTTGCGGCACCGTCGCCATATACATCATTAATCCTTCGAGCCGTTTCTGCAGCACTGGTGCCACGGTGGAACTCGTACTCGTAAATAACGCGATATTTCAAGTTTTCCAATTTGTAAACTGAGTGACGCAAAGAAAAAAAAAACAATTGAGGAAAAAACAAATTAATTATAATTTTCAAAACACAAATATTTGAGTAAATAGCTGCATAAATTTGAATTTGGAATTCCTAAAAATAAATTTAATAATTTTATTTTCGAACAATGATATACATACATATCGTAAATTAGCATTCTAAGTGTAAATAGAACATTTAAAAAAGAAAAAAATATATCGTGGGTTTAAGTCCCACGTTAAAAAAAAGTTTTTCTTGTTATTATTATAATTAAAATGTATTATTAGAAGTTCGTTGTTAATATTAAAAAAAATTAAAAAAATAGATAAAATTATTTAATTAAATGATTGTCACATTCTTCTCAGTGATCTCATTAATAAAAAAAGGATCCCTGAGATGATTTGGACATATGGAACGAATGGACGATAGAAGAATAGTTAAATTGGTGTATACAAGCAGTGTGAGTGGAAAGAGAAGCCGTGGAAGACCAAGGGAAGAATGGCAAAACCAAACCAAAAAAAAGGAAACGGCGTGATGATTAGTTAGTTAGTAAGTTAATAATATGATCAAAAATGCTTTTTAAAAATATAAGAAAGGAATGTAGAGCGGAAGAAGGTATTATGAACAAAATTATGAAAGGATCGCTGCGATGGTTCGGACATATGGAACGCATAGATGGAGAAAGAATGGTTAATAAAGTATACGTTAATTATGTAAATGGAGTACGGAGTCGAGGCAGACCGAGGAAAACATGGCATGACCAAATATTTCAAATTTTAAAGGTTGGAAGAAGAAGAAGAAGAAGAAGGTCATGTTAGAAGTCGGAGCAATCGACGTGCGTGTATAACTCGTTGTATGAATGTGGAGGAAGCTAGAGAGGTTTGCCAGGATAGAGTAGTGTGGCGGTCCATTCTCTCTGCCTACCCCTGTGGGGAAACGGCGTTATGATTTGTATTGTATTGTATATTGTATTTTAAAAATACATTCGTATTTAGTTTTATTCTATTAGTATTTTAGTGGAATAGAATGAATTAAGAAACAATGAAAAATAATGTATTATAAACTGAAAAATGTAACAAGAAATAGATGCAAATTGAGGAAAGCGTGTCACGATGAAATCAATCTAATATTAAATGTCGGTCACGCGAGGAGTCGGAGAAATCGACGTGCGTGTAGGCCACGATGTATGAATGTTGAGGAAACTAGAGAGTTTTATCAGGAAAGAAGAGTGTGGTGATCCGTCCTTACTGCCTACTCTTTCGGAGAGGCAGTGTGATGGTTAGTTAGTTAAAAAATAATACGTTACGTATATTGCATATCCAAAGGAGTGGAGTTTTCTTTGGAAAAAAAATTAACTAACTTACCATCACGCCGTCTCCCCGGAGCGGTAGGCAGAAAGAATGGAACGCCACAATGTTCTGTCCTGACATACTTCTCTCGATTCCTCTACATTCATACATCTTGTCATGCACGCACGTCGATTTCTCCGACTCCTCACGTGACCGACATCCAATATTTGATTGATTTGATCGTGCCACGTTTTCCTCGGCATTTCTCTATTTCTAGCTCCGTTCACGCCGTTTACATATACCTTCTTTACCATTCTGTCTTCACTCATTCTTTCCATGTGTCCAAACCATCTTAATGACCCTTTCCTTATTTTGTTCATAACACTTTCATTCGCACCACATTCACTTCTTATACTTGCATTTGTCACTCTATCATATACAGTTTTGCCACACATTCGTCTTAGAGATCTCATTTCTACTGCATTTATTCTACTTTCATCCTTCTTTTGCCAGTTACATGCTTCACTTCCATACGTAAGGGTCGGCACAAGAACACCATTGTGCACTGCCATCTTGGCTTTTTGGATAGGCTTTTGTTTGCGATGACAACTTTAAGTGCACCATTTATTCTGTTGCCTGCCCCAACCCTTCTTTCAATATCCCTCAGCACTGTAAACATACTTCCAAAATAAACAAATTCATCCACTTGTTCCAGATTTTCACCGTTTACACTAATGTTGCAGACTGTCATGCTTCCTTCTTTTTCGAAAATCATTACCTTGGACTTATTCACATTAAATTTATGATAAATATATCTAATAAGAATCTAATAACTAACCATTATGCCGTTACTCCAGAGGGGTAGGCAGAGAGGATGCACCGCCATATTATTGCTTAATCGGGTCGCCTCGGAGGTCGACATATTTCGTGATAGTGTGAGTTGCCTCAGGGATGCAATATCAATGTTATGATTCTTTCTAATTCTTAATCTTAATATTTTTTGTACTGTTTCTTTTATAAATTCTATTAATGTAATTGCAAACGACTGGAATTATATGTCTGTAATGTTTGTGATTTTTATTAAAATAAATTAAATGAAATAAATAAAAAAATAAACTAAATACTGCTTAGTCCTGACATACCTCTCTAGTTTCCTCTACATTCATACATCGCAACATGCACGCTTGCCGAGTTTTTCGACTTTTAGTATCTGATTAACCACCTATCGTATTTGAACGTACGTGATACGTTCACTTTGACTGTACCATTCTGCGCTATCCCGTATCACGTACGCGTCTGCGAAAAAGTAATGTACCTAAAATGTACAAATTCTTAGGGATACGCGCGTGTGCCAACAACACTTGAGTACAAGTCTTCGCAAATATGATAGTTTTACAAGGGGCAGGCGAAGTGTGCGGTCGAGTCTTTGACATTTCGTAATTTAAAAACAAAAACTAATATATTATTTAATTTAATTAATAAAAACAGCTTTTTTTGCATGATTCTCGGAAAATTACCAGAAGGTAGGCGGTTAATTGGGTCATGTAATGCTTTGCTTGGTCTTCCACGGCTTCTCTTTTCACTCACACAACTTGTATACAACATTTTAACCATTCATTTGTTCTATATGTCAAAACCATCTCAAGTATCCTTTTTTAATTTTACTTATGATACAATCATCTGCCTTACATTTCTTCATTATTTCATCATTCGGTTTTCTATCATATATCGTTTTCCTGCACATTCTTCTGAGTGATCTCATTTCTACGGCAATGTATTCTAATGATGAAAATGATGAAATACCGGCTTGTCTCAAAAGAAAGGTCTACGACATGTGTATACTGCCCATGACGACATACGGACTAGAGACGACAACTCTTACAGCAAAAAGTGTCCACAGGCTCAAGTGTACACAGAGCTCTACGGAAAGGCAGATACTTAATAATATCAATCATAAATCAGACGCCGCACCAGGGTTGCTGACGTCATGGGCCAAGTGGCAAAATTGAAATGGCAATGGACTGGACACTTGGCTAGACAGGGTGGCAACAGATGGGGACCCAGGATACTCAGTTGGAGACCATGGGAAAATAGGCGAAGTGTCGGAAGGCCACCGATGAGATGGACCGATGATATTGTCAAAAGGGTTGGAAAATCTTGGATACAAAGGGGGCAGGATAGAGACGAGTGGAGGAAATTGGAAGAGGCCGATATCCAGCAGTGGAGGGAAAAAGGCTAGCAAAAAAGAAGAAGAAGAAGAAGAACATACACGCTCGTCGAGTTTTCCGACTTTTAGTATCTGATTAATTTGGTCATGTAATGTTTTCCTTGGTCTTCCACGGCTTCTCTTTTCACTCACACTACTCGTATACAACATTTTAACCATTCTTCTCTCGTCCATTTGTTCTATATGTCCAAACCATTTCAGGGATCCTTTTTTAATTTTACATATGATGCAATATCATCTGCCTTACATTTCTCCATTATTTCGTCATTCGGTATTCTATCATATCGCACGCTTAATAGTAAACTGACCGATTATGGTTTAGGTCATAATTGATTTAACATCAGACAGAGGCTTGTGTTAACGCTATCCATCTATTTTTCACAATGTTAACGCTATCCATTCGTACGTACGATAATCGTTCACAATGTTAACGCTATCCATTCGTACGTGTTTTTGTTAAAACACCGACTCACGTCGGATTGAGCAAAACTTGCTTTTTTGAGTTAAGCCAGTGTTCTATTAACTAACTAACTAACTAACCATCACGCCGTCTCCCCGAAGGGGTAGGCAGAAATAATGGACTGCCACACTTTTCTTTCCTGACATATTTCTCTCACTTCCTCAACATTCACACATCGTGTCATGCACGCGTGTCGATTTCTCTGACTCCTCACATGGCCGACATTCAATATTTGATTTATTTGATCGTGCCACGTTTTCCTCGGTCTTCCTCTATTTCTGGTTCCATTTACATCATTAACATATAATTTTTTTACCATTCTTTCTTCATTCATTCTTTCATATGTCCAAACCATCTTAATGATCCTTTCATTATTTTGTTCATGACACCATCATTCGCACCGCATTCACTTCTTATATTTTCATTCGACACTCTATCATACACAGAGTATCCACACATTCGTCTAAGAGATCTCATTTCTACTGCATTTATTCTACTTTCATCCTTCTTTTGCCAGTTCCATGCTTCGCTTCCATACATACATAAGTGTTCTATTAAGCGTGCGATATATCGTTTTCCTGCACATTCTTCTAAGTGATCTCACTTCTACGGCAATATACGAGTATGCAAAGAAAAAAATACATTTGTCTAATTATTAGGGGAAAATAATGATATTCGTTCATGTCTGTACATTTGAATAGTACAAATAATTTGAATAAAGAACACCTTTTGTTGGGTAGGTGCCGTTCTGGCATGGGTCATTGCAGTGGGTAGGTACCTAACCTAACCTAACCGGCTAGTTAACGGCGAATGTGTGTGTGTGTGTGCGTAAATGCTCCCCCTATTATTTGTTTTCAAAAAACGAACACCTGGCCAGTACTGTCAGTTCACTGACACCAGCGGCAAGGATTTGCGAATAATAGACTCTTTTTATCTATGGTTTGTCTTTTTAAAATTTAAATTTAGAATGTTTTTATATTCGTTCTTTGTATGTCAGTGGCGGATTAGAAAGATTTTGAATTAATTAACAAGAATAATGGAAACCAAACTGTTTTTCTTGACACACTTTTCTCGCTTCATCAACAACCATATATTGTGTAATGCAAGCAGGTCGATTTCTCCAACATTTCATGGTCCATATTCAATATTTAATTTATTTGACCGTGCCACGTTTTTCTCGGTCTTGCTCTATTTCTGTTTTTTTTTAATGAAACTTATTAAAAAAAAACCTAAGTAATTAACCATCACGTAGTCTCCCCGAAGGAATAGACAGAAATAATGGACTGCCACCAGTTTCTTTCCTCATATACTTCTCTTGATTCCGTAACCTTTATACATCGTGTCATGCACGCATGTCGATTCCTCCGACTCCTCACGTAACCGAAATTCAATGATAGATTTATTTGATGGTCCTACGTTTTCCTCGGTTTTCCTCTATTTCTAGTTCCGTTTACATCGTTAACATATTATTATCATTATTATTTTGTTGAATTGCTGTTTACATCAGGATAGCACAAGCGAGTCGATGTAAAGGGTATTACAGCTATCATAGTGTTTCTCGTGACATGTGATAGGTAGCTAATCTATCGCCATTTTATTGTCACGTGAATTCTAAACCAGACCAAAGACAGTGTGACAATCACACTACCCTTGCCGGGAATCGAACCCGGATCCTTCGAGGTGGCAATATACTTTTTTTATCAACCTTTTTTCATTCATACTTTCCATGTGTCCAAACCATCTTAACGATCCTTTCATTATTTTGTTCATAACACTTTCATTCGCACCGCTTTACTTCTATTATTTTCATTCGACACTCTATCATACGCAGTTTTTCCACACATTCGTCTAAGACATCTCATTTCTGCTGCGCTTATTCTACTTTCATCCTTATTATGCCAGTTCCATGCAAAGTATTACCAAAAGAAGTATAACTTCCAAAAACTAAACCTAAATAAAAAAAGTTTTTAAACACAATTTTTATGATCGATAAATTGTCAGTACGCAATGTGGGAAAACCGAATTAATTATTTATCATTGATGTTTAACTTTATCACGCTACTTAAAAAAACTGTGATTTGTGTTAATATTATTCGAATTATTGATCTAATATTTGATACAAATTCTTTCTTTTCATAAAGAAGTTTTCACAAAAATATTTCTCAAAATAATCAAAATTACCCCACTAAAATGTGACAGTTCGTTGGTATTATTTTATACTTTTTGCGACTAATTTCATTCATGTCTCGTTTTTGCAATTTGTGAGTTGGCACGCGTGAACTGTCCGGACGTTATTTATCATTAACGGCCAACTTCATCATGTCCCACTTTCGTAACGCGAATTCTACCCTTTACTAAACGCGTCAAAATAATTATAACTTAAAAAAAATATTTATACATTTTGTATAAGGAAAAATAGCGTAACAGTGTATTGACATGTTTTATCTGTAATCAGGATTGAACCCCTAACCACATTGTCATAGTGGTATGCGCATACACAACAATACAGAATCATATCGAACGCTCCTATCAAATTTCCGACACTCAGGAAGTGTACGAAGGAAGGAAGAAACCTGAGACGAAAGTGTAAAAACGATGTATGAATAAAGCGGAAACACTATTGAAGAGGTTTAACCGTATGCTAAAAATATTTTAGAGTATAAAAAAAAGACATTTTTTTTTTTAACAATAATTATTTTAGTTGAATTTCCCTGATCTCTTAGAACAGGCATTTTAAAATGAGGCCCGTAAAAATAACTGACTTTATGAATAAAAAAATCTTTATTTAAAAAAAGAAGGTTTTCAATCAATGATATCTTCTTCGTTCTTCGTTCTTCTTCTTCTTCGACCACTGCTGGACATAGACCACTTAAATGTTTCTCTACTCGCCCCTTCCACATCTAAGTCATCCGAGCTATTCGGGCTATGGCATAGAAGCAGATTGAGGTTTATAAATTAGATTGTAGTAGATTAAAGTTGATTGAAGTGGATTAAAATATTGAAATAGATTGTAGTTTTTAGAAGTAGATTGAAGTTGATTGAAGTATTGTTCAATATATTAAATTAAATTGAAGTAAATTATAGAAGATTCTGTTGATTGATGTAGATTGATATATTGATTGTAGTAGTAGAAGTATATTGAAGTATGTAGATTGAAGATATTGAAGTAGATTGAAGTAGAGTGAATTAGATTGAAATAAACGATAAACACACGTGGAAGCATACTAAATATATAATAATAAAGAAATTTTGTATAATTTTTTTTTGTTTTCATTATTTCAAATAAACTTCTACCAAGAAATTTCAATTAAAAAATATTAATTATTTAGATGAACGTAGTTGAAGTATATTGAAATAGATTGAAGTAGAATGAAGTAGATAGAATATATTGAAGTAGATTGAAGTAGAGTGAAGTATATTGAAATATATTATTTTAGATTGAAGTAGATTGAAGTATATTTTAGTAGATTGAAGTAGATCGAAGTAGATTGAAGCAGTTGAAGTAGATGGAATTAGATTGAAAAATCTTTCGTGAGAGGCAATACTGTTTGGTTGACGTTAACGAATATGGTGGAGTACATTAATAAAATTCTTAAATTACGAGTGTAGCAGTATCCTATTGGTGTCATTATGTGTGGGATTCTGGTTAGAAATTAACGCGATTTGTATTGTTATGTTATTTTTTTATTTTACATTAATCTGAAAGATTCCGAAGATATTTTACCCTCATCATCGCGAAAACTATATTAGTTAAAAAAAAAAACATTTTGCATAAAATAAAAATTAGCTCTTTCACAAAAATCTACATATTATCAAATAATTATAAAAATTAAAATACTATATAGTATAGTAATTAATATTTCAAACACATATAAGTGAAAATAAATGATAAATCGTGTCGATTTTTTTAAAAATTTAATAATTAATCCACTGTTTTGGCCGAGACTCAAAGATACTTCAGCATTTTTAACTGTTAAAATTTATAACACTGTCATAATATCACAATTTTTATTATTCACTTTTTGAGAAATTTGCGAAAGCTGTTTCGCCAAAATCGGTTGGCGAAACAGTTGTCGTAACATTCTCAAAAAGTTATTAGTAAAAATTGTGATATTAATACTGTGTTATAAATTTTAAAGTAAATATTTTATATGAATTTATTAAAAGACTGTGATTTCATTTTAAACTATTAATTAATAAACTTTGTTTTTTGTGTCACAATTGTATTTTATTTTACGCCACAGCTGTTTCATCAACATATGTTGACATCATCGGGTGTTGCAACAATATTTCAAATGTCAAATTTTCATGATTTTTCAAATCTTTATGTGTATTTGTTCCTATGTAAATTTGAATAATTTCTTTGATTTTTTTCTTTCTTTTATGAAGCTCTTGCTGAAATTGAGTCAGGTACCTTCTTCTTCTTCAAGTTCCCTGTCGGGTCCCCCCAACGTTGGCGATCACCTCGGCGAACCTGTCCCTGTCCTGCGCCGCTCGGAACAGCTCCTCCACACTTCGGATGCCGGTCCACTCCCTCACGTTTCGCAGCCAGGACATTTGTCTCCTTCCGGGCCCTCGGCGTCCCTCAATTTTTCCCTCCAATATCAGTTGGAGAAGGTGGTACTTTTCCCTGCGCAGTATATGACCCAGATGTGAGATCTTTCGAACCTTGATAGTTGATAACAATTCCCTGTCAATTCTAGCTCGCCTCAGGACTTCGGTATTGGTAACCATGTCAGTCCAGGGAACTCTGAGCATTCGGCAATGGAGCCACATTTCAGGTACCTAAATATTTTAATTAAATGAGCGGTTAGTTACTATTTATAGGAGAAAATATTAAAGGTGGAAAATATAACAATAAAATAATAATCAAACAGTAATAAGAAGGAACAATTACACATAGTATAGAGTCAAAAATGATGAAACATAATAAATTAAAAACGATAAACAATAGCAGGAAGTACATAGATTACATTAATAGGAAAGGAAACAAAAGTTGAAGGTAGTATTATTATTTTTTAGCTAGATTGTACAGTGGAAAAGTTTTTAATGTACTATATACTAATGGGGAAAAAATGCTGATATAAGAAAGGAATGTAGAGCGGAAGAAGGTATTATGAACAAAATTATGAAAGGATCGCTGCGATGGTTCGGACATATGGAGCGCATGGATGGAGAAAGAATGGTTAAGAAAGTATACGTTAATGATGTAAATGGAGTATGGAGTTGGGGCAGACCGAGGAAAACATGGTATGACCAAATTAATTAAATTTTAAAGGTTATGACTCGCTGTATGAATGTGGAGGAAGCTAGAGAGGTGTGCCAGGATAGTGTAGAGTGGCGGTTCATTCTCTCTGCCTATTCCTATGGGGAAACGGCTTGATGGTTCGTTGTTGTTGTACTTTAAGGAGTGGGGATGAATATATTATATGTTAGCTTGTTCATTGATTAATGTTAAATTAGGGTTTAACCCTCCATTTACTAGTGTATATAAACTGCAACGAGTTGAAGTTTCGTCACATTTGATAATGCCTTTGAAAGGTGAAACATGTCATTCCCATAAAATAAAAAAGGACATCGAATTAATGATTTAATTTTCATTCGTATTAATGATTTAATATGGAGTGTCATGCCATGCCATGTCAAACCTATCCAAAAAAGCTAGAATGGCAGTGCACAATGGTGTTCTTCTACCGACCCTTATGTATGGAAGCGAAGCATGAAACTGGCAAAAGAAGGATGAAAGTAGAATAAATGCAGTAGAAATGAGATTTCTTAGACGAATATAAGAAGTGAATGCGGTGCGAATGATGGAGTCATGAACAAAATAATGAAAGGATCATTAAGATGGTTTGGCCATTTGGAAAGAATGAATGAAGAAATAATGGCAAAAAAATTATATGTTAATGTTGTAAACGGAACCAGAAATAGAGGAAGACCGAGGTAAACGTGGCACGATAAAATAAATCAAATATTGAATGTCGGCCATGTGAGGAGTCAGAGAAATCGACTCCTCACATGGCCGAGGAAGCGAGAGAAATATGTCAGGAAAGAAAAGTGTCAATTCTTTCTGCCTACCCCTTCGGGGAGACGGCGTGATGGTTAGTTAGTTATATCGAGTGTTATATCATTCTTTAAGAAACAATAAATAACAAATGTACAATTTTTTGAGTGTTTGAAAAAAATAATATAAAGCGTATTTCGTATTTATTTCCTGATCACACTATCTCCCTTTGGTGCGTAGACGCGTTTCGGATAATTATCTCGCCAACTTCGATCGTGGACCGTGACGTCACTCCGGCGAAAAGGCGGTCGCGAGAATCGAACGACTCACATCGATTGGCCGGGCGGGTCGATCGCAAGATGGCGGCCACCCCACCCCTCGCGGGCGTCCACGAACCCCCTGACCTTTATTCACACAGACGTGACGCTATTTCACCTCCGGAGATGTCTGTATGCAGCCTAACGCGCCGCGCTTCGGATTGTTGTTTGAAAAACATTTTTTTTTTATATTTGACAAAATATTTTTTGTTTCTTGATTTCTATCATACTTCTTCTTCTTTCGGTGCCGTGTCTTAGGTCCCCCCAACGTTAGCGATCACTGCAGCATAGGCATCTCTATCCCGCGCCACTTGGAACAGGTTCTGGACTCTTGTTATTCCTGTCCACTCTTTGATATTCCGCAGCCAGGACAGCTGCCTTCTACCAACTCTCCGACGTCCCTCCATTTTACCCATTAGTATCAGTCGAAGGAGGTGGTATTTTTCTCCCCTTAGCACATGACTCAAAATGAGACTTTTCTAATTTTCACACTCGACAACATTTCTCTATTGGCTCTGGCTCTTTGAAGTACTTCTGTACACGGTATACGGAGCATTATGTGGTATATCCACATCTCGAACGCTTCCTACCGGTTCATTACATTCACTTTCAGAGTCCAGGTTTCGCAGCCATATAGTAGAACAGACCAAATATAACATTGAATTATTCTTTGTCGGAGTTTCAAGATAAGATTATCGTTGCAAAAGAATGTTCTCATATTATTAAATGCAGCTCGTCCAACTTCAATTCTGCATTTTATTTCAATGTTATATAATTCAATGATTTAAAACTTCATATTTAATAACTGGTATGAATTAAAATGTCCGTTTCCTAGAAGTTTTATTATTTTATGGAGATGACATGTTTCGCCTTGGCTTGGCATTTATTTCCTTTCTTTCCTCCACTGATGGATATAGGCCTCGTTCAACTAACTAACCAACTAACCATCACGCCGTTCCCCCGGAGACGATGGATCGCTACATTGTTCTTCATCTCCTTCTTCTTCCTCAGCCTATTCCCGTCCACTCCTGGACAAAGGCCTCCTCCATTCAATTCCATGTTACTCTGTCTTATGCAGACTACATCCAGGGGACTCTAAAATGGCAACGGGTAGGTCACGTAGCCAGAAGCTCAGTCGAAAAACGGACAAGAAGACTGCTGACTTGGAGATCGTGGACATTAAAGAGAAGTGCAGGGCGACCGCAACTATGGTGGAAGGATGATCTGAACAGACACGTCGGAATAACCTGGATACAGTCTGCACAAGACAGAATGACATGTCTGACCGAGGAGGCCTTTGTCCAGGAGTGGACGGGAATAGGCCGAGGAAGAAGAAGAAGAAGAAAAAAAATGCTGTGATGTAATCATCTCAAGGGCGCAATAAAACGTAAAATCTAAAAATCTGAATATAAACGCTGCACCTGCTATTTGCGATCGGTTAGAAAGTAAAATAAAACAAATATACTAGTTAGGTTTAAATTTGGTTATAAATGAAGAAAAAAATTTTTTTTTCAGATTAAATCTGAAATCTGTAGGATCATTAATTCTTATATTGTTAATCTTATGACTTGGTTGTTAATCTATCGCCATTTTATTGTCACGTGAATTCTACACCAGTCCAAAGACAGTGTTACAATCACACTGCCATCGCCATGAATCGAACCAGGACCTTCGGTATAGCAGTCAGAGCTCTTACCGCTTTGCCACGAAGGTGGCATGCAGGTTCTATGCATAAAGTAATCATCATTATAAATAAATTCAATTCTTTCTAACTAACTAACTAACTATCACGCAGTTGTCTGAAGGGGTAGGCAGAAATAATGGACTGCCACACTTTAACCGATGCGGCACTCTATCATTCTCTTTTCGCCCCCGCGGGAGACGCGGTGTGATGGGTTGCGAACCTCCACATAATAAATCTAAAACAAATTATTAAAATACAATCATATAAAATAAAATAAAAGTAATATAACACATAATTTTATTTTAGATGGTGCACATGATGTCAGCTGGACCATCCGGACTTTTTCAATTCTTCACTAGTTAAAATATTTTTATACTGGAAGTTTTATGTTATTGTAACGGATTGACGTATTTCGCACTGCAAGGGCATTGAAAGAAAATTGAACATTTGAAAATATTCATAAATAAAAATTAAACGTCCGTTTTCCAGAGACTTCTTTTGTTTTAATGGAGTGACATGTTTCGTTATGGTAGGGAATTATTCAAGTTTAAAATATTTAAAAATAATGTAATAAGCTGGGATCTAAGCAAAATAGTTAGAAAAGTAGGATAAATGGAGTTTTACATCATTGTTCAAGAAACAATTTAAAACATTGTTTATAGAATTTTTCTGATACAAGTTCAATATAAATACGAAAATAAAGAATATTCCAAAGATATATTTAGTTTTATTAAGAATAATTTATAGGAGAAGATCGCTCAACCCAACCAATGACAGGTCATAAGTCCTGTAAGCGCCTCGGCCACCACCTTCTGTTCCCAGAAAACAATTTGCATCTTCGTCTCTATTGAGATACAATTAATCCTTGTAAAATAAAAATAATTTATCCGCAATGGGTGAAATCCAGTATTTGTCTACAAGAATTTGTATACATTCAAAATGTTGTTGTATAAATATAACTGGTACATGCAGGCAAAAAATTGGAGAGACATCTCCAGGAGAAATCTAGTACTGTATGATTTGCATAGTACTTTCACAGTACATTTAATAAAGGTTTTCTGCTTAATGCTTTCTAATCTTAATATAGATGACGCTAGTGTAGAGTGAACATAAAAATGTGAAAATAGGTGTAGAAACCTACCATATATACAAGTTCCAAAAAGTTTGTCAGACGTGGTGGTCATAACGGCGGAATGGGGAATGTTGTTAAACGTGAAGCGATCGCTCAACCCAACCAATGACAGGTCATAAGTCCTGTAAGCGCCTCGGCCACCACCTTCTGTTCCCAGAAAACAATTTGCATCTTCGTCTCTATTGAGATACAATTAATCCTTGTAAAAGAATAATTTAAATAGTAAGTCAGGATAGAACAGCGTGGTGGTACATCCCTTCTGTCTTCCCTACAGGGAAACGGTATTATGGTTAGTTGATCAATTGAAAAATATTATATACAATATAAAATTGAAAAAATCCTGCAATCGTATCATTAGTGCAGGCTCGCCGTAGACACAGCTTTCTGCATAGAAATTTTCCATTTCACTTTTGATTTTCAGGTGTTGTGAAGAGCGAGAGGGATGGCGCTAGGAAAGTCGGGATTATTTTCTCTCTCGTTCTCGTAGAGAGGAAGAAAAACGGGAAAATTGTTTCTGCGTCTCTTTTCGGCATTGGTAAAAAAATGAGTTTGAAAGAGAAAGCTGTTTTTGGATAAGAGTTAGGAAAATAACAGGATGTTTCAAAAGAACTTTATTTTGTAAAGTTTAAAATATATTTCTTTTATATTCAACATAATTTGTGTAGCGGATTCATAGAACAATGTTTGTTTCTTTGTAAACAACACTTTATTAATTTTTTAAATTAAATTAACACAAACATGTTTCGGACACAGAAGCCCTTCATCTGTGTAGTTAATTATTGTTCTTACAAAATAAATATTTAAACAATTTTTTCATGAATGTGGTCACTTTTGACAGATATCGAAATGAATTTTTTCGAACATTAAGGTATTTGTTATAACAAATATTTGAATAAATCTAAAATAATATTTTTAAGTTCTTCAGGCAGACTCTCAATTATTGGAATTGAAGATAAATTATTTGATTATTTATATAATTTTCTTGATTATTAATTGCTTTTTTAATTTCAAAAATTTCAAGATGATTCAAAGTTATATTTTTATTGACATGTAAAATTTCAACGCTTTTTCTTTATTGAAATATTTTATTTTTGAAATATACTGACAAGAAGGAGGAGAAAGAGGAGGAAGAGGAGGAAGAGGAGGAAGAGGAGGAAGAGGAGGAAGAGGAGGAAGAGGAGGAAGAGGAGGAAGAGGAGGAAGAGGAGGAAGAGGAGGAAGAGGAGGAAGAGGAGGAAGAGGAGGAAGAGGAGGAAGAGGAGGAAGAGGAGGAAGAGGAGCAAGAGGAGCAAGAGGAGCAAGGGGCAAGAGGAGCAAGAGGAGCAAGAGGAGCAAGAGGAGCAAGAGGAGCAAGAGGAGCAAGAGGAGCAAGAGGAGCAAGAGGAGCAAGAGGAGCAAGAGGAGGAAGAGGAAGTAGAGGAGGAAGAGGAGGAAGAGGAGGAAGAGGAGGAAGAGAAGGAAGAGGAGGAAGAGGAGGAAGAGGAGGAAGAGGAGGAAGAGCAGGAAGAGGAGGAAGAGCAGGAAGAGCAGGAAGAGGAGGAAGAGCAGGAAGAGGAGGAAGAGGAGGAAGAAAAATAGGAAGTGTAATAACAAATAAATATTAATAAGAATATACAGTCTTATGAGAATACACTTTCAGAATTTCCATCTTCTTCGTCGTGTCCTTTAAAAGATTATTTCTTAGATGGCCCTACAGACCATATCGAGCCTTAGCCTGGTGTCGTTCTGTCAGTGTGTCAGTTCTGGTGTCGTTATCGTTGTTTTTTATGGGGATAAGTTATTAGCATCTCGCCAAACCCCCTACTAGGAGGGCCAGGGTTTTTCTGTTGGGGATTTCCTTCCCTTAGCTGGGTGGTTTCGGTTTTATGGCGCCAGAAGCTCGCCATTCACCCTATCCTATCAGCTATGGCTGAAGGTATTGCCAGTGGCCACATAGAATGCAACTGTGGCATTTCACGCCATTAAAGTGATACATATTTCCCAACAAAATATGCATCTCCGTCCCTACCAAACTTTGGGCCCCAAAGGATCACATCTCTTCTATTTTCTTTGCCATTGTGGTGGAAGGTTTGGCCGACGAAGTGTCGTTGACGAAGATAGCTGGCAAGGTACAGCCCCGGATACAGCATTTAAAAAAAATTACATTCACTTTTTCCCCCATTGATGATGTTTGAAATAATTACCAATACATCAAATGGACAGATGATATGATTTGAAGAATGAACCTTTGTCAATCTAAAAAAATGTTAGCAATTCATTGAATGTGCAATAAATTTTGTCAACACCCTGTATACACGCTATGTCCCTTTTAGTCGCGTGCTAACTGCATAAGCAGGAAGGGGATGGATTATAATAGAGGGGTGAGCGCGTGCGCAGGTTCGGGAGCGACCACTTCCTACGCGAGGGGAGAATCCACCCTTCCTGAACGAGATAAGAGCTACACGAACAACGGAGCCCGAGTAAAAAGGGCGAGCTGTACAAACTGTTAACGGTTGAAAATTTTGGAGCTTTTTAGGAGACAGATAAGATTTGATTAGAATTGTGTTAGGTTGTTTGTTTGATCGGGTTTTGAGCGGGACGATAGCTGTAGGAGTAGGCGCTATGTAAAAAAGGGGGAGTTTGAAATTTGTTGTGATGTAGCTTTTTATGGTTTTGTGTGATGCTTTTGGGCGAAGTGTCGCGGGTTTGTAGGCAGCTTTTGATTGTGGGGTTTTGTTTTTGGTGAGGTCGGGCGCACGGGCAGACGCTGCACGACCGCCGTGGCGACATGTCGCGCCCCGCGCCCCCAACACGAACAAACAGCGCGTAGTGCAACATGGCGCGGTGAAGATGGAGTCCGACGACGGCGGGCCGCGCCGCCGGGACGTGATAGTGGCCCCCGAGAGGGAGGGGCTGACGGTCATCGTGGCGCCGGACCAGGACAAGCTCTCCGAGGCGGGCTCCGACGAGCTGCTCGGGGGCGCGCTGCGCCTGGAGCCCGCCTACCAGACGCTCACGGCCGTCAACGGACGCCTGACGCCGCCTGGATTCGACGCGGGGTCCTCCTACGCCACGCTCACCCCCCTTCTCCCACTGCCCCCAATATCAACAGTGAGCGACAAGTTCGCGTACCACGGCGGCAACGGTTCTTTCACCGTCATCCAGAACAACCAATGCCTCAACTTAGGCTCTCCCTACCTCCCTTCCATGGGCTTATCCCCTGGAGGGTATGGATCCCCAGGATTAGCAAGGAGTCCACTGAGCCCTCCTGGATACAGCCAAGAAGGATTAAGCCCACACAAGAGTCTATCACCAGCATCTTACGATTCAGCGTATCAAAGAGAACTCGGGGGCAGAAGATCTCCTCTGAGCCCTCTATCGGGATCCCTGCACAGCCCTCCGCCTTCGAGTCCACCGGCTCCTCAGCAGCTCCTACCATCACCATCTCCGCCGCCAGCCCCGAGTCCGCAGCCGCTGATGGGGAAGCAGATACTTACAACTGCTTCCATATCAGACGCCGAGGAGATAAACACCAAAGACTTAGCTCAAAGAATTAGTGCCGAACTTAAACGTTATAGTATTCCGCAGGCAATTTTTGCTCAGAGAGTGTTGTGCAGGTCTCAGGGGACATTATCAGACCTGCTGCGCAATCCCAAGCCCTGGTCCAAGCTCAAATCGGGGCGAGAGACCTTCAGGAGAATGTGGAAGTGGCTACAGGAGCCGGAGTTTCAAAGGATGTCCGCACTGAGGCTAGCTGGTGAGTTCTTTTTCAATTCTACCCCCAAAACCCAACACATAAACTTAATAACTTAATTTTAACAAGCCTATACATAGCTTTTCAATACTTATTTATAACTAACTAATCACATATATAATATAGCAATTATTTTGCTTATTCTTTATTAAATGCTTTTGAGTTATAATTTTCTTTGTCACCCACAAATAATATTTGATATCTAATTGTTTTTATGTATCTCATTTTCATACTATTTAGCAAGCATCACATTTTATGTATTTTAATGAAAATGTCGAGTGGTCGTGTTTGAAGGTACACGTACGGAAATGTTCCATCTTTGAACGTACGCGTACGAACGTACCCAGATTCCTGTGTTAATAATTTTACGCATTTCCTTTCTCACGTTGTAAAGTATAAACAAATCAATTTTTCATTCACCCACAAGGAGTTACTGCTAGTAGAAATGATGCCTAGAGCGGAGCATCCCTTTCACGCGCGCGGGGGCTGCTGAGGCTTTCTCTTTCTCTCTCATTAGGGGTTGGTTTCGGGTTCTGGGGTATGGTAAACGTCGGCGTACAGGCGCCATTTTGATTATTTTAAGGCAAGAAAGAGCGATGCGTCATTTTCCTAGAACGAAGTGCCACACTATGAAGAGTCATCTTTACATTTAAAACATAATGTATTTTCTTCACTCATTCATACTATGTTCATCTTATAAAATCCTTTATAAATCTAAAATACATATATTTTATTTCTTTGTTCTTTGTATATTACTATTGAAAACTTTGTGAAGTTGTCATCGCAAACAAAAGCCTATAAAAAACTAAGATGGCAGTTCACACTGCTGTTCTTGTGCCGACCCTTGTGTATGGAAGTGAAGCGTGGAACTGGGAAAATAAGTATGATAGTAGAATACATGCAGTAGAAATGAGATCACTTAGACGAATGTGTGTTTAATCTGAATATGATAGAGTGTCAAATGCATATATTATATAAGAGGTGAATGCAATACGAATAAAAGTGTTTTGAACAAAATAATAAAAGGGTGTTAAAAAGGAAAGAATGAATGATAAAAGAATGGAAAAATGTGTAAAAAGACGACCTTCGTGGCCGAGTGGTAAGTGCTTTGACTCCCACCCCAAAGGTCCCAGGTTCGATTCCCGGCGATGGCAGTGTGGTTATCACACTGTCTTTGGTCTGGTGTAGAATTCATGTGACAATAAATGGCAATAGATTAGCTACCTATCACATGTCACGAGAATCAATATGATAACTATACCCTTTACTCGATTTGGCTCGCGCTGTAATGATGTAAAAACGACGTAAACGGAGTTAGAAATAGAAGAAGGCCGCTGAAAATGTGACACGATCAAATCAATCAAATATTAAATGTCGGCCACGTGAGGAATCGGAGAAATAGACACGATATATGAATGTTGCGAAAGTGACAGAAGTATGCCAGGAAAGAAAAGTGTGGCAATTCATAATTTCTGCCTACCCCTTCGCAGAGACGGCGTGATGGTTAGTTAGTTTTCTTATCTATTTGAATAACCGTGCCTGCGAAAAGTAAAAGAAAAGATTTGTTAAAACACAAAGTGGATTCTTTATCTTCTTCTTCCTCAGCCTATTCCCGTCCACTCCTGGACAAAGGCCCCTCCATTCGTTTCCATGTCACTCTGTCTTGCGTAGACTGCATTCAGGTTATTCCGACATATCTGTTCAGATCATCCTTCTACCGTAGTGCGGTCGCCCTGCACTTCTCTTTGCCGTCCACGGTCTCCAAGTCAGCAGTCTTCTTGTCCATTTTACGTCTGAGCTTCTGGCTAAGTGACCTGCCCATTGCCATTTTAGAGTCGCCACCCGGTGGATCCAAAGTGGATTATGAGTGTTTAATTTGCTGCTTTCAAATAAACAATACTTCTTCTTCTTCTTCTTCTGCTTTATTTAGAACTGTGTCCTGTTATTTCTCGGAGCCTGTTCCTGGGATACAGATGTCCAACTGTCTCGCCATCTTTTAGGTAGTCTTCCTGCCGGTCGATTTTCTGTTGGTACTTTATTTTTCGGCTATATTAATCACTCTTTCAAAACATGCTCTTTCCACATGATCTTTCCAGTTGCGTCTTCTCAGTCTTCCTCATCGCACGACATCTTCTACATTGCAGATCTTTCTTATTTCAGAATTTCTTATTCTTTCTCGGAGTGTCGATCCCGCAACGGATCGGAGAGTCATAAACAATATATATATTTTTAAATATCTTGCTAGTATGTATTGCTTTTTTAAACTTGCTAGTAATATGACATACTAAAAAGAATATATTTTAAAGTATACCAATAAAACGAAACATTCGAATCATTTGTAATATTACGAAACTTATCAATTGTAAGATCTGAAAACCATAATTGAAAAAAGATTACATTTTGACAATAAATACATAAATGATTTATTTAATTGATTATAAAATGTATTTTTTCTGGGCAGCTGATTTTAACAGTATCATGGTGCATATGCACACTACAGATGTGTTCTTCCATGGGGTTCCTTAACCCTATGTGTCATGCAAGGGAAGTTTTTTCATATTACTGGGGTGACCCACCCCTGATATACATTAATGTCCATGATACGACACACATTATTTACATCGGATTATTTAGTTACACAGGGTGACAAATATGTTGAAAAAAATTAGAAATAATTTCAAAAATAGAACGCATTTTCATTCATTAATTTGTATAATCTCATTTTATACATATTTTAAGTAATTAATACGAATGAAAACATCAGTTTTCTAGAAGTTTTATTATATTTTATGGGAATGACATTTGATAATGCCTTAGAAGGGCGAAACATGTCATTCGACGTTTTCATTCGTATTAATTATTTAATATGGAGTTTTACAACAATGTTCAAGAAACAATAAATACATATTTTAAGATAACTATGGCCTCCTATGGCCATACAACTCTTGAAGAGTTTTAGCCTCCTTGATGATTTTTCGCCAAGCTCCTCGATCCTGCGCCTTTTGCTCCCAGCAGTCCGATTCTCCCAACCTAGCCAGGTCAGCCAGAGCATTGTCCATTGGCGCTGTCTAGGCCTTCCTAGAGGTCTTACTCCAGTTGGTCTAGACGCGTACAGGGTCTTGATTGCTCTGGTCTCTTCGGTTCAGCATACGTGCCCAATCCATGCTAGGAGACCGGCTCTCACGGTGCTCTTTATAAGGGGCTGCTGGGTCATCGTACGGATCTCTTGGTTGGTCCTATGCCTCCAAGTTTCCGCTATTTTAAGATAAAACCAAGAATATAGATTTTTACGAAGTGAACAACTTTTGAAATTATAACCCGAATCTTCATTTTACAGAGATTTAATTAATACAAATGAAAACACCCGTTTTCTATTATATTTTATAAGAATGACATGTTTCGCCTTTCTAAAATTTTAGAGCTAATGTATTTGAAAGTTTCGATTTCATGATATGATATAAAATTGAAAGACGAAAAGATAGTGAATATGATAGCTTTTTTTATATAGCACGTGATTCCGAACTAGGGTGGGTTATTATACTTAAAAACATCTAAATTGGTTTCATATTATGTATTTTGACAGCATTCAAATGATCTCTTACGTCTGTGATTAGTTGCAAAGCAATAAGCAATATGTGTTATGTTCATAGTTGACAATTTGTAGGAACAGCTCTATAAATATCTTCTTCTTCTTTGTTTCTTCTTGAGTCCTATGAGGCTGATTATGCAATGCAATATAGGGGAGTCTGGTGGTGTCCATTATTTGAACATATCCGTACCAGCCCATTTTTCGCTGTCTGCTCCATCTTATAATATCCTCAACCTCACATATCTGGATAGGGGGCGGTGGCGTGCTTTGGGAGAGGCCTACATTCAGCAGTGAATGACAGACGGCTGATGATGATGACATATCTCTCTTATTCTGGTGTTCCTCACGCGATCTCTCGGTGTCTTGCCTGCTATCGTCCTCAGTATTTTCATCTCCTAATATCCGAGATCGTGTTCATAGACGGACATAGAGGATATCGTTCGGTGAAGTAGATTTGCATACACAGCCGCATATAAAATCCCCTCCACACACCGTCCACCAGGAAGACCACCCAGGTCCTAGCAGATGGAAGGACAGTTGGACTTCAATATCCCAGGAGACTTCAATATCCCAGTAAAAGAAGAAGAAGATAACATATATAAAAATAAAGCGAAAGGCTCATTCCAGGCGACATTTCCTGTTATCAATCAGCTGTATGCAAATAGGACCCGGTGATTGAACCATGGCCCCGTATATCGATTGCAAGCACGTGTACCAAGGACCGCGTCACCCATTGTAACAGGGGGTCGATAAGAACAGGTGTGATGTAGACAGATGTTTTTTTTTCGATAGAGCGAGTGTACAATTGAAATAAATTGAAATGCATTTGAATTATAGGCCAATGAAATTATCTAAATTCGTATATTATATAACTTAAGAAAGCATTTTTTCGTAATTCGTATCTTCGATATTCTTCTTTCTTTGTTAATAAAGTTGGGGGAACCTGACAGGGCATCGAAAGAAGAAGAATACTTACCAAAATGCCGTTAAATAATGGACTGTCATATTATTAAATTTTAACATTCTAACGAAACAGACATTTTTTTTACAGTAATTGGGTTGAAACGACCTGTTATATAAAAAAAAAGATAATGCCTTCTTCTTCTTCTTAAAGTGCCCTGTCAGGTCCCCCCGACGTTGGCGATCACTCTGGTAAACTCTTCCCTATCCTGCGCTGTCCGGAATAGCTCCTCCACAGTTCCGATTCCCGTCCATTCCCTCAGATTGCGCAGCCAAGAGATCTGCCTTCTCCCTGCCCCCCTGCGGCCCTCGATTTTTCCCTTCAAAATTAGACTTGGAAAAGCAAAACAAAACTTCTAGAAAACGAACGTTTCATTTTTATTAGTTACTAGCTGACCCGGCAACGCTTCGCTATTGCTATATTAGAGTATATAAATACACCCAATATATATTAAAGAAATACAATTAAAGTTCAATATCAATTATTTTATTGGATAAAATGACATGTGTATAGGTGTAAGAATGTGTGTATCCTAATTCAGTTCATATCTTTAAAACATTTGTTTAATCCAAGCAAACTTGCTGTGAACTTGAATAATACTAATGTGAATTGAACAATTGAAGGCTGGGCATTACCAAGGTGGCAAGTTTACAAAAAGTCTGAAATGAGTTTTTGATGCCAATTGGTCTTAAACATAGCTGTGCAAAAGCGCGTTATGATTTAATAATATAGTGTAGTTAAAACGTTACCCTAAAGATGCCACCCAAAAAAAAGTTAATATTTATCTTTTTCAGCTTTATTTTTAAACCATTTTTGTAACGTCCAGTCTTAATTTTTTCCTTAATATTTTAAGTGAAATTAAAAAAACAAAAATATACTATATCACATTTGCATAAAACATTCATATATACCATTCAAGGTCATAATAATGCTCTGAGAAATACAATGTTTAGAGAAACAAAACTCTTGATTTTGATGTCCATTAGATGAAGCTAATAATGCACATTCACTTAACCAATGACGAAATTTGTAAATTTGTGTAATGTCTGGAAATATACATTGAATCAATTCTCCTTTGGAGTGTGATTCTACAGAAATCAGTTGATAATTTAAAGCATTCATTCCATACAATGAACTTTCATTGTTGCAGAATTTTACCCATTCCAGAAATATTTAAAATGTTGCATGTAGGTGTTTCAATGTTTTGTATCATCATCATCATGAGTCTATATCCGTTCACTCCTGGGCGTAGGCCTCCTCCATCTGATTCAATGTCTGTCGATCCTGGGCAACACGCATCCAATGTCGTCCCTCCATCGAAGTTGAGGACGTCCTGGGTTTCGGGTTACAGTTCATCTATCATCAGGGCTGCGAGCGGCATGCCATTTTAGCGCTGCCACTGTTCCGATGATGTCCGACACTCCTGTTCTGCCTCTAATAGTGGAATTAAACCAATTAATCCAACCTGTACATACCATTTCAAAATTAGTTCATAAATATAACAATCTGTCTTGCACATATCGAGGTGTGGGATCCATACATGCCAGTATCTTGCGTTGCGTGCCCCATCTCACGACATCTTCCAACTTGGAGATATCGTGGATAGCCGTGTTCCTCACCCTATCTCAAAGAGTCTTTCCTGGTATCATCCTTAGCGTCGGCATCTCTGCAAAAATCAAATAATTATATTAAAATGAGCAGTATATTAAAAAAAAAGCACTCGATCATTGTAAGATTGGCGTGGGAACATCAGACCATTTGGAAATGTTATATTACTGGATTTTTCCAACTGAGGCAGCTAATGCTGTATGTAAGGATATGTTTACCTATCACAGCATTTTTTTTTTCAGAGAAAATCTAAAACAGCTGAAGTAAATCGTCTAATCCAAAAGATATAGGTTATCGCCCTGCCAGAACAATTTTACATTAAAATAACATTATTAAAATAGATTATACCAATTCATAGAATTGTTACTTAGAATTTAACGTTTTTCCATGTAGAGTCATAACATAAACTAAAATAATACGTAAGTAAAACGATACATAATTTCATTTCTATTCGATATAATTTAGAACTAAAACTTTGAAATATGTAATGCGGAAATATAATCTGTATTCATTTCAACGGCAAAATAGAATAAACTGAAGATATATATGAATTAGAAATATAAATATTTTACTTACAAAACACTGCGCTGCGACGCAAATCTGACAGATCTGAGATAGGGATGTGCGATCCGCTCGCGAGTCGACTCAAAGATTCGAATCTTTTTGGTGAGCGTGTGAGCGATGATCCATAAAAAAAAGAGCGGCAGCTCAATGATCCGCTAGATCAGGGGGGTCGGCAAACTTATTAGCCAAAGAGCCAAATGCGTACTTTACAACGATTTAAAAAAAAATTGAGAGCCAAATATGTTTATTGATTTAGATAACCTTTATTATAATTTTTGCACTTCATTCAATTACGGGTACACTGAATAAAACATTATTTCATACTTCTTCCTGTGATGAAGGCGACCAGCCTTCTCTCCATCTCTTTGGTGGTCATCCTGGTGGTCGACGGCCCTCTGGAGTCTCTTGCATCACGATATTAGGAATTCTTTCTGGATCCATTCTCTCGATGTCTCTGCCTACTCCATCTCACTATGTCTTCAATGTTGCGGGATTTGCGAATTTATTCGTTGGGTATCCTATCTCTAACGGTTCTCCCCACAATAGGTCGCAGTCTGGTTCTGACAGTGTCTGCTCTTGCTTTGATTCCGTATGTTATTATGGGCCTGATGCATGTTTGTTTGTTGTTATTCTTAATTTTAGGCACAATTCCAGGTTCTCATCAATAAGACGACTTCGTAGTTTACTCTTGTTAAAATTCCGGTGAATCGTATATTATTGCAAAAGAGTCGACTATTTTTAAGGGATCTGAGCTGAATGGTTCCGCTCAGTAAAGTGAGCCGATTCTTTTTATATTTATATTTATAAATTTACAAAGTTAATTAGAGCTCGATTAATAACAAAAATATGCCTATGACCACCTATGTCTATCTATTAAGGAAGTGTATCAATATGAAAACGATCTGCTCAGGAATAACCCCGGAATCAGTCCACACACAGAGCGAAACTGCCTTTTATTTATATAGATTTCCTTCATTTTCGTAAAGTATTGTACGGAAATGTTTTGGAAAGCTTGTTTTGAATATGGAACGTTTTTTTTATATATATTTTTCTAAACAAATCCTTTCCAAAAAAGCTAGAATGGCAGTGCACAATGGTGTTCTTCTACCCACCCATATGTATGGAAGCGAAGCATGGAACTGGCAAAAGAAGGATGTAAGTAGAATAAATGCAGTAGAAATGAGATCTCTTAGACGAATGTGTGAATACTCTGTGTTTGATAGATTATCGAATGAAAATATAAGAAGTTTTATACATTTTTTTTAAAGGAACATAGAAGTTCCCGCCACATACCCGAGGCTGTTATAGAGCGTAGCGGCGCCCTTTTATCAGCTTCGCTCGTACACTCCTTGGGCCTGTCCCCGGTCCATCCGGGACTTACATTTAAATACGGCAACAACAAGGGGGTGCCAGACCACATTTAATCTACCCCATCTTACTTCTATGCTCTGCTGTACTTTATTAAATAAATAAACATAATATATAATACATGAACATTTTAGGAACATTACATAAAATATAAAAAGTATGATACACCACAGGAATATACAGCGAATGCGTATGCGAAAATATAAGAAGTGAATGCGGTGCGTAAGATGGAGTTAGAAATAGAGGTAGACCGAGGAAAACGTGGCACGATCAAATAAATCAAATATTGAATGTCGGCCATGTGAAGAGTCAGAGAAATCGATGACACGATGTATGAATGTTGAGGAAGCGAGAGAAACATGTCATGAAAGAAAAGTGTGGCAGTCCATTCTTTCTGCTTACCCCTTCGGGGAGACGGCGTAATGGTTAGTTAGTTAGTAAGATTTAAAAATGTAAAAATGTATAACTCTTTTTTTTAGATGATAATAACTAACCAACTTACTAACTAACCATCACGCCGTCTCCCGAAAGGGTAGGCAGAAAGAATGGACTGCCACATTTTAACCGATGCGGCACTCCATCCTTCTCTTTTCGCCCCGCGGGAGACGCGGTGTGATGGGTGATAATAATAATAATAAAGTTTGTAGTGAAAAAATTCACCATTTTTTTCAATTGTTTTATCTAATAGTTTATTTCAGGGCGGATTGTTTAACGAAATTCATTATTGTAGTAAAATAAAACAAATCTGTTATCATTTTTATATGCACAAGTCATTTTCTATACAATTCCGGCTTCAAAGCTTTGCCCTATCACTTCCCCTTCCCCTCTCCTTGGCTTGAGCGAGGTCGCGATATATTGATTGGTCGTGAAACGGCTTGCATCGCCGACCACGTGGTGGAAATCGTTATTCCGGTACCTAGCCAGCCGGTTCGTAGTGTTCGATTTTTAAATGCAGGACCACCTACTGCACGCTACGCGGCCAACGGAATTTAAAAATATTAAATGGAACACTTGACACTCAAACGCCATCTATGTTTAATTGTTTTTATTAAATCTTTTATAGAAAATAGGAATACGAAAAATTCTAAAACATTTTACGAACTTATAGAAAGCTGAGGCATTATTTCTGTGGAATTCCATAGTAATACACTTAGGAAATTTAGAATAACTTTGTTTATTATCAACAAAATATTAAAAAACACGCCATGTTTCGGAGAATACCTCCATCTTTAGGTGTAAATACGAGTATATAATTAAAACTAAACAAATAAAGACTAATTAAAAAAAACGCACTTAATATTCGATCCAATAATTTAAATTTAAAAATTAACATGGGCTATTTGAAATAAGTACTAATAATAATTTTTTATCAGTTTTAACTAATAAATATTGATAAAAACTAATAAATAATAAGAACTGATAAAAAATAATTCTTCGTGTTTTTCTTCTTCCTTGTTGTAGACCTATGTGGTCAGTTCTCCAGAGTGTTGCTCCTCCTGTGAGGTAGACTCCCAGCTGTCCTTCCATCTTTTAGGAGGTTTTTCACGAGGACGAGTCCCATGAGGCTGATTATGCAATGCAATATAGGGGAGTCTGGTGGTGTCCATTCTTTGATCATGCCCGTACCAGTCCGTTTTTCGCTGTCTGCTCCATCTTATAATATCCTCAACCTCACATACAGGTATCTCTCTTATTCTGGTTTTCCTCACCCGATCTCTCAGCGTCTTGCCTGCTATCGTCCTGAGTGTCTTCAGTAAAAAAATAATTTTTAGTATTTATTACAATTCTTCTTTAACAGCCGTTGTCGTCCACTGCTGGACATAGGCCTCCCCCATACTTCTCCATGTATGACATGTCATACGGGGGGTGGTTGGCATTACAACGCCACGCTTGCCAGACGGGTTGGCGAGGTTTCCTTCCACGTTAGCCTATGCATCAATATTATCCACCGAGGTTATTATTTCGCATAGTTTCCAGGGGAGACCAAAGTCGAGGAGGTGTGGATAGGTACTTGGGATCAGATCAATCCTCCAGCGTAGCATGCCCATCACCACGGTTATGGTCATGCACAGCTCGAAGAGTCAATAGGATCCCCATTACTCCCCCTTTATTACAATAAGCCCAGGTTAATTTTTAAATTTAAATTATTGTATCGAATTTGAAATCGCGTTATTTATATAAGTCTTTCATTGTTTAGTTTTGATTATATATTAACACCTGAAGATGGAGGTATCCTCCGAAACATGTCGTGTTTTTTAATATTTTGTGGATAATAAACAAAAATATTCTCAATTTTCTAAGTGTATTTTACGAACTAACTAATTAACAATTACGCCGTTTTCTCGAAAGTGTAAGTAAAGAGGGTAGATGTATTCTAACATACTTTTCTCGTCCCCTCAAACTTCACGCATTGTCGTATGACAATGCACGCACGTCGATTTCTCCGACTTCTCAAGTCTTTTTTCTTCTACAGGTCTTTTGAATCCAATTACTGCATACACATGTTTTTTAGGTATTATATTAATTCTCTAGACATGTGATAGGTATCTAATCTATCGCCATTTTATTGCTACGTGAATTCCACACCAGACCAAAGACACTATGAGAATAACACTGTCATCGGGAAACCGGGACCTTCGGTGTATCAGACATTGCCCTTGCCACTCTGCCACGAAGGTTAAACGTATCATTCCATCTAAATTATAATAAAACTCCTAGAAGACAGACGTTTTCATTTACAAATAATTAAATATTATTATACATTAGATAATCCATTATTTTGGCGGAAACACTTTGAAATTTCAACATTATTAACTGTTTAAGTAAAAAACTTTGTTATAAATATCATAATTGATTATATTTTGTAGCGACAGTTTCGCTAACCAATAAAAGCATCGTCAGGTCTTAAAATCAACTAAAAAATAGATCAGAAAGACTTAGTTTATAAATAAAATTATTAGGAGGGGAAGAAACTACACACAATATTGTAAACAATTACAATAAAGATGGGGAAAAAACAGTAATTAGGTTCAACAGTAACAGAAATTCAATTTTGATTAGTCAACAAAATAAGACGTAATAAACAGGGAAGCAAATAACATTAATAGAAAAGGTACATTAATAAAAAAAGTATAAATTAATAACATTTATTTAAAATAATAAATAATTAATACCAAAGAAATTGTATATTTGCTTGAAGTTTTTGGGAATACGTATTCGCTTATGTAAACGATATCGTTCTCCTGATGATGAACGTGTAAACAATAGGTTCCCTAAATGGGCCCCCGGCACCCCAGGGGGCCTTGGAGGGAGCTGAGGGGGTGATTCTGGCCCTGGGGAGAACAGTTGAGTCCTGGGAAGCAAAAAGGGGGCCATGAGGTGCTAAAATGTCCAAATCTTTCTGAAATCAAAAAAAAAATACTCGCATAGAGTCGACCCTTTTTTTAAGCTCACAACGACTTCCGGTCAGTAGAATTCGGCGGCAACCTTTCCTTTTTTAGCTCATCAGCGACTTCCGGTCAGTATAAGCAGCGACCAATTTTTTTCAGCGCATTCGCGAAAATTTGGGCATTCGATTATCGAATTCTACTAACCGGAAGTCTCTGATTAGCTAAAAAAAAGGAAAGATCGCCGCCAGATTTTACCGGAGCTAAAAAAAAGTTCGAAAAAGGTAAAATATATGTTTAAAACATATTTTTTCATTATTTAGAACCAAGAAGCATGAATAATAAATAATAATAATAATATGTTTACTTTTAAAGCGCCGTTTTTGTGATGTAATCACCTCAAGGGCGCATTATGACGTGTTTTAAAATTTAAAAAACTAAATATGAATGCTGCATCTGATATTCGTGATCGGTTAGAATATTAAATAAAACTCATATGCAAGTCGGGTTTTAATTTTACTAACTAACTAACTAACCATCACGCCGTGTCCCCGAAAGGGTAGGCAGAAAGAATGGACTGTCACACTTTTACTAATGCGCCACTCCATCCTTCGGGAGACGCGGTGTGATGAGTTGCGAACCTCATCGCCACCAATAGGCATCTCCCGCGCACACTTCGATCGTCCAACATCCACAAATAAATCTAAAAGAAATAATATAAAATTCAATGATATAAAATAAAATAACAAAATAAAAATAATTTAACACAAAATATTCTTTTTAGATGGTGCACATATGGGTTTTAATTTAAGTATAAAATATGAAGAAGATGGGTTTTCAGCTTAGATCTGAAATCTGTCGGATCATTTATGCATCTAAGGTATTAAGGGAGACTGTTCCAAGCCGGGTCGGCTATTGCAAAGGCTCGGAAATGAACTACAGCTTCATTCATTCATCATGTACGAGTACTTATGAAAATACAAATATTCAAGAGTGTTTGAGATTTGAATAACTTTTTGGAAACATCGTATTATGACAATAGTTTATTGCAACATTTCGAATGTATACAAATGCTTGTAGACGAATACTGGATTAAACCCATTGCGGGTTATCATTTCAAAGATTAATTGTATCTCAAAAGAGACGAAGATGCAAATTGGAAACAGAATATGGTGGTCTATTTGTTTACAGGACTTATGACCTGTCATTGGTTGACTTAAGCGCACGTTTTATGTAATACAACATTCCTCATTCCACCTGACAAATTTTTGGAAGTTGTATATATGCTACTATTTAACACCACACTTCACATTTTTTATTTCAATAATCTACACACTAGCGCCGCACTTTTCACAAATATATTTCGGGACACAAACTTCCCTTCTTCAGTGCATGAATTTTAAAATTACTATCTATCTAACTAACTAACTAACCATCACGCCGTTTCCCCGGAGGGGTAGGCAAAGAGCATAGATCGTCACATTTTCTATCCTGACATAATTCTTGCGCCTCTTCTACATGCACACATCGTGACATGCACGTTCATCGATTGTTCCTACTTCGAACACGGCCGCCTTTCATTAATTGATTAATTTGGTCAGGCCATGTCTTGCTTGGCCTTCCTCGACTTTTTTTCCCATTCACACTACTTGTACATATGTTTTTAACCATTCTTCCCTTATCCATTCGTTCCATATGTACAAACCATCTAAGTGACCCTTTCTAAATTTTATTTATCACGCATTCAACCGCCTTACATTCCTTTCTTACTTCATCATTAGATATTCTATCATACATTGTTTTTCCACACATTCTTCTAAGTGACCTCATTTCTACGGCATTTATCCTATTTTCATCCTTCTTCTGCCAACTGCAAGCTTCACTTTCATACATAAGGGTCGGGACTAGAACTCCATTGTGCACTGCCATCTTTGCTTCAGTCGATATATTTCTATTTGCGGTAATGACTTTGAGTGCACCATTTATTTTGTTTCCAGCGCTCCAACCCTTCTTCCGATATCTTTCTCCATTCTTCCATCTCTTGTAAACATGCTTCCCAGATAAACGAATTAGATAACTTGCTCTAATTTTTCACCGTTCGCACTTATGTCACAATCCGTCATACTTTCTTCCTTTACAAATACCATAACTTTAGACTTTGACACGCTTGTGAAACGAAAGATGTTTGTAAAAAGTTCATAAAATGTGCTGTGATATTACAATGTTTCCAAAATGTTATTCAAATGTGAATCCACAGCACAAAGTGAGGGCGAATATAAAAGAGAGTTTGAGATTATTTAAACTTAGTTCTTTAACTCTTTATGAATTAAAACACTGTTTTTTCCACTTCTGAGTTTATTATTCTCGACATGTTTCGAAGGCATACACCTTCATCATCGGGCGAACGATATAAACTTTTTAATTTATAATAGTAAACACGATAGTTTAGTGATTTTACAACAACAACAACAACAAACCATCACGCCGTTTCCCCGTAGGGGTAGGCAGAGAAAATGGACCGTCACACTACTCTATCCTGGCACACCTCTCTAGCTTCCTCCACATTCATAGTCATACACTCACGTCGATACTTCCGACTTCTAACATGACCAAACTTTAAATTTGGATTAATTTGGTCATGCCATGTTTTCCTCGGTCTACCTCAACTCCGTACTCCATTTACATAATTAACTAGTCAGTTTGAGAATGCCCTCGCAAGGCGAAACAAATTGGTCAATATTTATATAATCTATAATATATAAATTAAATCCAAGTAAAACCACTAAACAATTGTCTTTACTAATTAATACGAATGAAAACGTCAGTTTTCTCTAAGTTTTATTATATTTTATGGGAATGAAATGTTTCGCCCTTCTAAGACATTATCAAATGTTTATAATGCCTTAGAAGGGCGAAACATGTCATTCCTATAAAATATTAGGTCCTTACATATGAAATTGGCGTTTTGTATGGGAGGAACATAAAGTTGATTTTTTTTAAATATAATATATTTATTTAATCAAAGTATGTACCATTGCTATCTATGCATTTTTGCCATCTCATAGGTAGTTCATCGATCCCTTTACTAAAAAAACCATTCGGACGGGAATCAATAAAATCTTTGAAGTCGGTTTGGACTGCCCCATCGGAGTTGAATTTTTTCCCTTGCAAGAAGTTATCCAAATTTCGAAAAAATAGTAATCTGTTGGGGCAAGGTCCGGAGAGTACGGTGGATGTCTTAGACATTCCAATTGAAGCTCTTCTAATTTGGTAGCCGTCTGTTGTGCAGTGTGTGATCTAGCGTTATCATGAAGCAGCAGTGGCCTAGAGCGATTAACCAGCCTCGGTTGTTTAGCAGCTAGTTTTTCCATCGTGGTTTGCAGTTGCTGACAATAGACATCTGCCGTAATCGTCTGGCCAGATTTAAGAAAGCTGTAGTGAAGGACACCAGCACTAGTCCACGAAACGCTCACAAGTAACTTTTTTGGAATCAATTTTCGCTTGGGGCATGGTTTGGCTGGTTCGGCAGGGTTCAGCCATTGCGATGAGCGCTTCCGATTATCATACAGGATCCACTTTTCATCACAGGTAATGATTCGATTCAAAATCCCTTCATTATTGTACCGGTTGAGTAATGCAACGCAGCAGTCAACGCGCGTTTGTTGATTTGCTTCACTCAATTCGTGAGGTACCCACCTTTCAAGCTTTTTCACCTTCCCAATTTGCTTCAAGTGGATTAAAACAGTTTTATCACTAACACCGCAGCCTGCAGCTAACTCGGACGTGGTTTGCGATGGATCCGCTTCCACAATAGCCTTCAATTCTTCATTATCAACTTTGGTCTCCGGCCGTCCACGGGGCTTGTTCTGCAGGTCGAAATTTCCAGAACGAAAACGTTGGAACCAAAAATGCACTGTGTTTTTTTTTTGCGGCACCGTCGCCATACACATCATTAATCCTTCGAGCCGTTTCTGCAGCACTGGTGCCACGGAGGAACTCGTACTCGTAAATAACGCGATATTTCAAGTTTTCCATTTTGTAAACTGAGTGACGCAAAGAAAAAAAAACAATTGAGGAAAAAACAAATCAATTATAATTTTCAAAACACAAATACTTGAGTAAATAGCTGTATAAATTTGAATTTGGAATTCCTAACCAAAGAGAAGATATTTGAGATCAAAGTTGCCAGTACGGCAAAACGCCAATTTCATATGTAAGGACCTAATATAATAAAACTTCTAGAAAACTGACGTTTAATTCGTATTAATTATTTAATATTTTTCATCATTGTTCAAGAAACAATAAATAAATAAAAAACGTGTTTACTATTAAAAATGAATAATGAAGTTTTACAAAACTACCTCAACCATCAATAAACTTTTCAGTTTATATCGTTCTCCCGATGATGAAGGTGTAAGCCTTCGAAACACGTCGAGAAAAATAAACTCATAAGAGGAAAAACGATGTTTTTAATTCATAAAAAAATCGTCATTATAGAATTCCACAGTGTTAACGCCATAAGCTTATATAATTTTTTTTCTTACTCTCGTAATTAATTAACTTTATATTTAAAAAAATATCCATCCAAAAAGATTCTCTCGTCTCTGGTTATTTTCTTCTATGAATTATATCGTTATGTTGCTAGTATACTCTGCCTACAAATATATTCAAGTAAATGACAGTGTGTTTGTTAGAATTTTTATGGACAGCCTTTTAGTGTCTGGGGCAGGGCCGGACTCACACAATAACTTCTTCTTCTTCTCCTTCCTAGCCTTGTCCAATTTACTTGGGTTCTGCTCTTCTTGTATGGCCTCTCCAAGACTGTCTATGCTGTGTGGCATCAGATAAGATCTGTCTCTTTCGAGAGTCCTTAGAATGAGTCCCATCAATGTCAGCTTGGACCTATCACGTCTACTGGGTCGTGATCCGCTTCATTTACCGCTGAAGATCTTGTTTTATTTATTTATTTATTTAATAAAGTTATAAAAAATTAAAAAAAGGATCCCTGAGATGGTTCGGACATATGGAACGAATGGATGAGAGTAGAATGGTTAAAAAGTTGTACACAAGCAGTGTGAGTGGGAAAAGAAGCCGAGGACGACCGAGAAAAACATGGCATGACCAAATTAACCAATTACTAAAAGGCGGCCACATTCGAAGTCGGAATAATCGACGTGCGTGCATGGTGCGATGTATGAATGTGGAGGAAGCCCGAGAGGTGTGCCAGGACAGACCAGTGTGGCGATCCATCCTCTCTGCCTACCCCTCCGGGGAAATGGCGTGATGGTTAGTTAGTTAGTCAGTTATAAAAAATTACAGGAACATTTTACAACTTACAAAAAATCTTTTATAATCAATTGATTAATTAATAATTTAAGAGCTGAAAGGGTTGGAAGCAGGTGCAAAAATGAACGGTGTGTCAGCTATTTGTTGTATGCGGACGACGCTGTGCTACTTGCAGACAACGAGCATGAACTACAAGCCCTGGTGTCCAGTATGTATAAGGTATGCAAGCGATACGATTTGATGATGAATGTGACAAAGTAATGATTTTCGAAAAAGAAGGAAGCATGACAGTCTACAAACATTTGTGTAAACGGTGAAAATCTGGAACAATAAAATGAATTTGTTTATTTGGGAAGTATGTTTACAAAGGATGGGAGGGTGGAGAAGGATATTGAAAGAAGGGTTGGGGCAGGCAACAGAGTAAATGGTGCACTTAAAGTTGTCATCGCAAACAAAAGCCTATCCAAAAAAGCTAAGATGGCAGTGGATAATGGTGTCCTTGGTTCTTGTGCCGAACCTTATGTATGGAAGTAAAGCATGGACTCTGAGAGATCGACATGCGTGCATGGTATGAGTGTAGAGGAAGCGAGAGAAATATGTCAGGATGAAACAGTGTGGCGGTCTATTCTTTTTGTCTACCCCTACGGGGAGACAGCGTGATAGTTAGTTAGTTAGTTTACTTAATTGATATAATAAATGCAATCCGAATAATGACCCTGATCCGGCCCTGCACACAATATTATTGTGGCTATGTGTGCGTGTGCTAGTCGGTGGTAGGTACGGAGGGCTAAAATCGATAATGCGCCCCCGCCCCCACGAAGAGCGACCCCCTCTCCTCGCCAAGCCTCCCCCCGCTGACGCCCGGTCAGGGGGTGGGCAACAGGCGGTTGTAGGAAATTTGAATTTGAATTTAGAACGGCGGAAAAGCTTTCGAAAAAAACGCATAATTTTTGTTTTTATCACTGCTCATTTGATTTATAGTGCCAGGTAAAACACCCTAAAAATAAATTATGGAAATTATTTAATTAAAAACCTTTTATAATTTGTCTGTTTTTTCAGTAGTTTTATTATATTTTGTGAAGGTAATTATATGTTTTACCTTGCTAGGGCATTCTATTTCTTAACACGAAGTTTTACATCATGGTTCAAGAAATAATAACTGCTTTTTTAAGGACGTGGTGGTCGTAAGAAGGGCGGAATGGGGAATGTTGTATTACATAAAGCGATCGCTCAACCCAACCAATGACAGGTTATAAGTCCTGTAAACGCTTCGACCACCATATTCTGTTTAAAAAAAAATCAATTTACATCTTCGTCTCTATTAAGATAAAATTAATCCTTAAAAATGACTAACCCGCAATGGGTTAAATCCAGTATTTGTATACATTCAAAATGTTGAATAATTGCTTTGATAATATATATATTTTTAGTTTTAATTCTAAGTATTGGTTTGCAGCAGAGTCTATTAACATTTTTGATGGTTCTAGGGATACCATTTTTTATTGTAGTAGTTTTCTATTGGTTTCCACATTTTATTAAAATTACTATATCCATTTTTTAACTGTCATATCTCGTGACATGTGATAGGTTGCTAGTCTATTGCAATATATAATGTCACGTGAATTCTACCAGATCAAAGATAACGTGAGATTTTTTTATCACACTGTCATCACCGGGAATCGAACCCGAGACTTTCGGTGTGGTAGTCACAGCTGTTGCCACTCTGCCACAAAGACCGCCAGTTAATAATTTAATAAAAATGAAAACAGTTTCTTTTAGTTAACGAACAAAATTATTTCATTCTATCATAGTATGATTTTTTAAACAACAGAATAGACCAATCAAAGCACTTAAACATTTTGGAATTGCTGTTTATTTTCCACTTAAATATTAAATATCACGATATGTTTCGGCGGAGACCTCCATCTTCAGGTGTAATTAAGGAGAAAACATCATTAATAATCAGATTCCTCCATTTACTCCTTTCCCTTAAAATACCCTTTCTACTTTTAGACTTCCAAGCTCCCATTATTAATAATATTTTCTACGCAAATTAATCAATAATTAATATCTAGGCAAAATATGTATGTTTTATTTCCAAATTACAATTTTATATTTTCACTTATAATTATGTCTTACTATTAAAAAATAATTATTAGTTCTTCAGCAATTAGTCCAGATATTTAAAAAAAATATTTAAGTGGTAAATAAACGGCGTTATTTTACATTTGAAAAATGTATTTCAATGGAAATTCACAGTTTTAATGTCTTAAATTTCAATATACGAGTACAAGGGTCATCCGTAAATTAGTACCCGTTTACGCCGTGCGGAGCGCTGGTGAATAGAGTAGCCGCCGGACAAGTACTAACACGTCCAGTTGTATTTCAGCTGTCTGTGTGCAACGTTATCTCGCTGGTATTGACTGTGTTGTTTATGTAAATGTTTATAATATTCAAGGAAATAGAGAACGCCGCCAGTCGAAAAAATCGACGAGCGTGCATGTGGAGGAAGATTGAGAGGTATGTTAAGACAGAGCAGTATGGCGGTCCATTTTTCGTAAATTGTATTTTAAATAAAATGTTATACAAAGCAAAATAATATTTAAAGTTATGGTGAACATAGAAGAAAATGGAGTTCTATGATTCTTAGAAATTTCAATTTACAACATAACTAACTAACTAATCATCGAGAATTGGGTTCGATACCGAACGTGACAACAGTCTACTTTATAAATTTAAAACAATGCAAAAAACTATTTGAAAAAAAAATCTGACATATGTTGCATGTGATTTTTAGGATGTTTTAATTAAATTTGATTAAAAAAAAATTTAAACACCCTATATACCATAAAAGATAGCGTTCGTCAACCTTTGGCCCGTATTTTAAAAACATTAGATATCATATTCATTACTTTTGACCATAGATCATTAAGTAACAATTTTATTTTCTTCTTCTTCTTTCCCTTTGCCATTTTCAATCATCTAGGGTCGGCCCTCATAACTCATCTCCACTGTCAGGTTCTCGCGTTGGAGCTCCTTTTCCATGTTGGCCCACCATGTTGCCATTGACCGACCTCTTCTTCTTGGTTTTGTGGGAATGCTGAAATCTGAAACATTTGAAATTTTTTATTTATTCAATAATAAAAATCAAGGCAGAGATTCTTCAGACACGTTCTCACATCCATTTTAACACTATTGAAAAATAAAATAAGGGTTTTGATATCCTTTTTTAAAATTTATATTGATTCTCGAACAATGAAATAAAATCCAAATATAATACAATAATTAATCTGAATGAAAATGCATTCTTTCTAGATTTTTCATAAATTTTTATTGGAATAGCAAGTTTTGCTTTGCTAATCCACAATCTTAAACATTTGATCATGTCATAGAAACGCAAAACATGTCATTTCCTTAAAACAAATAAATCCTTTAAAATAGCTTTAAAAAATCAAACAATAATGGAAGATGTGAATGTTATATATTGCTTTAGTTTATGCATTTACTAAGCTGCTAGATTCGACCATTTTGCTCTAAAATTAGAGGCAGTTTGGTTCTAAAATTATAGTTTGTGTCTTTTAAACTATATTGAATGCCTTTAAGTTCTAAACTTTAAATTATGGTCTTTTAAACTATTAAATTAACGAGTTTTCAGTTCTTAAAGTTAGACATTTAGACCTTTAATATAGAGGCGTTTAGCTCTAAAATAAGGGAACGTTAGGTTCTAAAATTAGATGAGTTTAACTCTAAAATTTAAGATCGTTAGGCTCCAAAATTAGAGATGTTAAGTTTCAAAGCTTTGGACCGTTAGGCTCTAAAATTAGAGGTGTTTAGCTCTAAACGTAAAGACCGTAGGCTCTAAAATTAGAGGCGTTTAGCTCTTAAAGTAAAAAAAAAATAGTCTGGCTCTAAAATTAGAGGGGTTTAACTTTAAACCATTAAGCCCTTAAATAAGTGGCGTTAAGCTCTAAAAGTAAAGACTGTTGGCTCTAAAAGTAAAAACCGCCAGGCTCTAAAATAAGAGGTGTTTAGCTTTAAAGTCTTGGACGAATGAAAGAATGTAGGCTCTAAAATTAGAGGCGTTTAGCTCATAAAGTAAAAACCGACAGGCTTTAAAATTAGAGGGGTTTAGCTCATAAATTAGGGTTAGATCTAAATTGGGGACTGTAGGCCTTTAAAATTAGAGGCGTCTAACTCTAAAATTGGAGGCCGTTCAGCTCATCATCAACCGCCATCACCCGCGATCATTCTGTGCTGTTTTCTTGTGGTTGCAGACTGTCAGGAGAGTCCGCGGTGCTCGGACGGCGGCAATGTAAACTCGGAGGGCGCGGGGGTCCGCCGGCGCGTTGACAGGCGCGCCCCCCTGGCGCCCCCGCCGCCGCCGCCCCCGCCCTGCTTCCCGTGAGTCGCAACACCCCTCCGGCTCTGTGCCTGACGCTTGCACGACCCCGCGACCCTGCCTTACCGACCCCCGGGATAGTATGCCCCGCCGACACCAATACCCCATTTCGACTTCAAATCAAACATCCCCCAAAAATAGAACCACCTTTAAAAAAGATTATTTAAACAATTTCCCTTCAATAATGCCACTTTTCTCTATCAAATAGACAAATTTTCATTTTTAAATACTTATTTTCTCTTCCGATATATACAAATATTAAAAAAAATTAAAATACGGAAGGATTGGGGCAGGCAACAATGTGAATGGTGCACTTTAAGTTGTCATCGCAAACAAAAACCTATTCAAAAAAGCTAAAATATAGTTCTTGTACCGACACTTATATATGGAAGTGAACTGATAAAAAAGGATGAAAGTAGAATAAATGCAGTAGAAATGAGATCTCTTAGAAGAATGTGTAATAAACCTGTATATGATAGAGTACTTACTTACTTCCTATGGCCATACAACTCTTAAAGAACTTCCTTGATGATTTTTCGCCAAGCTCCTCGATCCTGCGCCTTTTGCTCTCAGCAGTCAGATTCGCCCAACCTATCCAGATTAGCCAGAACATTGTTCATTAGGCCTTAGGGTAGAGTGTATGATAGAGTGTCAAATTAATGAAAGGGCCATTAGATGGTTTGGAGACATTAAAATAACGAATCAATCAAATAAATCAGTTTATTTTCTCAAAAGATATTACAAACAACAATTATAGTTTAAGGCATCTTTTGACAATAGGTAAAATATAATATATATTATCAGGAAAGCATGTGAGATGGTTCGACTTTTTTTAAAAAGAATGGTAAAAAAGTGTATGTTAATGATGTAAATGAACTTTTACTGACGTTTACGTATGGAAGTGAAGCATGGAACTGGTAAAAAAGGATAAAAGTAGAATAAATGCAGTAGAAATGAGATCTCTTAGACTAATGTGAGGAAAATCTGAGTGACGAATGAGAATACAATAAGTGAAGTGTTATGAACAAAATAATGAAAGAATCATTTAGATAAAAACGCTAACGAAAAAAAAGGAACGAGTAATTTTAATATCGTTCACGTGAGGAGTCGAATTAAGGATCTTCGTGGCAGAGTGGTAAGAGCTCTGACTGTCATACAGAATGTCCCGGGTTCGATTCCCGAATAGATAATAATGTCGAAGTATCATAGTGTTTCGGCCAAAACAATGGACTAATAAAAATTGTGATATCATAACAGTGTCATAAATTTCAACAGTTTATAACCGGCCAAAACAATAGATAATACGAATGAAAACGACAGTTTTCTAGAAGTTTTATTATATTTTATGGGAATGACATTTTTCGCCCTTCTAAGGCATTATCCAAATGATTATTTGTTAAAAATGTATAAAGTAAAATCAATTCTCGTTAATTATCATATTCTGCTCCATTTGCTAGTGTATATAAACAGCAACGAGCTGAAATTTCGTCACGTTTGATAATGCCTTAGAAGGGCGAAACATGTCATTCCCATAAAATATAATAAAACTTCTAGAAAACTGACGTTTTCATTTATATTAATTATGAAATATAAATTTTTCGCCCTCACTTTCATTGGTTTGTTGTGGCATACAAACCTTTGTATTCGAGTCATTAGATTCGTAATGTCCAAGAATCACGTCGGGTGTACAAGAACCATTCGTTCTCTTGTACAGTGGCGCTTTCCTATGCAGGGGTCGGTAACAGGTAACTTATCCTTTAAGTGTATTCCTTCGCGGAACGTTAAAATCCAACCGAATCCAACAGAAACTCTCAAACATGTGTTTAAGATGCACCCACTTTCGCGTCACAACCTCTTTATGAATTTCCGAAATGAAGCCACCCTTAGCGAGGGGTGAATTTTTTTTAATCACCAGACTGGCCCTGTCTCTAGCCATTTGTAATTGTCAATTCATCCACCGGTTGTCAATTTAACGTTCCTGACATCAAAATGCTGTTGTTAACTTTGACGCTGGTTGTTGAAAAAATCCTGATCAATATAAGTTTCTCGTACGTAAAATTTCAAAATTAAAAAAAAAATATGAAAAAACGCATTTTTTAAAGTAACCTAATGAAGTTACTGAAATCTTTTGATGGAAGTGCATTTTTAAATAAATTAAATAAAACAATGTTTTTTTTAATAACTGCTTCCATATTAATGTTTAGCTTTTATTATGTAAAACTCAATTATAAATTATAATATAAACGCAATTGATCTGTCGGTTTTACAGATTATTTTTACAAATTTATTTCACCTTGCGAGGGCATTCTTAAACGGACAAACCAGGAGTTTGAAAATGCCCTTGAAAGTCGAAACCAATTTGTAAATATAAATAAAAAATTCTATAAAACCAAAAAAACAATCGCGTTTACATTGCTTCCACTTTTGTATATATTTCGAGAGCGACCGGTTTCGCCAGGTCAGCTGGCATCGTCACATTGGAATAATCTGACGATGACAGGCAGCCAGGCGAAACCGGTCGCTTTGGAAATTATGACAAAAATGAAAAAAAAAAAAAAATCGTTTTATTTTTTTTTTAAGTTTTTTCACGTTTTTTTTAATGAGATTTTCGAGTTACTTGAACATTATAATGGTCGAGAATGTTAGATATTGAATTGTCGTAGTTACGATAGTTGGCGATAGAGCCAGTCGTTTGGTGTTTCTCATTTAATTTTATTTTGCGAAATCCTTGAATGTTACCCCGAAGCATTTCTGTCTGGCGCTAGTGTTGAGAAAACCCACCCCCAACCGATCCCGTTCGCCCCCACCCCCTCCCCGCCTCCCGCTGACCACCCAATAGTTGCCACAGTTTACATTGCCGCCAGGTAAAGGAGATTTTTTTATTATTTCTGTTTCGCTTTTTAGCCGATAGATGGCAGCAGATCATCTAGAAGACAACAGCTGATTTCACCACATCAATCACTTAAATAATTGTCATCGGATGTATTTGATCCTTCATTCAATAATTGTTTAATTAAAAATAATCATATTAATAATATTAATACATTTTATCTTGTTTTTTAAACAAATGAGGTAAATAATGAAAACAAAAAAATATTATACAAAATTTCTTTATTATTATTTTTTATTATTATGTGGCTTAACTCAAAAAAGCAAGTTCTGCTTAATCTGACATGAGTCGGTGTTTTAACAAAACCAGTCGAAAAACACGTACGAATGGATAGCGTTAAAATTGTGAAAAATAGATGGATAGCGTTAACACAAGCCTCTGTCTAATGTTAACTCAATTGTGACCTAAACCATAATCGGTCAGTTTGCTATTAAGCATACGATTTAGTGTGCTTCCACTTGTGTTTATCGTCGACCGGTTTCGGCAGCATGCTGCCATCTCCTGGTCGAAGATGAAGATAAAATCAGAAGGTCGAAGATGCAACCAGAAGATGGCAGCAAGCTGCCGAAACCGGTCGACGATAAACACAAGTGGAAGCACACTAAATATATAATAATAAAGAAATTTTGTGTATATTTTTTGTTTTAATTATTTAAAATGAACTTCTATCAAGAAATTCCAATTTAAAATATTAATTAAATGAGGTAAATTTTGTAATAAATGATTAAAACGAATGAAAACGTCTGTTTTATCGAAATTCAATTCAATAAAAAATCATGAATTTCGGATATATTATATTTCATCTTTTTTTCGCAATTATCGTTTAATTAAAAATAGTATTATTATAATAATAATGAAAATTTAATTTTTGGAAATTTAAAAGGCCCTTTAAAACAATAAACATATTTAAAAAAACCGACTCAACTTGAAGACTACAGGGGAAAAACAAGAAATGTCAGTAGAAGGTTAATTTGAATAAATTGAGAATAAAGCTTATAAAGTCTATACATTTCTTAGCAATTAGCAATCGATTATCTGGCCATAGTCGATGACACACATGATTTTTTAATATGAAAATTTTACTGTGGATAGATACGTACAAATGCCGCTAGATGGCATTATTAAATTTATTTTGAATTTTAACTGACATTCTTTGTTTTTCCCCTGTAGTCTTCACTTAACTTCTAGTCACAATAATTGATTAATTTCTGACTAAACTCTGCCGCTAAATTTAAATTCCCCCCCTCCACATTTTTACTCGTCATTTAACTGTTAATATTCATACACTGAAGAAGGGAAGTTTGTGTCCCGAAACATGTTTGTGAAAAGTGCAAAAAAGTGTTGTGATAATACAATGTTTCCCAAAAAGGTCGTTAGCGCTGGATTTGAGAAATTTCGCAAACAAGCGGTACGTTTAAATTCGTTCATAAACGAACTTTTACGAATATAAGCGAACTTTTAAGAATATGATTTTTGGTTCCAATTATTTATTCGAATTCAATTATTTTGTTGTTGTTTGTTCTTCAATCTTCTTCTTCTTTAACAGCTGTTGTCGTCCACTACTGGACATAGGCCTCCCCCATACTTCTCCATGTATGACATGTCATACGGGGGGTGGTTGGCATTACAACGCCACGCTTGCCAGACGGGTTGGCGAGGTGTCCTTCCACGTTAGCCTATGCATCAATATTATCCACCGAGGTTATTCACACTCGATCTCTAACATTTCGCATAGTTTCCAGGGAAACCAAAGTCGAGGAGGTTTGGATAGGTACTTGGGATCAGATCAATCCTCCAGCGTAGCATGGCCATCATCACGGTGATGGCCATGCACCGCTCGAAGAGTCAATAGGATCCCCTTTACTCCCCCTTGTTCTTGAATAGTTAACTGAAATTCAAAAATACATTATGGATGCATAACGAAGATTTTTAAATTATATAATTAGTTAAAAATTCAAAGAAAATCAAAATAAACAATGATGCATAGTTTTCATTGGATATTTTCCGTTTAAAAAAACTACCAAAGTAATGTTTAGTACCAGCCCTGGTGTATGGAAGTGAAGCATGGAACTGGCAGATGAAATATGAGAACAGACAAAATCTCTGAGACGTATGTGTGATAAAACGATGTATGGTAGAATTTCAAATGCTGAGAGAAATGAAATGTAGAGTAGGAAAGCATTATGATCAAAATTATGAAAGGATCAATGCGTTGGTTTGTACATATAGAACGTATGAATGAAAGAAGAATGGTTAAGAAAGTGTACGTTTACGGTGTGAATGGAATACGGAGTCGTGGGAGACCGAGGAAAACTTGTCATGACCAGATTGATCTAATTTTAAAGGTCGATCATGTTAGAAGTTGGAAGAATCGACGTGCGTGTATGACTCGTATGTAGAGGGAAATATGTAGAGGAATCTAGATACGTGTGTTAGGATTGAATAGTGTGGCAGTCTATTCTCTCTGCCTACCCCTTCAGTGAAACGGCGTGATAGTTTGTTGTTGTTTTTGTTTAAAAAAAGTAAGAAAGGAATTTAAAGCGGATAAATGCGTGATAAATAAAATCAATAAAGGGTCACTAAGATGGTTTGGACATATGGAACGAATGGATGAGGGAAGAATGGTTAAAAATATATATACAAGTAGTGTGAATGGAAAAAGAAGTCGAGGAAGCCAAGTTAGATATGGCATGACCAAATTAATCAACTAATTCAAAGTAGGAACAATCGACGAGCGTGCATGTCACGATGTGTGAATGTAGAAGAGGCGCGAGAATTATGTCAGGATATAAAAATGTGGCGATCCATCCTCTCTGCCTACCCCTCCGGGGAAGCGGCGTGATGGTTAGTTAGTTAGTTAGGCATTTGATTATCTTAAATAACATATATTTTGTTTTTTATGATTTAATACGTATGATTTCCAACATCTAATAATTAATTTGAGGTTAGTGCTCTACGAACGTCACTCGTTTTACGAGATTTTCTGCTCTTGAAAACTTCGTCTGTAAATATGTTTTTTCAAACCCGTTTAAAATTTGACAATTAACTTGTATTCTGACTGTCAATTTCAAACGACATATTTCAAAATAACGTTACCGAGCATGCGCACTAATAATCGGGCATGCGCATTCGAAGTATTTCTCTGTCCACTCAAAATATTTCTCTCTCATTAAAAATATTCTCGTAATCTATTTTTAACATCCGAGTTTTTGTTTATTTAAATTATAATAAAATAAATATTTACAATACGTAATATTTAAAATGGTCCGAGGTATCTTAAATCATCTAATATTGATAATCATTTATGGAATGGCTGAAATGTTTATATAAAATATATAAAAATATACATTTTATGTTGTAAGTACATCTGTCGCATGCTAGGTCCTCGAAATTGTATAAAAAATATGTATAAGTAGGATTTATTGAATATATAGAAAATGCATATTTCTAAAATTGGAAAATATAATTTTATTTCAATATTCGTCTTCACTTTGTGTTGTGGATTCACATTTAAATAAATAAATTTACTCTTTGTATTTTCACAACACTTTATTTTACTTTTCGTAGACACGTTTCAGTTGTGACATTATTTTTATTGATGCACAAATTTTAAATTCATTTTATTTCGTAAAAAATCTGAAACGATAAAGATTTTGACACAACTAAATGTCCGTGAAATTTTAAATAAAGTGTGGCGAAAAAACAGGGAGTAAATTTATTAATAAAGTGGTTTATTAAAACTGAATAGTGTTTTCATATGAAACACTCACTATGTGGTTAGACGTTTTAAACTTATTGATATAAAATAAAACACTTTGTATTTAACCACGGTATGGTTATTAGAAGGGTGCTGCGCAGAATTCTGGGACCTGTGAATGACGTTGAAGGCTGGAGAGTGCGGCATAATGACGAGCTGTACCATATTTACAAAGCTCCCAGTTTCTCCACACAGGTCAGACTGAATAGACTGAGATGGGCCTGTCACGTGCAGAGGATGCCGTCATTGTGAACCCCAAAAAGATTGTTGGAGTGGCAACCAGGTGGTAGAAGACCAATTGGACGACCAAGGTTGCGATGGGGGGATAAAGTTGGGAGAGATGGGGCAAGATTATTACGAGTGTCAGATTGGAGGGTCGAAGCGGAGGACAGGTGGAGTTGGAGGCGAAGAATACTGGAGGCTAAGGATCGATATGGGTTGTATGTAGGGCCATCGAAGAAAGAGAAGAAGAAGAAGATGGTTATTATAACGCAGGCTTAACGCAGGCTGCGCGTGTGATTAACCAAGCTTGCGTTATGCCAGTTGGTTCTTATGGTCTTGAAACTGTTACATTGTCCAAACAAAGTGGCGAGAAACTACAAGTGACCCAAAGAGCCATGGAAAGAGCCATGTTAGGAATAAGCCTAAGAGACAGAGTCAGAAACGATACGGTGAGAGAAAAAACAAAGGTCGCTGACATCATCCACCGGGTGGCGACTCTAAAATGGTAATGGGCAGGTCACGTAGCCAGAAGCTCAGATGAAAAATGGACAAGAAGACTGTGGACGGCAAAGAGAAGTGCATGGCGACCGCTACTACGGTTGAAGGATGATATGAACAGACAAGTCAGAATAACCTGGATGCAGTCTGCACAAGACAGAGCGACATGGAAGCGAATGGAGGAGGCCTTTGTCCAGGAGTGGACGGGAATAAGCTGAGGAAGAAGAAGAAGAAGAATATGGTTATTATAATTGATGCCCAAGGATTTCGCTTGGACCCAAGATTCATCAGGGCAGCGTTATTACTAAAGAAAAACTCAAAATTTACATGTACATATAATATTTATAAAATTAAAATTAAGTTTTTGTTTAATTGTTATACTGCCCTGATGAATCTTGGGTCCAAGCGAAACTAGTTGGCATCAATTATAATAACCCTACCGTGGTTAAATACAAAGTGTTTTATTTTATATCTATAAGTTTAAAATGTGCTTAATTTGATTTTTAAATATGTCAAACCACCAAGTAATGGCTTCGTATCAAAGTAATTTCATTTATAGTTTCTTGAACAATGATGTAAAACCCAGTATTAAATAATTAATATGAATGAAAACGTCGGTCTTCTTGGAGTTTTATTATATTTTAGACGGAATGACATGTTTCGCCCTTCTAAGGCATTATCAAATGTGGTGATAATGCCACATTTGATAATGTCTAAGAAGGGCGAAATATGTCATTCCATCCAAATATAATAAAACTCCTGAATGACAGACGTTTTCATTAATATTAATTACGTTATTTATTTTAATCAAATATAAAATAATTATTAAAATGTTTCTTAAATTTCTATAAAATTCAACGATTTTTTTTTGTTCTTATGTATTATAATTAAATATAACGATAATTAAATTAATTTAAATTTAGTAAGAACAGGAATAGGGTTGTAAATACAAAATAATTTACAGTACATATATATGGAAGGTTTAATCTACGAAAAAAAAACAGTGTTATTATCGATCGGTGTGTAACAACAAAAAATGGTGAATTATCAGTTGAACTTGAACTCGTTTTTACAGATACTTGTAAAAAATATTATTTTATTTAGAACAACATCGCAAATGAAAAAAATATATATGTATCAAAATCAAAATAGATTTTGGCACTGTTGCCATGGTCAACGTAACAAGATTAACTGTTTTTTTTATTTACAAATTTGAATCGTTCTAATTTTGATATTTCATCATTATTCAATTTCTACACACCGTTTGAAATAACAAATTATTTAAAAATAATTATTTATATGTTTGTTTACTAATTATTTATTTATTTCTTTGGTTTCAGCGGCCCAGATACCTCAACGTGGCAGTGAGTATCACAAGAAATTTTATATTCAATATTTAATGCCTCAGCGTTCAAAAAGACAGTTAAAATTCATTTTGTCAAATTCAAATAAACACATAAAAAAAATAAAGGCTATGAGAGTTAACTTATTCTTTCTTTCTTTCTTTCTTCTAGAGAGGCTAAGTATTCTAGTATTTTATTAGTCCACATGGAAATAATTCAATAATATTAGATGTGTTAACATTTTATGAATAATTGTAATTCGGCCTTGTTTGTGAATTACTTACAGATTATTTCATAATATAGCAAATAAAATCGAATCAAATTTAAAGAATGATAAAAAATGAGTTTAAAATTTTTCTTGAATAATTCAAGATCTGGATCATTTCATTAGTTGGACTTATGTTGGACTTAAGTTGGACATAATTTGGACTTAAGTTGGACTTACGTTGGACTTATGTTGAAATTTAGTTGGACTCTAGTTGCACTTTAGTTGTACTTTATTTGAACGTTAGTTGGACGGCCGATGCCTGAATTTGCGATGTGTTTGTCTAATTTCCGTTGGCGAAGGCTGCAAGAGGAAGGAGGAGGTTATGGTTACGAGTCAGGAGCTGCTCCCTTCACCGAAGAAGCCCCGTTTGGTTTTCACCGACCTACAGCGCCGTACTCTACAGGCTATTTTTAAGGTAAATGTTAGTTACTGTAACCTTTTTATTACTTCATTTAGTATTAAATTACACATAATAATTTAGTCAAACAAATTTTTCATCATAAACACAATGGTTAAAATACTTTGATGGTTCATTATACCACGGTTAAAATTCATTATAAATTAACACAATGATTTAAATCTCACTTAGTGTTCATTTACACCATGGTTTAAATTCATTTAACATTTACAAAATTGTAAGAACCTCAATGAGTATTCATTTACACAATGGTTAAAATTCATTTTAAATCAAAACAATGATAAAAACCTCACAGACTGTTCTTTTACACAATGGTAAAAAATTCATTTTATTATACATTAATACAATGATTTTTATTATACATTAATACATTAACACATTTTAATGAGTGTTCATTTACACAAATGTTTAAATTCATTTTACATTAACACAATGATACAAATCTCAATTAGATTTCATTTACACAATGGTAAAAATTCATTTTACATTAATGCAATGATATAAACCTCAATAAGTGTTTATTTACACAATGGTTAAAATTAATTTTATATTAACACGCTGATACCAAACTTCAATTAGTGTTCATTTACACTTCTTCTTCTTCTTCTTCACTTTTGGTAGACTCAGGAGTCTGTTATTTCATGCGGGTCCTCTTGAGACGCTGAACTCCAGCTTTCTTTCCACCGTTTCGGGGGTCTTCCTGGTCGGCGTTGTCCGTTTGGCGTTCCAATGAGAGCTATGTGTGGTATCCTATTCGAGCTCATCCTTTCTATGTGTTGATGCCAGTATCGTCGTCTTTGACGTCCCCATCTGACCACATCTTCGACCTCGCAGATTTCTCGGATTGCTGTATTCCTAACTCGATCACGTAGGGTCTTGCCAGCTATAGCGCGGAGTGTTTTCATCTCGGTTGTCCTGAGCATGCTCTTTGTCTTGACAGTGTCTGCCCTCGATTCAATGCCATATGTGAGGATTGGTCGCACACAGGTCTTATAGATGCGTACCTTGCTGTCAGTCCTCATGTCCTTGTTTCTCCATATGACATCTTTCAGGCAGCCTGCAACCGCTGCAGCCCTATCCACCTGTGACCTTACTTCTCTGGGGAGGTCATTAGAGCTGGTTACTTCGCTTCCGAGATATCTGAATAGGTCCACCTGTTCAATTTCCTCCTGGCGTACGGAGACTTCGCATCTCAGTTGATTTCTTGCGAATGTCATACACTTCGTTTTTGGGATGGATATAATCATGTTGTATTTTGAGCAGGATTCATCAAACTTTGAGAGCATTGCTTGTAAGTCGCTTTCATTTTCGGCCACGATTGTGGCGTCGTCTGGATAGCAAAGCATTCCAATTACTTCTTTACCCAGAGTGTACCCTAAATGATGCAGTTACACAATGGTTAAAATTCATTTTTCATTAACACAATGATACTAACATCAATTAGAGTTCATTTACATATTGGTTAAAATTAATTTTAAATTAATGCAAAAATACACACCTCAATGAGTGTCCATTTACACAACTGTTAAAATTCGTTTTACATTAATACAATGATAAAAACTCAATTCGAGTTCATTTACAAAATGGTTAAAATTCATTTTACATTAACACAATGATACAAACCTCAATTTGAGTTCATTTACACAATGGTTTAAATTAATTTTATATTAACATAATGACAAAAATCTCACTGAGTGTTCATTTACACATTGGTTCAAATTCTTTTTTCATTCAAAAAATAATATAATATAATTACATGTATTAATTCAATTGTGAAAATATATTCACTAGCCCAACGATTAGATACGTTCTCATAATCATTTATTTTTTCTTGAACTATCATGTAGTATTAAAGAATATTCCAGTTTTTAAGTAGTTTATATATACTCGTATTTTAATGGAATGGCATATTACACCTTTCTGGGGCATTAACAAATGTATAATACGAGTTCTAGGACATTTGATAATGTCCAAGCAGAGAAATATGTCAGTCACAATAAATAAATACTTGAACTTTATGAAATCGACGTTTTCATAAACTTGTAACATTAATGTTTCAATAACACCGTGGTTAATATATAATTAAAGTTTCATTAATTTGATGCTTTAATTAATTATGTATTCATAAATACCACGGTAAAATGCATTATTGGTTAATTACTTAAAATTCATTATGATAAAACGCATTAATTACTCATAAACACAAAATTTAAACACATTTTGGTTCGTTAATGCAATGGTTAAAATAAACGAATAACTCATTTACACAAATGCGAATGATGGTGTCATGAACAAAATAATGAAAGGATCATTAAGATGGTTTGGACATATGGAAAGAATGAATGAAGAAAGAATGGTAAAAAAATTATATGTAAATGATGTAAATGGTACCAGAAATAGAGGAAGACCGAGGAAAACGTGGCACGATCAAATAAATCAAATATTGAATGTCGGCCATGTGAGGAGTCAGAGAAATCGACGCGCGTGCATGACACGACGTATGAATGTTGAGGAAGCGAGAGAAATATGTCAGGAAAGAAAGGTGTGGCAGTCCATTCTTTCTGCCTACCCCTTCGGGGAGACGGCGTGATGGTTAGTTAGTTAGTTAGTTCTCATTTACACAATGTTTTTAAAACGTAGACGGTTTATTAAGGCAATGCTTATATTAAAAAAAATAAGGGGAAATGTTAAAACTGTACTTGTGACACATTTTTACAAGAGATAAAATACATAAGCGTTTTGTTAATAAATTGAGTAAATGACAAATAATTCATAATCGCAATGGTTAATTGTAAAAATCAAAAAGATACCGCAGTATTTTTTTTTCTTGTATGAAGACTACAGGAGAAAAACAAGGAATGTCAGTTGAAATTCAAAATAAATGTAATAATGCCATCTAGCGGCATTTGTACATCGTAAAATTTTTATATTCAAAAATCATGTGTGTCATCGACTATGGCCAGATAATCGATTGCTAATTGCTAAGAAATATATAGACTTTGATTAGCTTTATTCTCAATTTATTCAAATTACATTAACCTTCTACTGACATTCCTTGTTTTTCCCCTGTAGTCTTTATATGTTATAGTGTTAAATAATTGAATGCTTTCTATAATTTAATATTTTTAAATAATATCTGAAAAATAGATTATGAACATTAAAAAAAATGATTTTAACAGAAAAACATTTGAGAAGATAATTATGAACGTAACATGAATAAAAATAGAAAGAAAAAAAATTAAATACGATAATAATAATTAATTATAATTATTATTATCATAATAATAATAATCAATTACAATAATTAATTATCGTATATCAATTTCTACTTTCTATTTATTCATTCATGTTTCGTTAATAATTATCTACTCATATATTTTTCTGTTATAACCATTATTTTTAATGTTCATAATCTATTGATTAATTCATATGGAACATAAATTAAATAGACAATATGTACACCATCTAAAAAGAACATTATTTGTTTTTATTTTAAATTATTTGTTTTAGATTTATTTTGTGGATGTTGGACGATCGAAGTGTGCGCAGGAGATGCCTATTGGTGGCGATGAGGTTCGCAACCCATCACACCGCGTCTCCCGCGGGGCGGAAAGAGAAGGATGGAGTGCCGTATCGGTTAAAGTGTGACAGTCCATTCTTTCTGCCTACCCTTTCGGGGAGACGGCATGATTATTGGTTAGTTGTTAGTTAATAATTAATTTGCAGAAGAATCCCCATTTATATAAAAATAATCTAAATTGATTTTTTTTGTAAATGCCAAAAAAAAAAGGTTTTAAAAAACAAATTACACTATTATGTTTTGTTTTTCGAACATTTAACCACGTTATGAACGATGATTTAAAAAAAAAAGATTGGGCATTTCTCTTTCTGCTTTTCTTTTCTTCTCCGGTCTTAATAATGATTGGTCTGCAGCAAGGCGACGCATCTCCTCTTCCACTCCGCTCGGTCCTCGGCAACTCTCTTCAACACCGCATAAGAGGTGAAGCCCATATCTCGGCAAATCTGGTCTAGGTACTCCTGGCGAGGTCGTCTTCTGCCAATCAATCCCTCTACCATTCCCTCCAATATTTTCTACTCTAGTTCCTCGAAATAACCAGAAGTTGGTAACCATATCAGTCCATGGGATACACAACATTCTGTGATGGAGCCACATCACTTAATTTATTACCGATTGTTTCTTCATAAATATTGAACAAATCATATATAATTACAATAAAAATGAATTAATTGTGTCTCAATAGAGACGAAGATGCAAATTGGAAACAGAATATGGTTGATCAAGGTGTTTACAGGACTTATGACCTGTCATTGGTTGCGTTAAGCGCATGATTTATGTAATACAACATTCCCCATTCCACATTTTTCTTATGACCACCATGTCTGACAAATTTTGGAAGTTGAATATATGTTAATCTGTTACACCACCCTTTACATGGTAGTTTTTCAATCTACACACTAGCGCCATCTATGAAGATTGTATTTTAAGCATTAAGCAGAAAATCTTTTTAACGCAATGTGAAAGGCTACCGCCATTAGCGCATTGCTAGAAACCGCTTGGAGATGTCACTCTATGCTATAATTTGGACCAGTTTTTGTTTTTACAACACGTTTTTACAAATTAATTAATTAACAATTGTTTCATCACAAATATTGAACCAATCATATATAATTATAATAAAAATGGTTTCTTCTTCTTCGATGGCCCTACAGCCCATATCGAGCCTTAGCCTCCAGTATTCTTCGCCTCCAACTCCTCCTGTCCTCCGCTTCGACCCTCCAATCTAACACTCTTAACAATCTTGTTCCATCTCTCCCAACTTCATCCTCCCATCGCAGCCTTGGTCGTCCAATTGGTCTTCTACCACCTGGGTACCAGTCCAGCAATCTTTTTGGGGTTCGCGATGACGGCATCCTCTGCACGTGACCGGCCCATCTCAGTCTATTCAGTCTGACCTGTGTGGAGAGACTGGGAGCTTTGTAAATATAGTACAGCTCGTCATTATGCCGCACTCTCCAGCCTTCACCGTCATTCACAGGCCCCAGAATTCTGCGCAGCACCCTTCTCTCAAAAGTATCCAGTCGCTCTGCAGATTTCGCTGTCATTGTCCACGCCTCACACCTATAGGTTTGCACACGCATGGTTTCTACATTATTTTATTCGCTGTTTTCAGGAAACCAAGCGTCCCTCCAAAGAGATGCAGGTGACGATCGCCCGGCAGCTGGGCTTGGAGCCCACGACGGTGGGGAACTTCTTCATGAACGCCCGCCGCCGCTCCATGGACAAATGGAAGGACGACGACGCGCCCAGCTCGCAGGGCTCCCCGGGCGGGAGCAACAACAACGGCCTGCTGCACGACGACGACCTGGACCTGGAAGACCCCGACCAAGACCTCGACGACCAGAACGGGGACCTCTTGTGACACAGCGCGAACGGGCAGGTGCACCCAGGGCTGTCCCTGGGCGATAGGCACTTGCTCGTGCTATAATTCGGATAAGTCAATCCTCCCCCGAGGATCTGATACGGGATCCACATGTGATCTTGCTGAATCGTGGACTCTATAAAAATATTAGTGATACTGCCAGATTACGGGAAGAAAGTTGGTGGTATTGAAATGACGTGTATTTTGTGTTTAATTCGTTTTTTCAAGCTGTCATTAGCAATGAATTATGGATTTCCACAGTATTAACACTGTGGAAACCTTTAATAATGAACTTAATGTTGGGTTCGTTTTTTATGTTTCTATCAGATAACGCTTACTAAAATCAGCATTTTGGATTTCCACAGTGTTAACATTGTGGAAATCCAAAACGCTGAATTTTGTGTTTGTTCATTTATTATGTTTTCAACAGAAAGCTCAAATTATAAATCTGGATTATGGATTTCCACAGTGTTAACACTGTGGAAACATACATAGCTGAATTCAATATTTTTGTTTCGTTTTTCAAATGTTTTCATCTAGCTAGTAATTTGAAAATAAATTCACAAATATGGGTTTTCAGTGTTTACACCGCGGAAACTCAAAATTTATAACCCTTACTAAAATCTGCATGTTGGATTTCCACAGTGTTAACATTGGAAAAAACTAAACGCTGAATTTTAAGTTTATTTCATTTATTTTGTTTCCATCAGAGAGCCTGCATTAAAAATCAGGATTATGGATTTCCACAGTGTTAACACTGTGAAAACATACATTCTCCTTCTTCTTCTTCCTCAGCCATCTCTCCACTGCTGGATATACGCCTCCTCCATTTTCTTCCACTCCACTCTATCTAGAGCTTTTATTTTCCATATTCTACCCGTGACAGGGATAATGTCGTCGGCCCATCTTTTTTGGGTTCGGCCCACTCTTCTTTTTCTATCCCATGGTCTCCATTTGAGGACTCTGGATGCCCATCAATCTGTTCCCTGTCTGGCGACATGACCTGCCCACTGCCATTTCTGCTTAGCGACGAGGTCCATTATGTCTATGACTTTTGTTCGGCGTCTTATTTCTTCATTTATTATTTTGCCTTTTAGACGTACGCCTAACATTTGCATACATTGCTGAATTAAAAAAAAATTGTATCGCTTTTCAACTAGCCATTATTGGTAATTCGAAAATAAATTCACAATCATGGGTTTTCAGTGTTAACACTGCGGAAACCCAAAATTAATTTTTCACTGATGTAGGGTGACTCATAGCACAGAAATCTCGGCCTAACTCAATACAAATTTGTCTTCAATATTTTGATTTTGTTTATTACATATTTATTTCAGTAAAAAAACCTTTCTTCTAAAAAAGCTGCCTTATTGAAATAGTTTTTAACACTTGAAAAGACGAATTAAATAGTTCTTTGATTATGATTCGGACTGTACTACATTATTCTAGTCAAATTTTAGTGGAATATATGTGTTACTTTTATGAAAGTGCCATTCTTCAGTTTTTTTTTTCTTGGTGAAACCTTTTTCAGTTTATTAGATATGGTTAAAAAATCAAAAGCAATATTACTATTATTTAGTATTGATATTAATAAAATTAAATACACTTTCAAATCGTCTTGACATTAAATTCAAAATTTAGCCAAAGGAATTATCGGAATAAAATTAACGATAAATCTTGTTGCCTTTTGCACTTTAAAAATGTATTGTCGTTTAAAACTAAGTCGTCGTTTTATTTGAGCTACGTAAATCATAAAAAAAATGTTTTTTGTATTTTTTCACTGTGTTTAGTATTTAACCGTTGTGTTCATGTATTCATACTAGATAACCATTGAGTTTATGAAGTATGTTTTTTGTATTTTAACCTTTGAGTTAACGTGTTTTCTAACTTTTTAACCGTTTTATTAACGAATACTGTCTTTTTTGTATAAATAAAATTCATTTGGGTAAACGCAATCGCCTTTTAAGCTGTAAACCAAAAATATATATAATTAATTACTTGCACAAAGAAATAAGTTCTTTTAGTTGTATTTTCATACAATATTCCATTACATATTAAGAAAAAACGATAAATACTCATTAAATTTATTAAAAGAAATCATTTTAATTTAAATAAAATAAAGAAATACAATTTAAATAATTGAGTACGTACATTCCAAATTATTCCATTTTCTAAACATTAATTTAAATCGTGAAAAAACTTTGGAAAAATTGTGTTTTAAAGACATTCCACAGTGAATTTTCACGTTCATAGTTATTTTAATACTGTGAATATTTTGAAAATTCAATTTTGACACTAAAAGAATTATTTAAAATATTTATATTACCATTCCATAATGTTTAGTTATAAATATGATACAATATTTCGCTAAAAATAAATTCTAATACATGTAACAAAAACTTTTGTAACACAGAGAGTGTTTTAAAAAAATATATGGTATTTAAAACTTCATGGTAGAAGTTCATTGTTAATAATAAAAATAATAAAAAAATGTAAAAAATCTTTTTAAAATGTTTATTAATTTAAAATCCACTAAAAGAAGATTCTTAGAAGATGGCAGCGAGCTGCCAAAACTGTCGATCACTAAAATGAAATAATTAGTGGATTTTAACTAAATATACATTTAAAAAATATTATATATATTTTTTGTTATTATTAACAGTGTTTTAAATTAAAAATTCTAGTCACTATTGAATAATAAAACACTGTGGTTCATCTAATCAATTAAACATGAAACATTATACTAGTCACCTATGTACAACGCAAATAATAAATAAAATACAAATTATTGTTTACTTTAATATAAGCCGTATTATTTACAATACATAGATTAAAGACATAAAATAATCCATTGTAAAATATCAGGTTATTGTAAAATTTATTTATTTTAAAATTATCGTTTCAGAAGTAAAGAAATCACTGTTTTTAAAAACTATAAATTCTTAAAATATGCAATGGATATTTGATTTAAATATACTGTATTTTTTTAATAAGCGATATATAAGATGCTTTTCTAATTGAAAAAATAACATGATTTGAACAATATCTTCTCATTTGTAACATAACACTTTTTTTAAAAGTCTTGAAATAATTGTATTATACAATATCACTTAATTGTAAAATTAATTTATTTTAAAGTTTTCAGTTCATAATGTTTCTTTCTAGTAAAGAATTCACTGTTTTAAAATACTTTAAACAATTCAAAGGATATTTAATTTAAATAAACTGTTATTTTTAATGTATACAAATACTGGATTTTTACCCATTGCGGGTTAATCATTTTTAAGCATTAATTGTATCTCAATAGAGACGAAGTCAATTTTTTTTTTTAATAGATGGCGCTAGTGTAGATTGAACAAAAAAATGTGAAGTGTTTCTTAACATAGTAGCATATACACAAGTTCCAAAAAATGGTCAGACGTGGTGGTCGTAAGAAAGGCGGAATGGGGAATGTTGTAAACATAAAGTTGTTAACACAATATCTTTCTTTCGGAGTTATTCCACATTTTATATCCCACGTGCCTTCACTCTTCACCCCCAAAAATACTGCTTTGAAGAACATTCCGTCTCTTCGAATCTTAGACGAATAAAAGTGATATTTTTCATGTTACCTTTTCGTCGTTTATAGATTCGGTAAATCCCCGTTGTTATAGTAACCGGCTTAAATCTTTTGTGTTTAGACCAGAGGTTCCCAAACTTTTTTGTCATCAATGTTGTTATCGCTTAACTCAACCAATGACAGGTCTTGTAAACGCCTCGACTACCATATTCTGTTTCCAAAAAAATTACATCTTCCTCTCTACTGAGATACAATTAATCCTTAAATAAACTGTATTTTATTTAATAAGCGATCTACTAAGAAGCTTAAAATGAAGTGTTGTGTTATAAAAAAATGACAATTATGATTCCGCAACACAAAGTAATGGTTAATATGAAGAAAAAAACTTTAAAACAAAGGAAAATTTGTTGAAACACGTGGTTATTAATAATTTAAATGTTTCATAAAAATAAATTTTAAAGATTTTTATTGAAAAAACCACGTTTAATAATGTTTTTTTATGGAAAAGCTGATGTTTCTAATTCAACACATATTTTAAAAAGTAATAATTAAAAAAAATAAACTATAATGTTTGAATTGATTTGTTGCGGTCGACAGTAAATTTGAAATAATCAAAAATGACATTTTTATATATACTCGTATGTATTTGTATATCAGAGGTGTGATTAATATGTGTTTTTATGGGTCTACAATAAAGGATGCGAAAAGGATTGCGGAGATGAAAAGTGAACCAAAAATTACGTAATGTGAAAGTGAAGACTTGAACTATTATTGTGGCATATAAATAAAAAAGAAAGAAAACTATTTTTACGAAAAAACGAAAGAAAAAGTTGTTGTAGCAGAAGACGGGAGAAATGCAATATAAATAGAGAAAACACCTGAATTACATTTTAAAAATTATCAAAGCACTTAGTTTTTTAAAAGGTTTAGATATTCTCAAAATTTCATATTTAATTGTTAAAATTTATGTTTCATATAATTAATGTTTTAAGAATACTTTTTAAAACAAGTCAAATAATATTTTTTCTTCAAATTTATCTATGTAAAAAAAATCAACTCGAAAACACTGTTTTTATATATTGTTTCTTGAACAAAGATGTAAAACTCCATATTAAATAATTAATACGAAAGAAAACGTCAGTTTTCTAGATGTTTGATTATATTTTATGGGAATGACATGTTTCGCCCTTCTAAGGCATTATCAAATGTCTGTTTTAATATGATACAAAAATGCGTTGTTACTGTAGATACGCAATAACAAAAAACTTGAATATCGGATATACGATTTTTACTTTTATAGATCAAAAATTTACTGGCATCAATAATTATATTTTATCAGAAGAAGATTACAAAATCCTACATAAAAATTAAATAATTGTAAATTTAAATTCACTTTTAATTGAAATATTTATATTAACATACCAACCTGTCTGTCTGGTGATACCCGGAGATCGACGTCTATCATATTAGTGAAAGTACGTTCAGAAGGCAAATACTCTTAATTCTGGAGAGTATCCTGTCTTCCTAATGTCGAACCGTCTCTCATGCGTTTCTGGTAGTATACTATACACAAAATATTATTTTATCTGTTCTCAATAGATGTCTTAAAAAATAATTTTGTAATGTCTATTGTTGAAATAAACTGATTTGATTTGATTTGATTTGATAATTTAAAAAATATTCATTTTAATTAAATAAAACAGATTTAAAAATACGAGTGAAAACGTATGTTTTCTTGACATTTGTTTTCGTGTTTCGCCTGTCTAAGATCAAATGTCTTGTTTGATTGACATTTGATAATGCCATTAGTCAGGCGAAACATGTCATTCGATCGAATCAATCGAAGGTCCCGGGTTCGATTCCCGGCAATGGCAGTGTGATTGTCACACTGTCTTTGGTCTGGTGTAGAATTCACGTGGCAATAAAAAAGCGAAAGATTAGCTACCTATCATATGTCATGAGAATCAATATAATAGCTAAAATAAATTGTATACAGTAATTGGGTTCAAACGACCTGTTTTTTACAAGGCGAAAAAACTACATACAACAAAACTTCTATAAAACAGACGTTTTCATTCGTATTAAATTATATATAAGGAGTTTTACATGATTGTTCAAGAAACAATAAATAAAACAGTGTTGTTTAATTTTTAAATAAAATTTTGAGAATGTCTAAATTTTGTAATTGAAACTCAAAAACAAAATGTTACAAAACAAAATAATTTTAAGTAAATTAGATTTTAAAAAATGTACAGCTAGCTATATTTAGAGTAATTGTACATTAAACTAATTTCGAACTCACAAAAAACAGATAAATTAGATAATCCTTCTGGCTTTACTGCATAAAAATTAGCTTTAAACTAATTAAAATTCATTTAAATACAAATGTACATTAAAAATTCAAATCATAACAAATTTAAACATCACTTTTCAATTATCTCTGTGGATTTTGACACATATTAAACTACAAACACTGTGTTTTCACTAAATTTTATATTCTCTGGTTTCAATCCTGGGATTGGTTTGCAGCAATTTCCTTTATTCTTCTCTTCCATTCTTCCCTGTCTTGTACGGCTCTTTTGAAATCTGCATATGATGAGCAGCGCACGTCCACCAACAGGTCCTCCAGGTACTCTCGGCGTGGGCGTCCCCTAGAGTTTGTCCCCTCGGTCATACCCTCCATTATGGCATGAAAGAGGCCTTCTTACACGCCTTTCGGACAAGGTCCTGAGCGGGTGCCTTCCTCCTTCAATTCTTTGAAGAACCTCCTCATTCGTGATGTGGTCTCTCCAGGAAATTCCTAATTCCTAATTCCTAAGAACCACATCTCAAAAGCCTCTAGTCTCCGTTTATCTTTTTCGGATAGGCACGATGTCTCGCAGTCGCACATCAAGATACTCCATAAATAGATCTTGATGAGGAGTATTCTCAGTTTTAGGTCTACGAGTATATTATTCGATTCAAATGGTATATTACTCTTTGAAATATCATTCCGTATTCGATCATATATTGTTTTCTCTCACATTTTTCTCAGTGATCTCATTTCAACGGCATTTACCAGATCCAAGCTTCACTTCCATTTATTAGGATAAGAAATTAATTTCGTACGTAATTATGTAATATATATTTTATTGAAAACCCAGTGTTTTGTATTTAATTTTAATTTCAATTAAAATTAAAAAAATCATTACTCTTTTTTTAATGTGTTTATTTGAAAGAAAACGAATTAAATATTTTGTTTCATATTTTATTAAATAATTAATTTGTTACAATATTTATTTAAATTTATTAAATAAAAACATTTGTATTTTAACAATTCACATCAATCATAAAATCATTTAATTTAAATATATAACTGGCTTTGAGATATTATTGACAAATATAAAAAAAATATAATTAAAACTTAAAGTTTGTATCTAATTTTAAATTTATTTATTTATTAATTATTTTAAGAGTGTTTTATAAACAATATTTATTTAAGATTAATGTTTGATTAAGTATAATTTATTGAAGAAGACCGGAATTATTTATATAATATAATTTATATTTAATTAAAAAAAAAAATTGGTATCTAGTCAAAAAATCGACTCTGTTTACTAGTCAAAGTTTACCTAGATTTATTTAAAAAAATGTTTTTTTGATTTTTTTTTACAAATATCAATTCATGGGTTATTTTATTTAAAGAAGCGATGTCTTAACCCGATAACGAACTGTAACTATCTCCGAAACGTTTAAGAAAGAACCACGGAACATGATATCACAAAAAAACAATTTTATTTATTTATTTAAGTATCTTCTAACTGATACGAAATGATACATGTAACGTTGTGAATACCCTCATAAGGCGAAACACGATTGAATTAATCAAAGAACAATGAAATTCATCATAGTTCATGTGAACTAAAACTAAATAAAATAAAATTACATTTCATCGATATTGAAAGAAATTTCTGATGACCGGTTTCGGAACCAAACTATTATTCTAGAATGCCTATGATTATATAAATATCAAACAAAAACCAAAATGACTTAATCAATAATATTTACGTTTAATTAATCTTTTTCATAAATTTCAAATCCTTAATCACATTTTTTTAACGTAACTTCTTCTTTCGGTGCCGTGTCAGGTCTCCCCAACGTTGGCGATCACTACAGTAAAGGCATCTCTGTCCTGCGCCACTTGGAACGGGTTCTGAACTCTTGTTATTTCTGTCCGCTCTTTGATGTTCTACAGCCAGGACAGCTGCCTTCTACCAACCTCCCGACGTCCCTCTACTTTACCCCTTAATATCAGTCGAAGGAGGTGGTATTTTTCTCCCCTTAACGTATGACGACTTTTAATTTATTAATTTTAATTTTATTAAAAAAAAAGACTAACATCAAGGATTTATATCAATGATATTAGAATTTATTTTACAATCTTCAATGTGAGCAGAAAATAGCTCGTTATTATGAAGAAGGAACCTGGTCGTGCCCAGGCTTGAACCCATGCCCCCTGGGTCAGGAGCCTAGCTTTCAATCCCCTAGACCACCATATAAATTTAAATTGAGATTAAAAATAGTCTTTATTTTATTAAGGCATGTTTTAAGCATGAAAACAGTAAATTACTAAGCTCTTTATCCCCTTAGACCACTAAACAGATAAAAATTAAATTTATATGACAAATTTTTTTTAATTCTCAAAAATATGAAAATTTAAACAAATATTATTCGAGAACATTTATTTTTATTTCGTTCTAAAACATATTTTTTTACTATGTCAACTGTCCTGTCAGATATACATTTTTGGTTATCGTGTAACTGTGGTACATTCTGTAACAGACGCTTCGAAGAGCGTTGCAGTCTCCATCATCCGGGTGACTCTTATACAATCAGTCTTGTGACGTCACTAAAAATGTTTCCGAAAACTTTATACTGTAGCTGCCTGTGGCACAATTACAATCAAATAATCATGAACTTATTAAAATAATATTAAATAAAAGTTTACCGATGATCGCTTCTTTTCTGCGCAGCCCCTCGACGCGTTGGACGATGCGTTATATTGAAACGCGTTTCTGCGCATCTTGTGGCATCGGCAACCTTTTATTTCTGAAACTGTCAAAATAGATTATTTTAAACATTATTTATTTGTTTTTAATACTTTTAGCACGCCTGAACTAATAAGGAAATTGTATAAAAATAATAGTTCTTAGATTTTTGGATTTAACTTATTATTGCAAGTTAATATTTATTTAATTTAATGTAATCCCTAGTCAATAATATAAGTGAAATGTTTGAAATAAAACGAAAATGCAAAAAAAAAAAAATTGTATATAACTAACCCCATTTTATGTTCTAACCTTTTGAAAGTTAAATTTCTGTTAACCCTTAACGTACCGTGTTCAAAACAAAACGCTCGCTCCCATGTGGTCAATTCAGTTTACCGCTAACTTTATCTAAATATCAAGCATATTTTAAAATTTAATTTATGTCATCTTGTAGGGAATTTCATTAGGAATAGATCGATATCTATAACATACATGGATTATTTGAAAAACATATCATTATTAATTTTTTTCTGGAACCATGCGATTTCTGATATGGAATGCGTCACAGCATACGAGCGACTGGCACCAAGTATAAACTTGTCTCGCGCCGCGGCCGGCGGGGCGAGACTTTACGAGATTTTACGTATGATAAAGGCACCTAGGCAAAATGTATAGTACGTTCAAGACAACGAGTACGTATTAATATTTGTCCCTTTTGGTAAAGTGTTAATATTTTCACAGTTCTGATATTATTAAGTTGCGTGCTGCGTTTCCGTCCACAGTCGGTATTATTACGTACCTATGAAAAGGCCAAACATATAATTTATAATACGTTCAAAACAGCGAGTAAGTATTTGTCACTTTTGATAAAGTTGTAAATATTAGCAAAACAAATTCTACCTTAACACGAATGAAGGTGAGGGCAGTCTTAGAAAATATTTTTTTTTGGGATGAAGGAAGTAATTTTTTGCTTTTTTTTTATTACGAAATATTGAGAACACTTCAATGGAGGATTACAATTTTTTTTATAATATTAGGGTCCATAGGTTTTAAGAAAATCAACTTTAAATTGGCAGTGGAAACTCAATTGACCACATAGCAACGCGACGGTTAATAAAACCACTTTTTTATTGTTTCTAAAATAATGATGTACCATAAGACTCCATATTAAATAATAAATATGAATGAAAATGTTTGTTTTTTATAAGTTTTTTTTGAGAATGACATATTTTGCCTGTCTAAGGCATTATTAAATGTACACAATAAATTAATTCCAGGTAATAATTTCCAGTTTTTCCTTTATTTTGTTCTCAGCAATGTATCGGGCAACGTCAATTACATAAATCACCGTATTCTGCTCCTTTAACTCGTGTATATAAAAAGCAACGCGTTTGATTATTAGCTACATTAAATAATGCCTTAGACAGGCGAAACATGTCATTCATATAAAATAAAATAAAACTCCTAGAAAACAGACTTTTTATTCGTACTTATTAAATAAAGGCTTTTTTTAGAGGTATACAATACATATTCAAAATGAAAAAAACACACTAGAATAATGTTAATGTCTATGATATTGGCTTTATTTAATAGATAATTTTATGCCATTATTGGTTAAATATAATTTCGGGCATATGAGCGCCACGGCTAGCTCAAATGAAGCGCAATCGTGAAATCCAATTTTCGACAATAATTGTCGTCTTTGTGGATGCGTATTATCTTGTCTTCCGAATAACTTGCTCGGATGGACGATTATGTCGACCGTAAAATGGGCGAAGTGCACGATAAGTTTGGCGATCCGAACCATGGTTTTCAAAATAAATTTGCACGTCAGTCTATTCATGATAAAATGGCAAAACGTATTAAATACAAATCAACTGTCAAGTGTTAACTTGACATTCCGTAGAAACAATGTTGCTAGTTTAAAAACCAAACCTCTAAATAAAACAGCCTTTACCAACATATTATATTAGATTTTTAACTAGTTTTACCGTATGAAATCTTCGAATCATGCAGACAAATATAATTTAATTTGGAATAAATGTAGTTAATATTATTTATTGTCTGAATTGTATACTTAACAAAATTAAAAGAAGTTTTCGCACAAATAACGAACTTTTTACAGCTATAAAAATATCGATAATAATCAAAACTAAAATAAAATACTGGGATTGCCAGTTTAGAGTAAATTTTTTAAATTAAATCCAAGAAGTTGGAAGGACCGACGTGCGTGTATATCTCGCTGTATGAATGTGGTGGAATCGAGGTGGCTAGGTAGGCTAAAATAGTTGTGCCAGAATAGAGTAGTGTGGCGGTCCATTCTCTCTGCCTAACCCTGTGGGGAAACGGCGTGATGATTTGTTTGTTTTGTATGTTTGAAATCCAAATAAAAAATTTAATTAATAAAAAATCCACTAAACAATCGTGTTTACTATTATTAATTAATAATGGAGTTTTACAAAACTAATACCTCGAACATCGAAAAATTAAATATATATGGTATTACAAACGAATTTTCAGTTATTTTTTTATTATTTTAATTATTGTTAAATAAAATGGATACAAAACATATTATTACTGCCATCTACCGGCAAACTTTTGAATTATAATGATTTCTAGTAAAGTTTTCACATAACTAGAAATTTGAATTGAAAATCTTCAAACATAATGTTGTAAAAATTTACATAGCGTATCCCCGAAGGGTAAGATGGGGAGAATGTACACGCAGGCTCGCTTACAGTCGTATATATTAAATACAAGGTGGCGCTAAATGCCATTTGTGGTACCTTTTTTAGAATCGTAGTAAGAAATAGCGCCAAACATCCCTAACTGTAAAATAGTTCGTAAATATTTGACAACTACAGTAGTGACCAATGGATGTGAGCGACTTTTGAGAGAAGGGTGCTGCGCAAAATTCTGGGACCTGTGAATGATGGTGATGGCTGGAGAGTGCGGCATAATGACGAGCTGTACCATATTTACAAAGCTCCCAGTCTCTCCACCCAGGTCAGACTGAATAGACTGAAATGGGTCGGTCACGTGCAGAGGATGCCGTCATCGCGAATCATAAAATGATTGCTGGAGTGGCACCCAGGTGGTAGAAGACGACCAAGGCTGCGATGGGAGAATGAAGTTGGGAGAGATGGGGCGAAATTGTTACGAGTGTCAGATTGGAGAGTCAAAGCGGAGAACAGGAGGAGGCTAAGGCTCGATATGGGCTGTAGGGCCATCGAAGAAGAAGAAGAAATTACAACTTGACCAGAAGATGACAGTAAGATGTACAAACCTGTTAAATCTTAGAGGACAAGTGGAATAAAACTAAATATATCAAAAGATTTTACTGAAATCTCTTGATGGAAGTTCATTTTAAATAATAATACTAGATAAATTGGAAATGATAGAAATAAATAGGCTCAAATACGACACCCCTGACCAAGTAGCCCTTAATGACTGTTTGCTTACTACCCTTTGTTATACCCAATTAAACAAATAAAAAATATTCCTGGAATCGATTACTGCCGAAAATTTGTTTTGTTTGATTCCAGACCTTAGCAGCTGTATGGATGGGGAAAACCGATTAAGGCGATGCCAACCTTATGGACCAAGAACTAAAACTAACTAACTAACTAACCATCACGCCGTTTCCCCGAAGGCAGAAAGAATGGACTCCAACACTTTTCTTTCCACACATATTTCTCTCCCTTCCTCAACATTCATACATCGTGTCATGCACGCGCGTCAATTTCTCTGACTCCTCACATGGCCGACATTCAATATTTGATTTATCTGATCGTGCCACGTTTTCCTCGGTCTTCCTCTATTTCTGATTCCATTTACATCATTAACATATAATTTTTTTACAATTCTCTTATTCATTCTTTCCATATGTCCAAACCATCTTAATGATCCTTTCATTATTTTGTTCATGACACCATATTTTCATTCGACACTCTATCATACACAGAGTATCTACACATTCGTCTAAGAGATCTCATTTCTACTGCATTTATTCTACTTTCATCCTTCTTTTGTCAGTTCCATGCTTTGCTAAGAACTATAACCTAGAACTATAACATATTATATTTAAATTCAGTAATAATAAAAGCAAAATTACCACTTTTTCAAACGTTATATAAACATCTCTACATGAGGGAGTATGGTAGCTATCCTTGGCTCTATCCCACGGCATTTCTTTTGGGAATGCTCGGAACCAATTCTCTACAGCTTCGAAGAGATGGACATCTAATTATCCATTTCTTTAGATTAATTAGGGGATACTTCGAGAACTCGGCCGTACTGGAGGGTGTTCGGCTTTTTGTCCCCGATAGATATCTCCGACAGCGACAGCACAGATTGTTTTACCTACCGGCCGCCAGAACCAATCTGCCTCTGGTGACACCGGTGGGAAGAGCAATTAGTCTGCTGAACGCGGTCTCCTCGGAGATCGACGTCTTTCATGTTAGTGAAAGTACGTTCAGAAGGCAAATACTCTTAATTCTGGAGAGTATCCTGTCTTCCTAATGTTGAACCATCTCTTATGCGTTTCTGGTAGTATACTATACGAGGTCTGTTCAAAAAGTATCGCGAATTTTGAATTTCCGCTGGCTACGTATATTTGATTTTTGATTTTTTGTAGCGTTATGTTGGTACTCATGTCCCTTACTTATGCTGACAAGGTCGGCCATTTTGAATGTTTAGTTAATTTTTGACAGCTGTTTTGCTTGGATGTGTTTTGGCTCGTCTTCGATTTTTGCCTATTCCAAAAAATGGATCAAAGAATCTGTATCAAATTTCGTGTGAAAAACAAAATAAAGTGCGCGGACGCATTTCGAATGTTGACTGTGGCATATGGTGAAGCTACCTTGGACCAAAGCAACGTTTATCGGTGGTACAAAATGTTCTCAGAGGGCCGAGAAGATATGAACGACGAAGAGCGTGCCGGACGCCCGAGCACGTCAACAACAGACGAAAACATTGATAAAGTGAAGAAAATAGTATTAGCCAATCGTCGAATCACCGTTAGAGAAGTTGCTGAGGACCTAAACATATCGATTGGCTCGTGCCATTCGATTTTAACCAATGATTTGGGCATGAGTCGGGTCGCCGCGAAATTCGTGCCAAAATTGCTCAATTTCGACCAAAAACAGCATCGCGTTAACATTGCTCAGGAGATGTTGGACTCGGTCCGTGACGACCCAAATGTGCTCCAGAGGGTCATAACTGGTGACGAATCATGGGTTTATGGTTATGACGTGGAAACCAAAGCTCAATCATCCCAATGGAAGCTGCCGCATGAGCCAAGACCAAAAAAAGCGCGCCAAGTTCGGTCGAACGTGAAGGTTTTGCTCACAGTTTTCTTCGATTGCAGGGGCGTGGTGCATCATGAGTTCTTGCCACAGGGTAGTACGGTCAATAAGGAATATTACCTGCAAGTTATGCGCAATTTGCGCGAAGCAATCCGCCAGAAACGCCCGGATTTGTGGAAGAACAAAAACTGGCTTTTGCACCATGATAACGCCCCTGCTCACACATCGTTGCTTGTGCGCGAATATTTGGCCAAAAACAACACAGTAATGGTGCCGCAGCCACCGTATTCCCCAGACCTGGCCCCCTGTGACTTTTTCCTGTTTCCAAAACTGAAGAGGCCCATGAAAGGACGACGCTACGCCACGATTGAGGAGATAAAGACGGCATCGAAGGAGGAGCTGAACAAGATCACAAAAAATGATTTTTTTAAGTGCTTCGAGGATTGGAAAAAACGTTGGCATAAATGTATTATATCCGAGGGGAATTACTTTGAAGGGGACAAAATAGATATTCATGAATAAATAAATACTTTTTGAAAAAATATAAAATTCGCGATACTTTTTGAACAGACCTCGTATAATATATTATTTTACCTGCCTTAAAAATAAATTTTGTAATATCTGTTGATGAAATAAACTGATTTGATTTGATTTGATTTGATGTGAGCTATAATAAAATTTAAAATCCATTGTATTGAATATGTATCTTCTTAAATACCTAATTACGGATATTTTCTTTCAGATATTTCCAAGATCCCAAAAAACATGTGAACAAAGGAATTATTTTAACACATACCTATTTTTTTTTTATAAAAAATAATAATGTAAACCGAGAAAAAAAGGTTCTTTCAATTCATAAAAAATCGTCATTATGGAATATTACATTGTTTTGCTTTAAGATTATTAAAAAATTAAACGTTCCTTTCAATATTTTAAATATTTCCAACACAACTAACCTTTTAATTTTTGTGAATGTATACTTATACGAATCCGTGTATACGAATCCAAAAGGTGGAATGGGGAATGTTGTAATTACATAAAGCGTGCGCTTAACCCAACCAATGACAGGTCATAAGTCCTGTAAACACCTTGATCATCCATATTCAGTTTCCAGTTTGCGTCTTCGTCTCTATTGAGATACAATCATATTACAATTAACCTTGTTTCAGTGAAACGGCGAAATGGTTTGTCATTTAGTTAGTTAGTGAAAAATGATTGAAAAATAATTTGTTTGAAAATATAACTAACTAACCAACGACGACCTTCGTGGCAGAGTGGTAAGAGCTCTGATTCCCATTCCGAAGGTTCTGGGTTCGATTACCGGCGATGGCAGTGTGATTGTCACACTGTCTTTGGTCTGGCGTAGTATTCTCGTGACAATAAAATGGCGATAGATTGGCTACCTGTCACATGTCACGAGAATCAATATATCAGCTTAAATAAATTGTATACTGTAATTAGGTTCAAGCGACCTGTTGTATACGTAAAAAAAAAAAAAAAAAAACATGCCGTCCCGCCGAAGTAGGCAGAAATTATGAACTGAAACATTTTTCTTTCCTGACATACTTCTCTCGATTCCTCAACATTGATACATCGTGTCATGCACGTAAGTCGATTTCTAAGACTCCTCCCGTGGCCGACATTCAATATTTGATTTATTTGATCGTGCCACGTGATCGTGAAATTTTATTCCCCTGAGAAAATAAAAATTCCCTGGGAAAATAAATTTAACCAAAGGGTATTGACCAATTGACATGTTATGATTGTGATGCATTTTGTGAAGGTAAAACGCCAAGAAATGTAAAGATAAGGGTGATAGATAATCTCAGATGTACGAATAGTAACGGTTTTTCTGAGTTCACCAGCCATCTGGTAGTGACAAACCACACATACCTTGAAGATTCTGGCCTAAAAATATTTCCCGAAAATTCCCCGGGTCTAAAATAAAATAATTTTGAAGCAATATTTAGTCATGTACCCCATAGTAAATAATTTTAAATATTACAATAAAAATAAAAATAAAAATTTGAATTCGCCTGTCCGCCACTAAAATATTAATTAGAAATTCTCCAATAATTTTCCCTAATGATTATGACTCACCATTCTAACATTCGATCCGTCCTCGCGCACACTTTCTCCGAAACCGCGAAACCGGTTGGTGTTACCAAATAAAGTGGTTTAGATTGAAATACCAAAAGTGTATTATTATTTAATTTAATACTGTGTCTTTTCATTACTAAATTAATAAAAATCATGGATTCTGATTGTTGCTTACGCAAATAAGTAATGCTGTCTTTTTTCATTACCTAATTATTAAAAATCATCTAATGTGACTGTTGGTTACGCAAAGGAGTAATACTACCCTTTTTCATTACTAAATTAGTAAAAATCATGTGTTGTGACTGTTGCTTACGCAAAGGAGTAATACCGTCTTTTATTACCAAATTAGTAAAAATCATGTGTTGTGACTGTTGCTTACGCAAAGGAGTAATACCGTCTTTAATTACCATACTAGTAAAAATCATGTGTTGTGACTGTTGCTTACGCAAAGGAGAAATACCGTCTTTTATTACCAAATTAGTAAAAATCATGTGTTGTGACTGTTGCTTATGCAAAGGAGTAATACCGTCTTTTATTACCAAATTAGTAAAATTACTGTTGCACACGTAATGGAGAAATACTGTATTTTTTCATAACCAAATTAGTAAAAAGGGACTGTTGGTTACGTAAATGAGGAATGCTGTGTTTTTTCATTATCAAATTCGTAAAAATCATGTGTTGTGACTGTTGCTTACGCAGAGGAGTAATACTGTATTTTTTATCAAAAAATTAGTGGGAAAAAAATGTCACGTGACTGTTGATTACGCAAAGGAGTAATACCGTCTTTTTTCATTTCTATATTAGTAAAAATATTCTATTTTAAATTGTTATGAATATTGCCTATTTATAGGAGTGACGCAGCAATTTTATTTTTAGGTCCTGTGAATGTTGCTTATCTACAGTATTCTAACTAATTTACTTACGTAATATTAAAAAAAAAAATCATCAGGCTTATAATGACTCACAGAATCCAAGCAAGAACACAAATCGACAGAAAGAAACATCTTCCAAGAACAGCAGATATGAAAACATTGCGACCTATCTAACCCTGAAAAAGCTCCGGCGGGAGCGAAACCGGTTGGTGTTACCATATAAATTACTTACGATACAAATACTTAAGTGAATTATAATTTTATTTAATACTGAATTTTTTCATTACTTATTTTTTTTATTACTTAAGTATGCTAGAGAGGTTTGCCAGGATAGAGTAGTGTGGCGGTGCATTCTCTCAGCCTACCCCTGCGGGGACATGGCGTGGTGGTTTGTTGTTGTTGTTGCTTACGCAAAGGAGTAATGCTGCCTTTTTTCATTACGTAATTAGTAAAAATCATGTGATGTGACTGTTAGAGATTGAATAACTTAGAGATAGAATACCTAACGGAGAAAACGCAGAACCTACAAAATTGACGATACAGTGAAAAAACGATTCAGTACGGACCACATCGAGAGGATAGACACAGCAAGGTCATGAGCTTCCCAAGATCGTGATGAATATTACTACAAAGGGACCACCAGGACAACCATCAAATATATAATGTCAAAGCTGGGCGTCTTTATCACAGTCCAGACCAGATATCCTGTCTTAACAGATTACAAGATCTGCAAAAAGGAGAAAAAGAAATATAAAAATCTTTTACATTTTTCACCTATTAATCTATCTTAAACAAAACGTGTGGACGATCTAGAGCCGTGGCTCCCAAAATTTTGTCCCGTAGACTTCCTGCTGATTTCTTTTATTTTATGCTAACCCCCTATTTTAGTAATATACTTACTTACTAACCATCACGCCGTCTCCCTGAAAGCGTAGGCAGATAGAATGGAATGTCACACTTTAACCGTTGCGACACTCCACCCTTCTCTTTTCGCCCCCGCGAGAGACGCGGTGTGATGGGTTGCGAACCTCATCGCCACCAACAGGCATCTCCCGCGCACACTTCTATAGTCCAACATCCACAAAATAAATCTAAAACAAATAATATAAAATACAATGATATAAAATAAAATGTTCTTTTTAGATGGTGCACATATTGACTATTTAATTTATGTTCCACGTATCCACCGTTTTTTTAATTTAGCACATAATGTAATAACAAATAATGTTTTTATCGATGTTGCACATGTTGACATGGACGATCCGGACTTTTGTGTTTATTTAATTTATGTTACACGTATCCACCGTTTTTTAAATTAGCTGTAATTAGGCACTTAACCAGCAAGAACTTAAAAATAATATTGAAGAAATTATTCAAATTGTCATTGGAACAAATGAATTGGAACATTTAGTAATATTGTTTTTCTATTTTACAAATTCACCTATAACTATAAAATAAGTTTTTGAATCTGACACAGAGCAAAATTAGGCCAATAGAAAAAATAATCTGGAATTCGTGAATTTTGTATTTGCTCATTCGTAATTCGTAGAGCAAAAAAAAAACAATAGGTCGCCGTCGATTTTCACGAATGAGCTAAAAAAAGGTCACCAACGATTTATTATTTATAAAAACTTCGATAGTTATAAAACCTTGCGCGGATCCCCTGACGTTGTTCAGGGACCCCCAAATCAATTTTAATTTTCCAAGGACCCCCTGAATGATCCCAGGAACCCCTGGGGGTCTAAAGCATAGGTTCCCAAACATTTTTATCCCGTAGGCCCCTTGTCATTTGTTTATGTTTTATGTAGACCCCCTGTCTTCCTAATATTGCTGTTTTACGTCACACCTCCGTGGTGCATAGGGCCTCAAGGAACCTTCTCCATCCGACTCTATTGCATGCCTGATGCCTAACATCATCCCACGTGAGGCCTGCCGCCTTAACCTCGTCCTGCAGGGCTCTTCTCCAGGTGGCTCTAGGTCTGCCTCGCTTTCTCTTTCCCCCCAGATGGGACCAGTCTAGTGCACCCTGAGCGATGCAGGCTGGGTCGGAATCCAGAGAGTGACCGATCCACTGCCATTTGCGTCTAGCGACTTGTTCTCTAATTGGCTTTTTGCCTGCCATAGTCCAGAGAGCGACATTTGACACTGTTTGGGGCCAATAGATTTTGAATATTGAGCGAACGCACCTATTTATAAACACCTGGAGTTTAAGAGGGTTTACTGTAGAATTTTTTTTTGTAATCAAATACAATATATGTTAAGTTTTATAGTGACAAATATGGTAAATTATTTAATACAAAACACAATGCAAATACAATATGTTTACATTAAAATAAAAAAATAAAAATATTTGAATGGATATTTTTAATGAAATATAAAAATAGTTTGGGAATTTATATCTATTATAAAAATTATAATTAACTACATAGGAAATATCTGCGAAAATGAATCTGGAAGCGAAATCTTTGCGTTTTTTTTTGTTTGGTAAAAAAACCCAAAAAAAAACTGCCTAAATGGGATCTACTCTCGTGGACCCCTATTTACATTTAATGGAACCCTTATTTTTTTCATTTATGTGGATCCCTTGCAAGTCGAAATCGACCACTCGGGGTCAGTTTAAACCACTTTAGGAATCACTGATAGAGTCAGAAATTTAAATGTCTATTTTAGGAAATGTAGCACAGCCGGAAGGCAGTGATTCGCTTGGGGATGAATACGGATCGTAGCACCCTTAATTCAAACGAACGTAGAGCGGTTTAACGTAACCGAAAGAGACATCTTTAACACGTAGCTATGACATAACGTAGATTTTACCTTTTGATAAATAAATCTAGATTTTCATCAAACGATTTTTACAGATATTAAATAAATAATAAAAACGAAGTCATCATTTTGTGTAAAATTAATCTACCAAAGGAAATGCCGATGGGCAGCGCAACAAGCCTTTTAAATCGCATCTCTTACGTATATGATGTGGACATTTTTCACGATAGTGAGGCTACCATCATAAAGCATTTATCTCTTATATGTATTTTGTCGACCTTCGTGGCAGAGTGGTATGGGTTCTGATTTCCTCGCCGAAGGTCCCGGGTTCGATTCCCGGCGATGGCAGTGTGATTGTCACACTGTCTTTGGTCTGGTGTAGAATTCTCGTGACAATAAAATGGCGATAGATTGGCTACCTATCACATGTCATAAGAATCAATATAATAGCTAAAATAAATTTTATGCAGTAATTGGGTTCAAACGACCTGTTGTATACAAGGAAAAAAAAATGGTATCCGTTTTTCTTGTTTTTATTAACCTATTGCATTCGTTCGTTTTACTCATTTAAAAAAAATGTTTAATGGTCAAATGTTTATTCTTACTATATTGTTTCTTATTGATTTTTTAGTTTTGATTTGTTTTTTATTAAATAACTAACTAACTAACTATCACGCCATTTCCCAGGAGGGGTAAGGAGAGCCGATGAACCGCCATAATGCTCTGTCCTGATATACCTCTCGAGCAGGGGTGTGCAGAGAGAATGGATCGCCACATTGTTCTATCCTGACATAACTCTCGCGCTTCTTCTACATTCACACATCGTGACATGCACGCTCGTCGATGGTTCCTACTTCGAACATGGCCACCTTTCAGTAATTAATTAATTTGGTCATGCCATGTCTTCCTTGGCCTTCCTCGACTTCTTTTTCCATTCACACTATTTTTATATATCTTTTTAAACATTTCCCCCTCATCTATTCGTTCCATATGTCCAAACCATCTTATTGCCCCTTTCTTGATTTTTTTATCACGCATTCATCAGCCTTACATTTTTTTCTTACTTCATCATTAGATATTCTATCATACATTGTTTTTCGCACATCCTTCTTAGTGACCTCATTTCTACGGTATTTATCCTACTTTCATACTTCTTCTGCCAACTCCAAGCTTCACTTCCATACATAAGGGTCGGCACTAGAACTTCATTGTGCACTGCCATCTTTGCTTCAGTCGATATATTGTAATGTTAATGATTTTTTAAGGGGTTACGAGCAGTCAGAGGTATGAAAAAACAAATATATTCAATATTTTTTTTTGACAGTAATTGACTTTATTTTATAAAACCACAATATTAAATTATTATATTATGTTTTTACTTGATTTGATTCAAATTTAAAAAAAATAAAATTATGTATGTAGTTATCGCCATATTTGTTGGACCCTGTTCCATAAGTGATGTTTTGCGGTGACTCTTATAACTTCTTACAGGTTCATCTCATCATGATCATCATCATCAGCCGTCTGTCATCCACTGCTGGATGTAGGCCTCTCCCAAAGCACGCTACCGCTCCCTATCCATTGCCGCTCCCATCCATCCATGTCCAGCAATCCTCTTCAGATCGTCGGTCCAGCGGGCAGGGGGACGTCCAACTCTACGGAATCCTGTACGCGGTCTCCACTCCAGAACCCGTCTTCCAGGTTTTTCCAGGTAGGTTCATCTACAATCATTAAAATTTCAAATATATTACTTTAATCGTAAATCTAGTGCCTGATAGAACCGTTTTATGAAAATTAATAAAATGCCGACCTCTGAAAATTTACTAATGGATTTTCTTACGAAGGTATAAGCAAAAATAATGGAATGGATTTTTTCCTGGCATATTTCTATCGATTCTTCAACATTCATACATCGTGTCAAGCACGCGTATCTTTTTTTCTGACTTCTTTTCACGTGGTTGAAATTTAAGATTTGATTGATTTGATCGTGCCACGTATTCCTAAACCATTTTATATTTCTATTTATATCGTTAACATAAATTTTCTTCATTCATTCTTTCCATTTTTCCAAACCATCTTAACTACCCTTTAATTATTTTCACTGCATTTATTTATTTTCTTCGTATTTCAATTTGATTGGGAATGGGAACTTGGGAGATTAAAGGAAAATGCAAATTAATAATTTATTAATTTCTATATAAATTATGTCTTTTCAAATGTATTCCTCTTCTTTCTGTGTCTTGTCAGGTCTCCCTTACGTTGACTATCACCCTTGAGTAGGCCTCATGGTGATGACCTGGGGAAAAATATCCAGAGTGGTAACCCCTTGCCTTCTCTGGAGGATTTTCTGTCGGGGCTACCTTCCCTTAGCTGGGTGTATCCAGTTTTATGGCGCTGGAAGCTCGCCATTCGTCCTCTCTCTCTCTGCTATGGCAATACGTAATATGTGCCACATTGCCCGGGGTTCGCAGGGTCTTTAAAAGACCTCTCGTGGACGCTAGAGAGTTGGATTTGATAGTAGTGTTGCTGTTGTAAATGCAACATGGCGCCTTACGACATTTGGTACAGGCTTATTTTCCAGCAAAACAAACCCCACCGTAGCCCTTTTTTCTAAATTACATTTAAAAAATATTTTTTGTATTATCATCATGTATTAACATTATTTAACATTATTTATTAGTCTTACTGTTAAAAAAATAATTATTTGTACTTATAACAAATAGCCCAGGTTAATTTTTAAATTTGAATTATTGTATCGATATTTAAATGCGTTTTACGTTAGTCTTTCTTTGCTTAGTGTTTGTTATATTTTTACACCTAAAGATGTAGGTATCCTCCGAAACACGTCGTGTTTTTAATTTTTTTTTATAATTAGTGGATTAAACAAAGTTATTTTCAATTTGCTTAGTATGTTACTATGGAATTCCACAGCGTTCAATAAGTTGATGAAATAATGAGATTCAAGATGGAAGACTTTAAAAATAAAGATAATTCCTTCTAGGAAAATAATATGACGGTTAACATAATTAACTAACTAACTAACTAACCATCACGCCATCTCCCCGAAGGGGTAGCCAGAAAGAATGGACTGCCACAATTTTCTTTCCTGACATTTCTCTCGCTTCCCTAACATTCATACATCGTGTCATGCACGCGCGTCGATTTCTCTGACTCCTCACATGCCCGACATTCAATATTTGATTTATTTGATCGTGCCACGTTTTCCTCGGTCTTCCTCTATTTCTGGTTCCATTTACATCAGTAACATATAATTTTTTTACCATTCATTCTTCATTCATTCTTTCCATATGTCCAAACCATCTTAATGATAACTAACCATCACGCCGTCTCCCCGAAAGGGTAGGCAGAAAGAATGGACTGTTACACTTTTACTGATGCGGCACTCCATCCTTCTCTTTTCGCCCCGCGGGAGACGCGGTGTGATGGGTTGCGAACCTCATCGCCACCAATAGGCATCTCCCGCGCACACTTTGATCGTCCAACACCCACAAAATAAATCTAAAACAAATAATATAAAATACAATGATATAAAATAAAATAACAAAATAATAATAATTTAACACAAAATGTTCTTTTAGATGGTGCACATATTGTCTATTTAATTTACGTTCTACGAATCCACCGTTTTTATTTTTATTTTAGCACATAATGCAATAACACATAATGTTTTTTTCGATGTTGCACATGTCGGCATGGACGATCCGGACTTTTTTGTTTATTTAATTTGTGTTGCACGTATCCACCGTTTTTAAATTAGCCGTAATTAGGCACTTAAACAGGAAGAACTTTGAAATAATATTGAAGAAATTATTCAAATTGTCATTGGAACAAATGAAAAATTTATTTTTGCACCTGTCAAAATTCTTTATAAAAACGATAAAACTAATATAATTTTAACAGCAAAACAGTACAAACGTATTACGTGTCACAGTTAACTATTATAAAGTGCGGCAACAGTTAAATTGACCAAAACAATTCACTTATACACGAAATATCTCCAAATTTACAGGAGCACCGCACCACATGAACCAAACCAAATTTTCAAAATCGAACGATTATCTCAATGATCCTTTAATTATTTTGTTCATGACACCATCATTCGCACCGCATTCACTTCTTATATTTTCATTCGACACTCTATCATACACAGAGTAAGCACACATTCGTCTAAGTGATCTCATTTCTACTGCATTTATTCTACTTTCATCCTTCTTTTGCCAGTTCCATGCTTCGCTTCCATACATAAGGGTCGGTAGAAGAACACCATTATGCACTGCCATTCTAGCTTTTTTGTATAGGTTTTTGTTTGCGATGATAACTTTAAGTGCACCATTCACTTTGTTGCCTGCCCCAACCCTTCTTTCAATATCCCTCTCCACTCGTCCATCTCTTAACATAATTAATAATTAAACATTATATTTTAAAACAGTGCGCATATACGATTGAACCCGTAAGTATGTATTTTTGAAACATTAGCTTTTACCATTACTCACTGGTCAAAGAGTCTCTTTGTTTCATTTAAATGTCACATTTTAAATGCTCAACGTTCTACAAAATCATAATTAACTGTATGCAATAACAACCCTTAAAGCCATATGACAACTGTGTTAAAAAAGACGATTTTCCTTTGAGTTTTCTTCCACTTCTGCAACAGTTTTCAGCGAAATTAGCGTCATCGGAAAGTATCAACAGATTGGCCTGATATACATCACTCGTACGTAAAAATTAAGTAAAGAACAAGTATAAAAATGTTATTTCATTTGAATTGAAGTATAAAAAAAATGTATTCAATAAAGTGTTCTTTTTACGAATGGGTAAAATTTGACTGAAAAATTTCGCGTGTTTTTTGAAGACCGTCTAGTATTTTTGTTCTATGAAGAACATTTGTAAAAAATACTTTTTATACATATGAAAGTTAAGGAAAATGTGTTGCATTTTAATGTGTTTTTTATGTGTGTGTTAAATTTGTTTGTAAGTTCATCTAATTTCAGTAGCTTGGTATAGCTATGTTACTTTTTATCTTCTGGTATCAGTGGCTGCTGAGATGAAAATGGTATTAAGAATTGGCAAGTAGATTTAGGACTTCTGTAAAAAGGGTGCGATCATTGTCATTATATCAAAACGCGATTTTTTTTAAATAGTAGGTATTTTAAAATTAAAAAAAAATGTGTGACACTTTTTAAAAAATATATTTTCTGATCTATAATCTCTGTGAATTCATTTTATAATTAGGTTTGATAGATATATAATATAAATTAATAAAAATTGGGAGACTCATTTTAATTAAAACTAATAAATAATTAAGAATAGTGATTGTTGAGGTAAAAAAATTGACTCCTAATTTAAAAGATGAAGGTTCAAATCTGATGAGTATTGTATTAAATAATTTTTTTATTTTTTTTTAAATAAATATATTTTGAAAACTGCATCCTATAAAATTATTTGTGACACTCCAAAAAATGTACCTTTCCCCAAATGCCGAACACTAAAATTCAAATTTGAATTCAGAATCCCCGAGGTTCTTTCCTTTTTCAAAGCTCTGATAACAAAGCGAGAGCGGACCAATCAGGGCCGGGCCTGGATGGACGAGGTACCTCCCGTGCAGTGGGTGCGAGCGGGACGGAAGCCGGCGGCCGGGCGCGCCCGAACGGGACGGAGACAGAAAATCAATTTATCGTTCGTGACGTCACGGGACGCGTGCGCGGGAAAGCGCTACCCGGCGACCTGCTGACGAAGTGTTGCCATTTGAAAGAATTTTCTCCAAATTTCGGGTAATTTATTATCATTATTTTAATTTTAAATTTATTAAAAGTTTTTCTATCAACATTTAAAAGAGAATTTTTTTTCGCAAGGTTTAATTGTCTTCTTCTTCTTCTTATTTGCTAGCCTTCTTCCCTCCACTCCTGAATATAGGCCTCTTCCAATTTCCTACACTCGTCTCTATCCTGCCCCCTTTGCATTCAAGATTTTCCAACCCTTTTGACAATATCATCGATCCATCTCATCGGTGGCCTTCCGACACTTTGCCTATTTGTCCATGGTCTCCAACTGAGTATCCTGGGTGACCATCTGTTGCCACCCTGTCCAGCCAAGTGTCCAGCCCATTGCCATTTCAATTTTGCCACTCGGTCCATGACGTCAGCAACCCTGGTGCGGCATCTGATTTCTTCATTCCTTATGCGGTCACGCTCACACCAAGTATCTGTTTTTCCATGGACCTCTGTGTACACTTGAGCCTGTGGACACTTTTTGCTGTAAGAGTTGTCGTCTCTAGTCCGTATGTCATCATGGGCAGTATACACATGTCGTAGACCTTTCTTTTGAGACTTACCGGTATTTCATCATTTTCAAAGACATGTCTCAGTTTACCAAAGGCGGCCCAACCCAGCCCAACTCTTCGAGGTAGCTCTGCAGTTTGATTCTCTTTTCCGAGTCTGATTTTATGACGGTTTAACTGTCTAACTGTGGAATTCTACAATGACAATTTTTTTAAATCATAAAATTAATTATATTTTTCTTTTTTATGTACTTTGTATACAACATTCACTTTTTAAACAAATTAAAATTAAATATCAAACATGTTTCAAACTACCCAGCCCTTCCTCAGTGATATTATATAGATATTTAAAATATTATAAATTTGTTTACAAATATGGTCAGTTTTGACAGATGTCAAAATTGACCATATAAATGTACACAATTTTATAATATTTGAAATATCTATATAATATCACTCAAAAAGGGCAGGGTAGTCCAAAACAAGTTTGATATTTAATTTTAAGTTGTTTACAAAGCGAGTGTTGTATACGAAGTATATAAAAATAGAAAATATCTACAACACAAAGTATGGCGAACATAGAAAAAAAAATAATTAATCACATTTTGATATAAATTATTCATACTAATTTACGCTGTTTTAAGTTTTTTTGTTAATAAAAAAATACTAGGATGTATGGAAGTGAATCATGGAACTGACAAACAAAGGATGAAAGGAGAATAAATGCAAATGAAGACGAATGTATGGTATATATGTATATAATAGAGTGTCAAATGCAAATATGAAAGTATTATGAACAAAATAATGATTAGGGTCATTAATCGGATGATGGTCTAGTGGACAGAACGCTTGACTTCTGATCCAGGGGGCATGGGTTCGAGCCTAGACATGACCCGATTCTTCTTCTCTGATGATAATGAGCTATTTTCAACTCATATTGAAGATTGTAAATAAATTCTAAAACCATTGATTTAAATCCTTGAGGTTAGTCTTTTTAAAAAAAATGTGGTTTGGACACATGGAAAGAATGGTAAAAAAGTATATTTTAACAATGTAAATGGAACTAGAAAATTATGTGAAATCGAAGAAAACGTGGTACGATAAAATAAATTAAATATTTAATGTCAGCCACTTGAGCGGACATGCGTGTATGACAGGATGAATGAATGTAGAGGGAGCGTAAGAATTATGTCAGGACAGAACAATGTGACCGACCATTCTTTCAGCTTATCCTTCCGGGGAAACGGTGTAATAGTTAGTTCAGTTAGTTAGTTAAAAAGAATTTTGTAAAAGATCTTCATCTTCTTTTTTTTAGACCTTTGGTCTGTTCCTGTAATTAGGCTGGAATCTCCTGGGAGTTCAACTCCCAGCTATCTCCATCTCTTTGGCGGTCTTCCAAGGGGGCAGTAGCCGGCAGGAATGCGCCACGGCGTGTGGGATTCTGGTCGGATCCATCCTCTGCACGTGCGCATTTCAGTATCTTCTGCGTTGTCTGCCCCATATTACGACATCTTCCACCTTGCAGATTTCTCGGGTAGCCGTGTTTCTGTTATCATCCTCAGGGTCCACTTTAGCATTCGTTCTTGAGGCATCCGCTCTGGTCTGGTGAACCATGATTTTCAAAATAATTTTGCACAATTTGCAAGCGTTGTTCTGACGTCAGTCTATTCATGGTAAAATGGCAAAATGTATTGATTACAAATCAACTATCAATTGTTAAATTGACAGTCTGTAAAAACAATGCTGCTAGTTTAAAAACCAAACCTCTAAAAAAAACGTCCTATATATTCTGTCGATTTTCATATACTTGTTTTTCCATATGATCTCATGATTTTGGGAAAACGCGGAATCGAATTTTCAGCTGGCAACCCCGACAGATGTAGACCGCGCGCGCGCCGCTCCCGACAAGAATAGCGGTAGCGCAGTAGTCGCCCGGCCGCTTACGTCGGACGGCCGCGTCGCCTCTCAGCGGTGAAGAGACACCATGTCCGCGACCGCGACCCGACTTGGGACCCCCTGAAACAAGACCTGCGACCCAGGGTCTCGAGCCCCTAGCGGCCCGCTCGCCCCCGCGGGCGCCTCTTACCGCGGTCCCAAAAACCCGCCCCTCAAACGTCAAAGTTCGAACTACTCCATCATATTTATATCAAATTTTGTATTCACGATTGATTAGATATTTTTTACGTATTTTCACGTCCTTGCAAGACGAAAATACGTCGTCTTACGAATATTTTCACGAGCTTGCAAGCACGTCTAAAGATTCGACGGCAAACGCCTGGCCAAATGTCAAAATTAATCGTTTTCATAGCGTATTAATGAAGTTTTATCTTAAATACAGTTGATTTTTGGTGTCTGCGGTTATTTTAGTAATCGTCCCCTTGAGAAAAGCTGTGGAATTTTCAGTCAAAAGTGTGAAAATCGCCGTCCAAGTTAAAACAGATGTCAAATGTTTTTGTGTGGGTTTTCCGTGCGGGGGGTGGAAAATTCGATGTTTTTACAGTTTCCCATCAAAACTAATTACCATACTGCCTAAATAATTATCTTATCAATACTTATCTCAACTTTAAAAATAAATAAATAAATAATACAAAAATAACAAGTTGTTAGTATTTTTCTCACAAAAAAAAAACATTTCTTTGTGAATTATTATATTAACATATTTTTTGAATTTTATTTAACAAAATTAGATTGTTTTGCGTAATTTATGAAAACGGGTAAGCGAAAATGTAGTTATTTAAGGAATTCATATTTAAAATTATTATTTTTTATATCCAGACATATTTTTTTTATTTGATATTTAAATGCTATGAAAACTGAATTTTATTTATGGAAGCAAAGCGTGCCACTGGCAAAAGAAGGATGAAAGTAGAATAAATGCAGCAGAAATAAGATCTCTTAGACGAATGTGTGGAAACTCTATGTATGATAGACTGTCTTATGAAAATATGAGAAGTGAATGCGGTGCTGATGATGGTGTTATAAACAAAATAATGAAAGGATCATTAAGATGGTTGGACACATGGAAAATATGAATAAAGGAAAAATGGTTAAATGGAACTAGAAATAGAGCAAGATCGAAAACATGTTACGATTAAATAAATCAAATATTTACTGTCGGCCACGTGAGGAGTCTGAGAAATTGACGTGCGTGAATGACACGATGTATGAATGTCGAGGAATCGAGAAAAATATGTCAGGAAAGAAAAGTGTGGCAGTCTATTGTTTCTCCCTACTCCTTCCGAGAGACGACGTGATGGTTAGTTAGTTAGTCTTTTTTTGACATTTTAAATCGGTCCTTTACAACATATGCCAAACAAATTCTTAAAATATCATAAGAAAATATTAAAGCTGTTTTCTGTTTCACTCTCGAAAATATCAAATATTTATAATTCAGTTATAACTAACTAACCATCACACCATCTCCCTGAAGTGTTAGCCAGAATGAAAAGACCGTCACACTGTTCTTCCTTTAAATGCTTTTCACTTACTCAACATTCACACATCCTGTCATGCACGCACGTCGATTTCTCGGACTCATCAGCTGGTCGACATTAATATCTGATCGATTTGTTTGTGCCACGTTTTCACCGGTCTTTCTTTATTTCTTTTCTGTTTACAACTTTACCGTATATTTAATTATTTATTAGCTAATACTTTTCGTATGTACAAACTATCCTAACGACCTTTTCATGATTTTGTTCATAACGCTTTCAATCGAATTTCTTTCACTTCTTTTATTTGTATTTGACACACTATCAAATACATATTAACTATACATTCGTCTTAGAGATCTCATTTCTATTGCATTTATTCTACTTTCCAAAGGTCGGCACAAGAACACCATTGTGTATTGCCATCTTAGCTTTTGGATAGGCTTTTGTTTGATTCAATATGTGTTATGTTATTACATATATATATATATATATTTGTTACATTTGAATTTCATTCACTTCTTATATTTGCATTCGACACACTATCATATACAGATTTATACACATTTGTCTAAGAGATCTCATTTCCACATTATTATGTTTACTCTCATCCGTCTTTTGCTAGTTTGATTCACTTCTATACATAAGGGTCGGCACAAGAACACCATTGTGCACGGCCATCATAGCATTTTGGTTAGACTTTTTTTGCGGTGACAACTGTGACTTTTGATGACAAAAGTGCAATAAGGAAATATAATATAATATATTATATCTATAAAAATATAAAATAATTAAAAAAAAACTTTAAATAGTCCATTGTTTTGGCCAAAACACTATGATACTTTAATATTATAAACTGTTAAATTAAAAAAAAATTGTTTTATGTATCACAATTGTTTTATGTATTTGTATTTTTCGTGACAGCTGTTTCTTCAACCAATGTTGACATCATCAGGTGTAATAATAATATATTATTGTTACACCTGATGATGTCAACATAGGTTGACGAAACAGCTGTCACGAAAAATTAAAAAATATTATAGTGATACATAAAACAAAGTTTTTTAATTTAACAGTTTATAAAAAAAACTTTGTATTTTACCACGGTATGGTTATTATAATTGATGCCAACTAGTTTCGCTTGTACCCAAGCTTCATCAGGGCAGTATAACAAAGTTGTTTTACTGCGCTAATGTAGCTAGTTGGTATCATTTATAATAACCATACCGTGGTAAAATTCCATTTTTTTAATTTTTTTTTTCTATTTTTAAAATGTCTAATCACATAGTGAGTGCTTCATATGAAAATTTTAATATATCTATCTTCTGATAATGTAGTAAAAATCCGTTATATATTAAAATTTATTAAAATTAAATTTCAAGAATGGTTCACTCTTAACGCTTGAATTATGCAAAAGATTATCAAAAAAACATACCTTTAGAAATTAATAAGTATAGTCAAATGCAAGTATTGAGAACTGGATATTGTCTACAGAAAATATTACATCCAAATAGTTAAAATTTCCTTGTCGAAATCTAAATTATCGACGAGCATGCATGACACGATATATTGATGTAGATATTCGTTAGAAGTAGGTCAGGATATAATAGTGAGCGGCGCATCATTTCCTTTTACCATCTTGGATATGTGACGTCATAGTCAGTAAGTTTGTTAGTTATAACTAACTAACCATCACGCCGTTTCCCCGAAAGGGTAGGCAGAAAGAATGGACTGTCACACTTTTACTGATGCGGCACTCCATCCTTCTCTTTTCGCCCCGCAGGAGACGCGGTGTGATGGGTTGCGAACCTCATCGCCACCAATAGGCATCTCCCGCGCACACTTCGATCGTCCAACACCCACAAAATAAATCTAAAACAAATAATATAAAATAAAAAAAACAAAATAAAAATAATTTAACACAAAATGTTCTTTTTATATGGTGCACATATTGTCTATTTAATTTATGTTCCACGTATCCACCGTTTTTTTAATTTAGCACATAAAGTAATAACACATAATGTTTTTTTTCGATGTTGCACTTGTTGACATGGACGATCCGGACTTTTTTATTACTAAATGATCAGTAATTTTATTTACATACCTCGGATGTATTTACACAAATGTTTAATTCCATAAATTAAATATGTGCAAAACAACTTCTTTATTCCAAGCCTCCTGATTTTTATTTGCATAAAAGAAATAAAAAATAAAACGGAGTTGTCACGGTTCAGTGGCGAGTGTGATCTATGATCTATGGCCCCCTCTTGCGCTGGGCTGGCCCCACTGTTGATCCCAGATAACAGACCATTTATATAAGCGCCCGACACCCTATCAGTTTGTTTCTACATGCCAAACAGTTATCTTGTTCGAGTTAACCTCTCAGTGAAAACACGTCGCGAATCATCGCCACAATATTTTTGATTCGAGTGAAAAGTATCAAGAAACCGATTTCTTTAACAATTCTCAATGAAGGATCTAAATTATTAGCGTGTCGTCCAAGCAGGAGTTGTGCTAAAGCCATTTTACGATCTGATCAACCAACAAACCGACTGAATAGTTTCTTTCACCCGCTTTTGACGAACAAAAGTGACTTTCATAAAAGTCAAGTTTCATAAATCAATTTTCGCATTATCTGGCAGACAAAATGCATTTCAGTCTCTTCCGCGTGAATCCCATCTACTATTCCGACTATTCGGATACGATCATGGTGCTCAGCTGTTATATTTAAGGCACCAGTCCAGAGACATATGCCTGTTGATATTAACAGCTTTCTTGCAGTTCAAGCATACGAAGCATAAAGAGCCGTTTAGTGTGGTGTTCACACCTGATTGAAATTTACTCGACTGACGGTCTTTTTACGGCTCGCTCTTTCGATTTGTCTCTCTTCGGGGTCTTTCGAACCTTCTTGGAAAAAAATTCCCAAATTCTAAAGGATATTGCTGACTAGACAGAATACGTTACACGAAAGGATAGACACACGTTGACCGACGATAAAATGTTCTGATTACCGAGGGATCATAAAACCACAATATAAAATATCTACATAGATGGCTGACTGAAACTGACACGTGAAGATAAATATGGATTTTGAAGTATATATACATCTTTCAAAAATTTGTCATGCATGATCACAATAACAAAGGTGGAATGGGGAATGTTGTAATTACATATAGCGTGCGCTTAACCCAACCAATGACAGGTCATAAGTCCTGTAAACACCTTGATCATCCATGTTCAGTTTCCAGTTTACGTCTTCGTCTCTATTGAGATACAATTAAAAATTTAAAATAGATATCACTGTGAGTGTATATTCAAATCTTAACTTTTCATTTTAACCATATGCTACCTTTTATTATACATAAATAAATAAATATATTTTTAGATTAACTGACATTAAAACTGTTAGTTATTGTGATATAAAAACAATAGAGAAAAAAATATGATAATTGAAGTTTCATTAAAGTAGTGAAAAATTATGATATGAATCCGATATCATAAATTACTACACATCCGTCTTAGATATCTTTCTAACTAACTAATTAACCATCACGCCGTCTCCCCGAAGGGGTAGGTAGAAAGAATAGACTGCCATAATTTTCTTTCCTGACATATTTCTCTCGCTTCCTCAACATTCATGCATCGTGTCATGCACGCGCGTCGATTTCTCTGACTCCTCACATGGCCGATATTCAATATTTGATTTATTTGATCGTGCCACGTTTTCCTCGGTCTTCCTCTATTTCTGGTTCCATTTACATCATTAACATATAATTTTTTTACCATTATTTTTCATTAATTCTTTCTATATGTCCAAACCATCTTAATGACCCTTTCGCTATTTTGTTCATAACACCATCATTCGCACCGCATTCACCTCTTATATTTTCATTCGACACTATCATTCACGGAGTATCCACACTTTCATTTCATCCCTCTTTTGCCAGTTCCATGCTTCGCTTCCATACATAAGGGTCGGTAGAAGAACACCATTGTGCACTGCCATTTATTTTTTCTTGTTTCCACATAATTATATTGTAATATCATCCTTCTTTTGACTATTCAATGTTCAATCATCTGAATCTGTATATGATAGAGTTTTTCTATAAACAATATAATACGGAAAATAAAATTTGAACTAAAAGAGAACTATTTTAGGGTATTATGAATAATTATTAATTGAATTTACTTCTTGAAGTACTGAAATATTTTTGAAGACCCTTTTTATGAAATGGTGTGAAAAAATAGGAAAAATAATTTATGGAACGGTGACTTTTTACATTTTTTTTCAATTCGGATTGAACGCAAGGATGAAGAAAGAATGGTTAAGAAAGTATATGTAAACGTTAACGTTAACGAAAATTATAATAATCAAATTTTAAAATTCCATGTTAGAAGTCGGAAGAATCGACGTGCGTGTAAGATTCGTTGTATGAATGTAGAGGAAGCTAAAGAAGTTTACATGATTGAATAGTGTGGCAGTCTACTAACTCTGCTTACCACTTCAGGGAAACAGCGTGGTTATTTTTTGTGTCGCATAATTTATTGTTTCTTGAACAATGATGTAAAATTCCATATTAAATAATTAATACGAATGAAAACGTCAGTTTTCTAGAAGTTACATTATATTTTATTTATAGGAATGACATAAGGACATTTGATAACGCCTTAGAAGGGCGAAACATTTCCATAAAATATTATAAAACTTCTAGAATACCGACGTTTACATTCGTATTAATTACTGTACATAATATTTCTGGCTTCCTGTGCATTCATGCATCATCTAATTTCGCGCTTCACACGTTTTGAATCAATCTATTTCACGTGCACGAGTGTCGAGCCCATTTTACATTTATTCATATCATTAATTACTAAGAAATTTCAATTTACCAGTACGAATCAGTCCAATATAATATCAAATATAATGACTACGACATATTGCACATTGAAGCTTCTTTAGCACATGTAATGTTGCGTGGTCGTAAAACCATTGGCCACGTTTTGAAATATAAGCTTGAAATAAACCAAACCTTTTTTCACATATTTCTTCAACCAAAATCACCATGTTTAAGACAGTCATCCAAACAGTGGTGATCTATGGGTGTGGGGCTTGGACTATAATAGCGAAATCCGCAGAGCGACTGGATACTTTTGAGAGAAGGGTGTTGCGCAGGGGACAATACTGGGACCTGTGTACGACGGTGAAGGCTGGAGAGTGCGGCATAACGAGCTGTACCATATTTACAAAGCTTTCAGTCTCTTCACACAGTTGAGACAGAATAGCCTGAGATGGGCCGGTCACGTGCATAAGATGCTGTCATCGTGAACCCAAAAAAAGATGCTGGAGTGGCACCCAGGTGGAAGAAGACTAATCGTCGACCAAGGCTGCGATGGTCACAAAAAAAACTAAAATGTTTATTTTGAAACTCTGGTGAGACCGGAAGGAATTTAATAAGAGTATGTATTTAAAGAATTGCTTCCACTTTTGTCTTTATTTCGACAGCGACCGGTTTCGCCAGGATGGCTGGCATCAACAAACTATCGTTGCCTATCAGTTAAAACCAGTAAATTAATGCCAGTCAGCCTGGCAACACCATCGCGGTCGAAATAAAAACATAAGTAGAAATAGTTTATATTTGATAATAATATTTGAAATGGATAAGAGAGTATTTAAATATGGCCATGTTAGATATAGCGAGCGTGTCACGATTAATAGTACACTCGAGAGGTATTACATGATTTTACATGATAATATTACATGATTTTACTGGACCTCTCAGAAAAAAGGGAAGAGCTCAGGAGAGCAAAGGGAAACTACTACAATAAAAAGGCCCAAGTGGCATCCCAAAAACCAACAAAGATGTTAATAGACCTTGTTGCAAACCAATCCCTAGTACTGAAATTAAAAAAGAAAACGTTTAAAACAGAAACTATTATTTCACTTATACACATTACCAAAACTTGGCTGGATAAACTCATTGGCTTAATTTTAACCGGAGTGTCGACCAAGAACCATTTGTTTCGTTTCCGCAATGAGCAAAAATAGAACACAATATAAATTTTAATTAAAGTACAACGGGACATTTGTAACAATTGCAGTAAAACTGTCCCTCTCAGTGCGTTGCGAACGCAAATCTAACAGACTTGGCCGTGTACCAAGAAGTGGGTAAATGCCAAGAGTACAGATGGGCCTATGCTTACTATCAAAATAGCGTAAAAATATACAAGTGCATTCCGCCAAGGTGCGTCTACCCCGCGTGTCTGTCTCTCCAAGACAGTGAAATGATTTTAAAAGAGAAAGGAAAAAAAATATATGATACTAAAAAAATGAGAAAAAATATCGTGGAAAAATTTATCTCACCAATCTTCTTATTCTTCTTCTTCAGCCTGTTGTTGCCGTCCACTCCTGGACGTAGACCTCCTCTCGTGTCGTATCTTGAGCGATCCGCATGCAGGCACTTCCCGCACTCTTCTGGAAATCGTCGCGTCAACGCAACTGTGGGCGCCCAACTCCACGCTTAGCCGTTCGGGCATCAGCACAGCAGTCGCCTTGTCCACTTTTCATCTGGGTCACGAGCGACGCGTTCCACCCAACGGGTTAAGACTAACTTGATGACCTCACATGTCTCTTTTATTCTGGTGTTCCTCACGCGATCTCTCAGTGACTGCTCAAGAAAAAAGTCCTGGCTAAAAAATCTTGGAGAATGGTTCAGTTGCAACATATCATCTCGATTAAGAGCTGCTGTATCAAGGATAGAAATAGTCACAATGCTGTCCAATCTCCGATAGAAGAGGAAGAACAGGAAGAATAACTAACCACCACGCCGCCTCTCCGAAGGGGTAGGCAGAAATAATGGACCACCACACTGTTCTTTACTGACATACTCATATATGATATGATTGACATGCGTTCCTTAACAATTATATGAACATCTGTTCGAAAAATAGGCCTCAACGGCAAACGCACTCTCCTCCCTGTTCCAACGCATGATGCCGACCAAACTATGTCGGGCCAAAACTTTATAGTTTCGCTTCTCGAACGAGACCACTAGCGCTCTGCTATGAATTCAATCGACTGAATGGCGCGCATTTAAAAAATGGAAGTTATGCTTCCGCACCTTGTATATTGTGTTTTGCACGCTCGTCGATTTCTTAGACTCCTCACGTGGCTGACATTTAATATTTTGATTTGATCATTTAATATTTTGATTGATTGATTTGATCGTGTCATGTTTTCCCCGGTCTTCCTCTATTTCTAGTTCCGTTTACGTCGTTAACATGTACATTCTTATGTCACATTTGATAAAACCTTAGACAAGCAAAACATGTCATTCACATAAAATATAATAAAACTTCTATAAAACAGAATCTAATTATTTAATATTGAGTTATACATCACTCTTCAAGAAACGATAAATACTATTTGAAGAATTAATACGAATGAAAACGTTCGTTTTTTAGAAGTTTATGTGACTGACGTAATTTCAAATGTTGATATAAGGAAATGATGTAAAGAGGAAGAAAGTATTTTTGACAAAATTATATAGGATCACTGCGTTGGTTTGGACATATGGAACGCACTGATAAAGAAAGAAAAGTTAAAAAATATACATCATTGTTCACGAAAAAATAAATCCGTTCTTTCTGCCTTTCCTGCGGGGAGACGGAGTGATGGTTAGTTAGTTGGCCAACACACCTGAATTATTTTATAAATTGTTTATGGTCATCATCATCACAGCAATTGCATCTGTAGTTAGTTTTCAAATAATTCAAAGCCGATTTTTTATCGGGTGTATCAGGAACGGTAATTGCTAGTTGACCTGTTTATATCGGCGTCTCTATAACGGGGAATGAAAACAAAACGATTTTCACACTTGCTTGCCTTCGAGTTTCCACTTTCTCTTTGATAAATGCCCCTGCCGGATAGGGTTATCATGTCAGGAACTGCACGCGAGTTCATAATGAATCACGCGAAACAAAAGAATTATACAGAGGAGGAAAAATAAGCCAACGAGCCAAACCCAGCAACTGAGGGGTCAATTCAAACAATATCTCGAAAGTCCACAAGGCAAAATATTCCTTTATGCTGGAGAGGGTTTAGAATATATAAAAGAGTATAGTAGATACCCGTAGCTTTATCCCATGGTATTTCCTTTCGAAATGTTGGGAATCAACTTTCTGCAGCTTCAAAGAGATGGGTTTCTTATAACCCATTTTTTATTTATTAATAAAGGGATATTTCAAGAACTAAGCCGTATTGGAGGGTGTTCTGAAGTATCTCTGCATGAGTGAATATAGTAGCTATCCGTGGCTCTATCACACAGCATTTATTGTGGGAATGTTGGAAACCAACTATCTGCAGCTTCGAAGATATGGGTTTATCATAATCCATGTCTTTAGATCGATCAGGGGATATTTCGAGAATTTAGCTGTGCTAGAGGGTGTTGGTCTTTTTGTCCCTGACAGATATCCACAACAGACGTACTACCTACCGGCATTTAGAATTAACATGCTTCTGATGACACCGGTGGGAAGACCAATCAGTCTGCTGAACTTGATCTCCTTGGAGATCGACGTCTTTCAGAAGACAAATATACTTGATATTATAGAGTATCTTGTTTTCCTAATGTCGAACACTCTCTCATGCCTTTATGGTATTATGTGTTAAATTTTACCTGTTCTCAATAGATACATAAATGCCGTACTAATTTTTTTTTAAATTTAAATTTAAAAAAAAATAGTAATTTGAATTGGCCAGGCAAAACCCAGACACCAAAAATATGATAAATACATAGGATATGGATACTGGATATAAATTTTTGTTATTTTTATGTTTCGCAGTTAAAAATACGTTTAGTGAACCAAATTGAAACTCTCGAGTGATTAGTGATTTGTAAAGTGAATTGTTTTAAACCATCCAATAATACTTTGGTATGATCAAAGATCTTTTACGTTAAGTTATAATGCGTCTCCATTGAACGTCAGTTATTTTGTAGTCGATAGATCTTTAGCAAGAAATTGTTCGATATCAAAAGATTGTTTCGTGTTTGTTTGTTTTTGTTTGTTAACCCCGACGGTAGCAGTAACGAATGGGTTTTCTAGAAAGTAGCTAGCTGGCGAAGGAAGGCGAACATGGCCTCGGTGGCGGCGTGGCTTCCCTTCGCGCGGGCCGCGGCCATCGGCTGGGTGCCCATCGCCACCCACCCCCTGCCGCCGCCACCGATCCCCAAGGACCGCCGCAAGTCCGAGGACGAGAAGCTGCTCATCAACGTGAGCGGCCGCCGCTTCGAGACCTGGAGGAACACCCTGGAGAAGTACCCCGACACGCTGCTCGGCAGCAACGAGCGGGAATTCTTCTACGACGAGGACAGCGGGGAGTATTTCTTCGACCGGGACCCGGACATCTTCAGGCACATCCTCAACTACTACAGGACAGGAAAGCTGCACTACCCAAAACACGAATGCCTCACTTCATACGACGAGGAGTTAGCGTTTTTCGGTATTTTGCCGGACGTGATAGGAGATTGCTGCTACGAGGACTACAGAGACCGCAAGAGGGAGAATGCGGAGCGGCTTATGGACGACAAGCTCAGCGACAGCGGGGACCAGAGCTTGCCGCAGCTCACAGACCTGCGTCAGAAGATGTGGCGGGCTTTCGAGAACCCGCATACGTCCACAGCGGCGCTGGTTTTCTACTACGTGACAGGGTTCTTCATCGCCGTATCGGTGATGGCCAACGTGGTGGAGACGGTGCCGTGTGGGACAAGACCTGGGCGCGCGGGCACGCTGCCCTGCGGCGAGCGGTACAAGATCGTCTTCTTCTGCCTGGACACTGCTTGCGTGATGATATTCACGGCGGAGTACCTCCTGCGGCTGTTCGCGGCGCCGGACCGGTGCAAGTTCGTGCGCAGCGTCATGTCCATCATCGACGTGGTGGCCATCCTGCCGTACTACATAGGCCTCGGCATCACAGACAACGACGACGTGTCCGGAGCCTTCGTGACTCTGAGGGTGTTCCGAGTGTTTAGGATCTTCAAGTTCTCCCGCCACTCGCAGGGGCTGCGTATCCTGGGATACACGCTCAAGTCCTGCGCCTCGGAGCTGGGTTTCCTCGTCTTTTCGCTGGCGATGGCCATCATCATCTTCGCCACGGTCATGTTCTACGCGGAGAAGAACGAGACGGAGACCAACTTCACGTCCATCCCTGCGGCCTTTTGGTACACCATTGTCACCATGACGACTTTGGGGTAAGTTCACCTATAATTTTATCCTACTTTAAATACATTTTAGGTTGGATCAGGAATGCCCATTTCCTTTTTATGTTGTCTTTTTTTGATCCAAATATATTATACAACTACTACTCAAGCTCTATGGAAGCTCCCATTACGGTTCGTGCGTTTTGTCATATAGGTATCTGATATATATATAGGGTGACACAAAAGTTAACATCGAATGTTCTTTAGCTGTAATTGTTTTTATAAATGAAATATTTCAGTTCCTCTTTTGGATTGTATTTATTTGATATCTTATTTTTATTTCCATTAATTTGAAAAAATGATATCGGCCAAGTGGCCGCCGCCAGAATTGAAGACCATACGGGCCCGATTTATGTCATTTTCCATCACTCTTTCCAGAACTTCCGGCGATAGGTTCTCACATTCTTGACGGATATTCTCTTTGAGGGCTTCAAGAGTCTGAGGCTTGTTGACACAGACTCGTGACTTCAAGAAACCCTACAAAAAGAAGTCTGGAATTGATAAATCGGGCAATCTTGCCGGCCATTGCAAATCACCAAAACGAGGGATTAGGCGACCGAATATTGGTTGTGGCTCGTGCAGTATGCGCCGTTGTTCCACCCTGTTGGAACCACATGTTCTCCAATCCCAATTAATCCAATTGATGAAGGAGACAATCCATTGAGCATGGCTCTGTAGCGCTCGCCGTTCATTTGGCCCGCAACGCTTTTTAGAAAAAATAAGGCTCGATGAGCGATCCAGCGTGAACACCACACTATCCAGTAACTTTGAGCAGGTGTAATGTCTCTTCTTGGGTTTTACGCGAATTTTCAGGACCCCAGAAGCGAAAAATCTGGTTATTCACATATCCACAGAGATGGAAATGCGAGAACCTATCGTCGGAAGTTCTGGAAAGAGTAATGGAAAATGATATAAATCGGGTCCGTATGTACTTCAATTCTGGCGGTGGCCACTTGGCCGATATAATTTTTTAATCTTAATAAAAAAAAATTAAGATATCAGATAAACACAATCCAAAAGCAGAACAAAAATATTTCATTCATAAAAAAATTACAGCCTAAGAACATCGGGTGACAACATTTGCGTCATCCTGTATAATAATATGTTGGATATACGAGTATGGAAATGGAAAAAAAAAATTTCTCGATCTTTCTAATAAAATGTAGACAATTTGGAAACATCGTACATTTTAATGTTTTACGCATTACATGATATTTGATTTAATACATTCACAACACATAACCGCGTTCTTGTTTCGGACTTTTGATTCAAATGTTATTCAACCCCTTTAAATTGTGTGGAAATACATTAACAGCATATCTAACTTCATTACGAAGTATTTTGTTATGTCTTGTGTGTGCTCGGGTCACTTTAATTTGTTAGTTTTGATGTCGTTAGGTATAATTTATTCATATTTACTGTCTGAAATGGTTCCTATAGCAGAAGTAATATGGTATTATCTTGACCCTTCGCGATAAAGGGTCACGGGTCGTGGGGTTATAGCGACCCTTTATTCCGTTTAACCCTTTTAGCTTCAAGAAGTAGATGGAAAGTTAAAAATTCTTACGCGAAGCGTCTTCAAGCAAGCAACATTTGCAAGTGGCGTTAATTGTACAAACGTCTCATATAAGTGAACGTAAAATTTAAAATTTTGATACAAAGCTATTACTTGGTGGTTTGACATATTTTAAAAATAAAATTGAATACTTTTAAACTGAGTATAAACCACTTTGTAGCGCCAACCGGGTTCTCATGGCTATATACAAACTAAACTAAAATTAAATAGAGAGTTATGTAATTATTCCTAAGTTTCCCCCCTCCCGTCCCTTTTCAGGGCATTATATTTAAGTCAAATGATTTAATGATGAATGTCGGAAAGTCAAATGACAGTTTGTAATAAAAGCGTGAACGAAGAGAACTTGGAACAGGTGAGGGAATTTGTGTAATTAGGTAGCATGTTCACAGCTGATGGCCGAACGGATAGTGACGACGAAAGAAGGGTTGGTGCGGGTAACAAAGTGAATGGAAGTTTAAGAACAGTTATTGGAAACAACAATCTATCAATGAAAGCGAAAAAGGCCGTTCACAATGGAGTTCTGGTCCCATCCCTAATGTATGGAAGCGAAGCATAGAACTGGCAGAAGAAGGATGAAAGCAGAATAAATGCGGTAGAGATGAGGTCCCTAAGACGTATGTGTGATAGAACGATATACGACAGAATTTCAAATGCTGATATAAGAAAGTAATGTAGAGCGGAAGAAGGTATTATGAACGTTGGTGGTATCGCTCTAGGGCTTTTATGTGTCTTCTGTATGGGGTCCAGACAACTAAGGAATCGACAACTAGCTAAATAACTAGGTAGGTAGGTTTCCATTAAGGGAGTCCTTGAAGCGTTACCTCTGATCACCGTGTGAACGTTTCCCTTGGGTAAGCTGAGAGTTCATAATCTTCCTTGGGAGTATTGTCTCCCTTGTCTTGTAAAAAAATGAATGAAATACACCGAGGAAGGAGGTCTGTGTCGTGAACCATGTTTGTGAAAAGTGCAAAAAAGTGTTAGTTAAATCTCAATCCATAACGCAAAGTGAAGGAGTATAAAGAAGAAACGGTGTTTTAATTAACAATAAAAAAAATACACGATGGAATTCCACAGTGTTAATGCATAAAAAAAACATTGGTTATACCAGGTTTTCTCTTGTGGGTATCCCTCATAGTCAAAGTTAAAATTAATTTCTGTGATAAGCACACCGATTGTGACTTTCTTGGCAGCGCGCGGCGCCCGAGTGGCCGCAAATGTATACAGAGACGCCGGGCCAAATGCATGGCTCGGTAGGAATTGGGTGATAGTGTTATTTCTGTATTTCGCGGTCAACAGATCTGTCAGAAAACATGCCGAGATGTGCATCGCTGGTGGCTTTGGTCTAACTATCCCCTGTCACACCTCTACTTTGCGTAGGGCTACATCTCTGTGAACTCGACTATGTAAAGTACCTAGGACTAACAATGGCCAAAACACATAGACAAACTAACAAACTACTTGACAAACTGACATCCGCAGGGGTGAGGGGCAAGGCGTACAACACGTTCAAATGCTACCTCACCCAAAGAAAACAATACACAGTTGTGTCAGGAATGACCAGCAACGAAACAATGACAGAATTTGGTGTGCCACAAGGGTCCATCCTGGGACCACTACTTTATATACTTTACATTAATGACATAACAAGATACAACATTACAGGAAAAATAATTATGTATGGAGACGACCTTGCTATATTCTACAAAAACGACAACGACAATGAGACCTGTAAACAAATTAACATAGATATATAGACACTAACCAACTGGACAAGCAACAACTACCTGACCTTAAATGTAAAAAAGTGTTACATTATACACTTTGAAATAAGCAAAAAAAAACATAACATGTGCATAAAAAAAATGACGCAGTAACCGAACTCGACTATGTTAAGTACCTAGGACTAATAATGGACCAACAACTAAAATGGATAAAACACATAGACAACCCAACAAACAAGTTAGCATCGCTATACTCCCTCTTCTACAAAATACAAAATTACATACCAAGAAAAGAATAAGTTATGATAATGTTAAAAGCCGACTGACATATATGATTCCCTTCTGGGGGACAGGGAACCAAAAGGACATCTCCAGACTCCAAAGACAACAAAATAAAATTAGCTTATAACATTAACTATCTTACCGCAACCATACAAGTATACAGACATACAAAACAAATGGACATACCAGACCTGACCAAATTTGAGACCTTGAAAATTTTACACAGAGTGACCATGGAAGAGACAACAGACAGCAGCTACAAATTAACTAAAAAAGCAGACATACACAGACACTGGACCCGGAACTGTGACAGATATCACTTACCGAATGCACGAACTAAGACAGGACAATCAAGGGTATTGAACAATAGACTGAAACTTTACAATGAACTACCAAAAGACACAAGGAGTCCCACTACAACTTTATTTAAAATATACCTGAAACATTACATAATTAAAAGTAAAATCTAAAATGTACAGAGCGGTCACTTATATATTAAACAGAGATCGAGTAATTTATAAAAGTGGTAGGGATATAATTATGATTGAGGAGAGGGGAGTTGTAACGGGAACATATCAAGCATAGGAATTGAATTTAAATTGAATTGGTTATGTATTATACTTCCATTATTTTTTATGGCTTTTTTAATTTCTAAAATTTCTAAATTATTTAAAGTAAGGTTTTTATTGTTAATATGCAAAATTACTTTATTTGCACGTAACATTTAACAAATATTTTTTGATCGTCATCTTGTTAAGATGAATGTTATTCATTGCCGTGAAGTTTGCCAGTTAATATTTCACTCGCGGAAGAAAAAATCCGGGTAATAGCTCGTGGTGGGTGGAAATTTGAAAACACTTAAAACATAAAGAGCTTCTGGCCATTTTCTTGTTTTGTCTGATGATTTACTGTCATTATAAATAAAACAAATGCGATCGTGAAAGTGGGCACTCAAAAAGCAATTTTGAAAATTTATTAGAATTTATCGGATATTATGAAATATACGAAATGCCATTATTATATTTGAAAATATGACTACACTTCTTATTCAAGGATTAATTGTATCTCAAAAGAGACGAAGACGCTAATTGGAAACAGAATATGGTGATCGAGGTGTTTACAGGACTTATGACCTGTCTTGGTTGGGTTAAGCGCACGCTTTATGTAATAGAACAATCCCACCCTTCTTACGACCACCATGTCTGACAAATTTTTGGAATTTGTGTATATGTTAATATGTAACACCGAACTTCACATGTTAGTTTCAATCTACACACTAGCGCCATCTATGAAGATTGGATTTAAGCCTGAGATACAATTAATCCTTGAATTGATAACCCCCAATGGGTTAAATCCAGTATTCGTCTACAAATATTTGTATACATTCATAATGTTATAAAAAAACACTACTTATTTTTACAATACTTTATTTCACTTTTTACAAACATGTTTCGGTTGTGACCGAAACTTTTTCGATGTACAATTATAACAATAAAATAAAGCATGGTAATCAACGAAAATGGGGTGGAGTTATGTATAAAGGTGGAGGAGTATAATTAGGATTGAGGACGGGAAAGGATAACGGGAACATTTCGAACATGGGAATTTATAATAATTTTAATTTAAACTTTAGTAAGAAGCCTATACTTGGTGGTTTGACATATTTAAAATTGAATTAATATTATTTATATTTTCATTATTTTGGATAGCGTTTTTTTATTTATATATTTTTTTTTTTTAAATAAAATTTATTATTATTTTTTTATTATTATAACTAACGAACTAACTAACTAACCATCACGCCGTCTCCCCGAAAGGGTAGGCAGAAAGAATGAACTGTCACACTTTTACTGATGCGGCACTTCATCCTTCTCTTTTCGCCCCGCGGGAGACGCGGTGTGATGGGTTGCGAACCTCATCGCCACCAAAAGGCATCTCCCGCGCACACTTCTATCGTCTAACACCCACAAAATAAATCTAAAACAAATAATATAAAATACAATGATATAAAATAAAATAACAAAATAAAAATAATTTAACACAAAATGTTCTTTTTAGATGGTACACATATTGACTATTTAATTTATGTTCCACGCTGTTTTTTAATCCACTGTTTTTTGTATCGCTGTTTTTTAATCCACTGTTCTTTTTAGATGGTACACATATTGACTATTTAATTTATGTTCCACGCTGTTTTTTCATCCACTGTTTTTTAATTTAGCACACAATGTTTTTTTTTCGATGTTGCACATGTTGACATGGACGATCCGGACTTTTGTGTTTATTTATTTATGTTACACGTATCCACCGTTTTTTAAATTATCTGTAATTAGGCACTTAACCAGCAAGAACTTAAAAATAATATTGAAGAAATTATTCAAATTGTCATTGGAACAAATGAAAATTTTATTTTTACACCTGTCAAAATTCTTTATAAAAACGATTTTTTTAAATTATTATATAAATGTTATATATTGTCTGTTCTATTATATGGCTGCGAAACCTGGACTCTGAAAGTGAATGTGAAGTGGACCGATAGGGTCAGTAATGCAGACGAACTACAGAGAGCCAGAACCAATAGAAAGCTGTTGTCGAGTGTGAAAATTAGAAAGGTCTCATATTTGGGTCATGTGCTAAGGGGAGAAAAATACCACCTACTTAGACTGATATTAATTAAGGACGTCGGGGAGTTGGTAGAAGACAGCTGTCCTGGCTGCGGAACATTAAATAATGGACAGGAATAACAAGAATTCAGAAACTGTTCCAAGTGGCGCAGGACAGAGAAGCCTTTGCATCAGTGATCGCCATCGTTGGGAGGACCTGACACGTGTACGTATCACGTGTTCTTCAGCTTCCTCTATTTCCTGTTCCGTTTTCATCGTTATCACATACTTTCTTTATCACTATTAATTCATTCATTTGTCCAACTCTTTTCATGTGTCCAAACCACCTTAATGACTTTTTCGTTATTTTTACATATTTTTTTATGCGTCTAACATACGTTTAGTGGTTATTCGCGTTTTACGATTATATTTAGTATAGAGACAAATATTTACACTTTCAACCAACATATTTATGGCTTATAAAATGTTTTATATCAAGCCATATAGAATATTAAAAATCCAGAATATTATATATTCAAAATTTATTTATACATTTATCACAAGTGTATAAATATTACAGATTAACTAAGATATAAAAAATACGATTCTACATAAAAATTTTATTATCAACAATTATATTTATTTTGACGTAGAACGTGAATTAATATGTAAAATCGGTGTTGCTGACATCATGGATGTTAGCTATATTAAATTGGCAATGGTAAGGAATCAAAGTGAGAAAAGATATAATGGGCTGTTTCATTTAATTTATTTTGATAATAATCACAAACATTACCGACATACAATTTCACATCGTTTGCAATTACATTATAAACAGAGAAGCATTAAAAAAATAAAAATTAAGCTTAAGAATAAGAAAAAATCATAACATTGATATTGCATCCCTGAGGCAACTCACACTATCACGAAATATGTCGACCTCCGAGGCGATCCGATTAAGCAATAAAATTGCCCTACCCACAGGCATAACCATTGGCAGGTTAGTTTTGCAGCGTGGCAAATAAAACAATCTGTGCTGTCTTTGACGAATGTAATTATCAGAGACAAATAGACCTACATCACTCAAGACATCCGAGTTCTGTATACGGCCGCCAATCAGCTGAAAGAAGTGAACTCCCAAGTGAATGTTCCTCCTTCTCTCCAATGATTGGTAGTTTAGCATACCTAGCAAGAATTCAGTCGGAAAGAGCCACGGGTAATAATCGCGCTCCCTGAGGTAAAGAAAGCTCGCTCCACCATCAGAGAATATCGGATCCCAGGCGGTGACCAAATAACGGAACTATATTCCAGCCGACTTCTTACCAGGGAATTATACAACACCCGAAGTACCTGTGTGTTCGAAAATATCTTGGCATTCCTAAAAACAAATCCAAGCATTTTAATGGAACTATTACATAGAGCAACTATGTGATAATTGAGCATCGAACAGAACTGTTGGTACGGATCCCTTGGTTAGTCCTATGCCTTCAAGTTCCCGCTGCAACACCAGGTCTGGATCCTAGGATCTTTCTGAGTATCCTATTCTCAAACGAGTAGATTTTGGACGCTGGATGAAAAAATAGTGTGTTCTAAGTCTCTGCCATGATACCATCCAAGCATCGCATACTCGGTATGGTGACCCTTTTTGCTAAAGAGGGTCGTTAAACAACCCATTTTTGGGGTTCCGGATCATCCATGCGGTGCGAATGTCCCGTTCGTAATCATAAGATTAACGAAATCTGTTAATCTTGTGATTACAAATATTTTATCAAGTTCAACCCATTCTCTCTGACCTCCCCTTCAGATAGTGCATGATGGGTAGTTAAATACTTTTTATTTCTTCACTGCTGAGAGTCTTAATCTATAGAGCTGCCCGTGACTAAAACAAAACTCCTCTAATCCTCTCTGTACTCCGCAGCCCGCACTATAGTAGACCTGTATGTAGACCTTTGTAGTCTGTCCTCTAGAGGCCTGCTCCTCCTGTGAGGTGGAGTTGTTCTTCTGTCTGTTGTTTCTTCCGTGAATACTCTGTCTACTGTTTCCAAGGTCAAATCTGATGTGTCCATTTGTTTTGTTTGTCTGTATAGTTGGGGTCAGATACTTAATGTAATTAGTCATTTATAATGATTTTATTTTGTTGTCTTTTAAGTCTGTCAATGTCCGTTAGGTTTCTTAGCCTCCAGAAAGGGACCATATATGTGAGTCAAAGTTTCGTCGCTTTTCTTATATTCGAATTTGAACTTCTTGTAATGAAATTTTCACTGGTTGACTTGGGTTTAGAAATTAAATCATGTCTTGAAAGGGGTCTTCTTTTCTATTATAATTAGAAGAGGTTAGTCAGTAATGGCCGAAATTGGTTAGCAGCTGATTCTAAATTCAAATTCGTAAATTTGGGAATTTTTCCCAGTGGCGTAGCCAATTAGTTGCGTTTAAAATTCGAGTAGCGCCGAGCGGTTAATTACCCGGGACGCTAGTGGAATTATGCAGGGACCGTAAATACATACAATATTCACTGTGGCGAGGCTTAAACTGGCCAGGGCCGTAGCGGTCCTAATTCAGGATGGGGGGGCTGTAATTTTGAAGCGTTAAAAATGAAAAGGTAACGAGTAGTTTTTTTTAAGTAATTTATGATACTGGTATGCACACGTGAGAAGAATGGATACATCTAGACTCCCTCTCATTATGTTGCACGGCCAACCCCAAGGTAGACTACCCCCGAGCAGACCACCGAAGAGGTGGACCGACAGCTAGGAGTCAATCTAGCAGGACACTAATTCCTCTTAAGAAACAGGCCATAAGGTTTACAATAAGAAGAAGAAGAAGAATTAGAATTTAAGATTTTTGTTTTCAATAAATTAAACGCTTTTTTTTAAAACGTTTTTCATCGGAGAACTATTTAAACTCAGTTTATATTCCGATGATGAAGGTTTAAAATTCTCGAAACGCGGCGAGAAAAAAGAAAGGTTTTTCAATTAAACAAAAAAATCTTAACTCAGCTGGAATTAATCTACATAAAGTTATTATTTATTAATATATTTTCATTATTTACAATTAACTTTTACCATGATTATTTTAAAATAACCACATTAATTATTAAAATTTAAAACACTGTTATAATATCACAATTAATTTTTATTCACTGAGAGTGTCGCGACACCTGTTTCGCCAACCGATGTTGGCATCATCACGTGTTACAATAAAGATCAGGTATTACAATAGTTTATTGTAACACCTGATGATGCTAATATCGGTTGGCGAAACAGCTGTCGCGCACTCTCAGTGAATAAAAAGGAATTGTGATATATAACAGTGTTTTAAATTTTAACAGTAATAATGTTGAAGTATCATAGTGTTTCGGCCAAAACAATGGACTATCACATTAATAGTGTTTTAATTCATAAATAATGTAACTATAAGCCCGCGTTCAAAATATAATTTAACGTCAGTTCCGCATGGACGAGGGACGGGCCTAGAGATTGCACGAGCTAACAAAAGGGCGCCGCTGCGTCCTATAACAGCTTCGGGTTATCGGAGGGAGTCTCTACAATAAAAATACCAGTTTAACCGTGAAATTAAAAAAAAACTGTTGGTGTGGCTTTGTTCACAAAACCCTTGTATTTGTTTTCCCGCAGTGGCGCAACCGTTTCCCGGAGATGGGGTTCGCTTATCTATTAACGAGGTGACAACTCAAATAACGGCCGATACACTCGGCTCGGCGCTAATCGTCGGATTAGCCGGCATATTAATTGGGGATTTCGACTTAATAATTTACCCTGGAAATCCTCGCACTCTTTAATCTGATTTAGTTCGGCTTAGCTTTTTTTAACCGGGATGGTTTGTACATAAGGATTATATTGAATATACAGTTGCAACAGTTGGACATTAAAAGTAAATACAATGAACCGGTTAGAGGCATTTGAAGGTGGCTTCACCGAAGAATGTTCAGGATCCCATGGACAGACAGAGTGACGAGCACAGAAGTCCTGGGGGGGAGGCTTACGTTCAGCAGTGGATGGAGACAAGCTGATGAAGAAGAGAAAATAGTTAATAAATCTGTCAGGCGTGGTGGACGTAAAAAGGGGGGAATGTTGTATTACATAAAGCGTGCGCTTAACCCAACCAATGACAGGTCATAAGTCCTGTAAACGCCTCGACCACCATATCATTGAGATACAATTAATCCCTAAAAAAGAAAATAGTTTGTTATAAAGACAGAAAATTTCCATGGAAAAGAAGTGTTTTTCTTTATTACTAGTGATTTTTTGCGAAAAAGCTTGGTGTAATAAAAATAAAACAGATTTTTCATCAAAACACCAAACGGGAATCCACCATTTTAATTATCCTTTCGTGAAAATCCGCATGACGTGTTTTCTGTTTTGAGTTGAAAATAATTGGGGAAATGTTTCGCAGAAGCGCATGCTCGTATTAACGTCGAGATGAAAAATGGAAATTCGGTATGAACAGTGTCGAAAAGTAAAAGTATCTCTCCAAATTTATTGATTTCAAAATATTAAGCGATTAAAGATTTTATTAACCTTTTTGGGGTTCAAAATATTCAAATATTTGGGAGTCATTTATTGTATATAGCTAACTTACTAACTAGAAGCAGAAAGAATGAACCGTCACATTGTTATTTCCTGACACATTTCTCTTGTTTCCTCAACATTCAAATATCGTGTCATGCACGCACGTCGATTTCTCCGCGGACAACATTTAATATAAAAGTAATACACTTAGGAAATTGTAAATAACTTTTTTATAACTTTTGAGTTTATTTTTCTCGACATGTTTCGAAGGCTTACACCTTCATCATCGGGAGAACGATATAAACAGTTTATATCGTTTTCCCGATGATGAAGGTGTAAGCCATCGAAACATGTCTAGAAAAATAAACTCAAAAGTGGAAAAAACAGTGTTTTAATTAATTAAAATTCATCATTATGGAATTCTACAGTGTAAACACCTGAAGTTTATCTAAAATTAAAAGAATATAAAAATCCACAAAATATTTAAAAAATATATTAAAAAAACACTAGAATATAGAAAGTCGTGACATACGTATGACGAAGGAATTGATTTATGTTTCATTGAGTGTTATATAATATTTTCCCAACCAGCGATCCCAGCTTCACACGATTTTCGATCTTCCATGGAGTCGAATTCTAATGATTTATTGGGTGAAAAAAAAAAAAAGTTTTCATAATGTGGACTTTTCCCAGATTTTGCCTGCAGTCTATCGTCCATTCGTCAGGCCGGACCGATTTACTCGGTGCGTCAAAAAATAGCTATAACATCGAAAATATTCCGAATTTCAGAAAATTCTTTTAGGATCATATTTTTAAAGTTCTAAACTTTATAAATATGAAAAAAAAAAAAAATTATTCAATAATAATTAAAAAACGTTATTTTTTTAACTACTTCCACATTTGTCTTTATTTCGACAGCGACCGGTTTCGCCAGGCTCACTGGCATCGACAGACTGGTCAGTCGATAACTAGTCCGACTGATCAGTCAGTGGATGCCAGCGAGCCTGGCGAAATCGGTCGCTGTTGAAATATAGACAAAAGTGGAAATAGTTAAAAAAAACTCGTTTTATTTAATTCATATTTAAAATGAATTTTATCAAGAGATTTCAGTAAAATCATTATATTATCTTAAAAAAGATTTATTAAAATTTCTACACTAAGGACCCCTTAAAATAGGACGTAGCGACGCACTTTCGTCAGCTTTGCTCATACAATCTCTAGACCCGCCCCTCATCCACGCGGGACTTACGTTAACTGGGGAAAAAGTTTAGGGTAATACGAAAATAATTCACGTGCCCTTGGTGTTTGAACATTCACGTTTACGTTTAGTTTTATACTACGTTACAGAACGAAGGGAAAGCCATGGCATGATTGTGGTCAGTTATCAGGTTGGGAGTAACGAAATTATTCCCAATCGATGGAATAGGCGCCTAATGAGAACGCACACGCCAAGGTAATTACGTGCTGCAAACATTCATTAACTACAGCCCCTGGTGCTGAAATCGTCAAGGGTAGGGGGTGCGACCCGCGTAGACTTTTTTTCAAATTTGGGCCGAGAAAGTTGAAGATCAAATTAAAATTCTAAATACCTAAATACATAAAAAGAACTCTGCGCTCAAAAATCAAAACAGTATTTACATTAAATTTTCATATATTCACTTTGTGGTTAGACATTATAAACCTATAGATATACCAGGGTAATTCGTAAAGTAAGGTTCCCTATGCAGTCAATAAAGATAGCGGCGCGCGGGAAAAAATCTGGCATCACTGGCTAACTCATCAAATCCTCCACTCTCTATCACTGCCACTCCCGCCACGCTACACCCCTCAGTGTCGGCCTGGCAGCCATCGAAGATGGAGCTTCCTATCGCTGTTTTCGCCAGATGCGAAGTTGAGAGCATAATGCTCGAGGATCGGAGGATTACCATTAACGAACTTGCTCTTCGTATTCCTGGGACTTCCAACACCACAATTCACAAAATTTTAACTGAAAAATTAGGCTATCGAAAGGTGGGTACCACGAATGCTCACAGAAAAACACAAGCAGAAACGTGTTGAGCGCTTGACCTCATGTCTCAAATCAAACTCAAGAACTGCTGACAGATTTTGGCTGGACTGTTTTGCCCCACCCATCCTACAGTCCGGACCTAGCTCCTAGTGATTACCACTTATTCCCAAAATTAAAGGAACACTTGGGTGGAATGCGCTTTCATACTGATGATGAAGTCAAGGAATAGGTTATTCGATTTCTCAGAGGAATGGCGGCAGAATTTTATGACTTGGGGATACAAAAGTTGGAGCATCGTCTGCAAAAGTGTTTAGACAGAAACTGCGATTATGTAGAAAAATAGAGTAAGTTTAAAGCTTTAAAATGATGTATAATGCTAAAGAAAACAATAAAGCTGTATATTAAAAAAAATATGGGAACCTTATTTTACGATTGACCCTAGTAGAATAATAAAACACTTTTAGTATTTAGTATTTAAAATGCAATAACGTTGAGGTACCCACCCGACAGGACACTTGAAGAAGTATAAGAAGTATTTAAGCACGTTATGGTTATTATTATTGATTCCAGCTAGTTTCGCTTGGACCCAAGCTTCATCAAGGCAGTATAAAAAACTAAACAAAAACACAAAATTTACATGTACATGTAATATTATTATAAATTTATTAAATGAATACATTTTAGAAAAGATGTATGAAACTATGTATTGAAGTTGAGGAGGTTATATTAATATGCTATCATCATCAGCCGTCTGTCATCCACTGCTGAATCCTCACCCAAAGTACCTTACCGCCCCCTATTCATTGCCGCTCCCATTCTCCACCTGACTCTATCGCATGCCTGATGCCTAACATCATCCCAAGTAAGGCCTGCTGCTTTAACCTCGTCCTGCAGGGCTCTTCTCCAGGTGGCTCTAGGTCTGCCTCGCTTTCTCTTTCCCTCCATTGGGGACCAGTCTAGTGCGCCCTGAGCGATGCAGCCTGGGTTCCGTCTCAGAGTGTGACCGATCCACTGCCATTTGCGTCTAGCGACTTGTTCTCTAATTGGCTTTTCACCTGCCATGGTCCAGAGAACGGCATTTGACACTGTTCGGGGCTAATAGATGTTGAATATTGAGCGAAGGCACCTATTTATAAACACCTGGAGTTTACCAATAACGTCCGCGGTAAATTTCCAAGTCTCACATCCGTACAGCAGTACGCTTTTAACTCTAATGCTGAATATTTGGAGCTTGAGCTTTCTTGAAATGATACTGGAACGCCATACAGAGCGAAGCAAAGCGAAAGCACCCCTTGCCTTGTTGAGTCTGCTGGCTACATCTTCATACTTCCGAGGTAGCAGAAGCTGGTCGTTTTCACAAGGAGACACCGTGGAGCAAGATTGAGGTGGACACTCGTAGGTCTACTGTCTTGGACATGTTAATCTTGAGACCTACTTTTGCCGCTTCCTCGTGAAGTCTACACAGTTTCTGTTTTGCATCCACCCGGTTTATCGAAAGCAAACTCGTGGTTGGTTATTTAGTTTTCATAAATCTATTTTTAAAAGCGTTTTCACACCATTGATCATGTTATTTTTTAATCTGTTGACGGCTTTCAAGTTGCCTTTCAAGTTGTTTGTCAACTTGTCAGGCGTGTTTACATTGTTCCCAAGCACCGGATAACCGTTATAGCCCGGGAATCTGCAGAGTTAGTAAACATAGGCATATTTTAGTCCCAACCATCTCATGCTCTTTAATCATTTATCTTACAATCTTTTCGGATTCCTTGGCAAATGGCTTAGTGACGCATTCAGGTGTAACCAGGCGTTCTCAAACGGTGGAGCCAACTAACTAACTAACTAACCATCACCGGACCGCCAAACTGCTCAAACATACCTGTCAAAGGCATTATCACATAAATAATTAAATTTTAAAAAAATCCATTGTTTTGGCCGAAACACTATGATAGTTCAACTGTTAAAATTTATAACACTGTTATAGTATCATAATTTTGTTATAATTTTAAATGAACTTCTACCAAGAAAAACCAATTAAAAATATTAAGCATTATCACATGTTATAATTTAATTTCTGATAATGCCTTTAACAGGCGAAACATGTCATTCAAATAAACTATAATAAAACTTCTAGAAAACAGACGTTTTCAATCGTATTAATTAACTAAGGAACTTTCTTGACTTTACGCCGAAGGCGTAGGTAGAGAAAATGGATCACCACACTGTTCTTTCCTGACATAACTCTCAAGCCTCCTCTATATTCATACATCGTAACATGCACGTTCGCCGATTTTTCCGACTTCGAATATGGCCGCTTTTTAGTATTTGATTTGGTCATGCCATGCTTTCCTTCTCTTTCTACTCACACTGCTTGTATATAAAATTTTAACCATTCTTCTCTCATCCATGCGTTCTGTATATCTAAACCATCTCAGGGATCCTTTTGTAATTTTACTTATGGTGCAATCATCTGCCTTACTTTCTTATATAGTCGTTCGGTAGGATAAACGTCGTAGAAATTAGATCACTTCGAAGAATGTGGAGGAAAAGGATATATGATAGAATACCGAAGGACGAAATAAGGAAGAAATGTAAGACAGATTATTGCATCACAAGTAAAAAAAAAAATATCCCTAAAATGGTTTGGACATATGGAACGAATGGATGAGAGAAGAATGGTTAAAATATTATATATAAGAAGTGTGAGTACTCGTAGAAATAGAAGCAGTGGAAAACCAAGGAAAGTATGGCGTAACAAAATTTATGAAATACTAAAAGGCGGTCACATTCGAAGTCGGAATAATCGACGATAATGCATGAATGAATGTGGAGGACGCTCGAGATGGTATGCCGGGGAAACGACCTGATGTTTAGTTAGTTATTTAGTTTATGAATTTGAGTATTTATGTAAAATAGGGCGCTACATATTTTTTAAAGAATATTTTGAATTAAAATGTTTAGAAACTGTGGTTTCATATGACGAATATAAAACTGATATTGTAAACAGGAAAACCAAGAAAAATCTCTCAATATGTTATATGCATTTATCAGCTGTTTTTAATTAATTAATAAATGTATCATACAAAATAAAAAGCAACAATTATGAGACGAGAAAAATTTTATATTATGAAATTTTATTTAGACAGAGAAGAAGGGACTGTTACAGTCATGTCCAAAAAATGGACACCACCAGACTCCCTTGTGAGAAGATGTATGCATGTTGAGAAGTCGAGAGATGTGTGTCAGGAAGTAATTGCGTGGCAGTCCATGTTTTCGGCTTACTCCTTCTGCTAGTTAGTAGCTTTTGAAAATAGAATATTCCGTTTATTATTCATTTGTTACAAATCACGTGCCAGCGATCATAAAATCCATGCACATCCTACATTGTTTTCAATGCTATTAATTAATTTACGATACTCATAACTTTACCGAGAAAAGTACACTTCATGTAGGAGCTACATAAAATAAACATCTATCCGTAAGACGTGTTTATGAATGGGGTTATCTAAATCAAAGATTATTCTTGGAAGATGCAAGCTGAAGGTATATACTAAATCGCATTTAATATCGTTGTGTACATTAAACGTACGTACGAACATCGGAGAGGTCCAAAATTGATGCTTTCGAGATGTGATGCTGACGGCGAATGGTGCGTATACCCTGGACAGCAAGAAGAACAAACCAGTCGATCATTGGCCAGCTGGATATCAGGGCAAGACTATAGAGGATGTGCTCTAAGATAGTTTAAAGTATTTTGGGCACATAGCCCGGAGAGATCAGGATAACCTTGAAAAGCTCGTCATCATGGGCAAAGTTGGAAGAAAAGCGACCACCAAGAAGAACAAACCAGTCGATCATTGACCAGCTGGATATCAGGGCAATACTATAGCAGATGTGCTCTCAGAGAGTTTAAAGTATTTTGGGCACAAAGCCCGGAGAGATCAGGACAACCTTGAAAAGCTCATCATCATGGGCAAAGTTGGAAGAAAAGCGACCACCAAGAAGAATAAACCAGTCGATCATTGACCAGCTGGATATCAGGGTAAGACTATAGCGGAGGTGCTCTAAGAGAGTTTAAAGTATTTTGGGCACATAGCCCGGAGAGATCAGGACAACCTTGAAAAGCTCATCATCAAAGGCAAAGTGGAGGAAAAGCAACCAACAAGTCACTGCTCCGATTAAATCAAGAAGCTGATTGATATCTCATTAGCTGCAGCCTGGAGTCTGACGGGTGACAAGAGCGCATGGCGTGCCATGGTCAATGGTTAACATGATGCACACGACCCTTAAACATGAGAAATACGACTGAGAAGAAGAAGAACGTATATTATACATTGTACGTCGTATAGAGAATCAACCCAACAGGTCAGAACCTTCAAATATCTAGCCAAAGAACTGGTTGGAGGAGCTGATCACAGCAAAAAGTGTCCACAAATCAAAAAAACATTCAACGATCCTGGATCGTACAGCTAAATTGAAGTGGCATTGTGCTGGACTTAGATGGACATCCAGAATACTCTAATGGAGGCCTTAGACAAAGAAAATAAGTGTCAGAAGGCCACCTAAAAGACAGACTGACGACACTGCTTGAATAGTTAGAACGACCTAGATGCAGAAGGGATAAGACAGGGACGAGTGGAGAAAAATGGAAGAGGCCATAAACCAACAGTGAAGGGAAGAGGCCCGACGAATAAGGAGAAGAAGAAGAAATTGTTAAATACAAAGTGTTTTATTATTCCAAGCTTCTATCCAGAAACACCAAGCTGCGTATTTATAACACCATCATCAAGCCAGTGGACAATGACTCTAAAAGAACAACAAAGAATCTACTGGTTTAAGAATAGAATACTTAAAATGATCCTGGGACCCAGACCCGGTATTGCAGCGGGAACTTGGAGGCAAAGGACCAACCAAGATCCGTAAGATGACCCAGCAGCCCCTTATAATGAGGACCTTGAGAATCGGTCGCCTAGCATGGATTGTGCAACGTATGCCGAGCCGAAGAGACCAGAGCAATCAAGACCCTGTACGCGTCTAGACCGACTGGAGTAAGACCTCTAGGAAGGCGTAGACTGCGCCTAATGGACAATGTTCTGGCTGATCTGGCTAGGTTGAGCGAATCGGACTACTGGAAGAAAAAGGAGACTAAAATCATCAAGGAGCCTAAAACTTTTCAAGAGTTGTATGGCCATAGGAAGTAAGTAAGCATCTATAAGTTTATTACTTATGCTGTCAAGATGGTTATCGTTCGGGGTCGTAATTCATACCACTGTAAAATAAACCTCCCAGGCTTACCCAAACAGATTTTCCAGTACTTTTGACGGGAAAGTCAATAAAAATCCGAAGCAGGTTTATGATTAGAGTCAGTTATATGTAGATTGTTTGTTTTGGCAGCCGACCTGCTTAGTTCTGACACGGAATGAAGGGCAAAGGGGAATGCCCCCAAGCAAAAACAAATATAATATAATTTTTCGAATGAAGCACATGATTTGTGGTGTGACATTATTAAAAAAAATTAGTATACAGACCACTTTATTTTTTATTAATACCAACCGGTTTCGCTTCCGCCGGAGCTTCGTCAGGGTAACAGAATATCTTCTTCTTCTTCTTTTTGTCCTGTGACACCTCCGTGGTGTTAAGGGCCTCAAGGAACTAACTAACCAATAATTGCTTGAACTATTATGTAACTAACTAACCATCACGCCGTTTCCTCGAAGGGATAGACAGAGAGTAGGGACCGCCGTATTTCTCTGTCCTGACATATTTTTTATAGATTCCTCTACACTCATATACCGTAACATGCACACTCGTCGATTTTTCCGACTTCGAATGTGGCCGCATTTCAGTATTTGATTAATTTGGTTATGCTATGGTTTCCTTAGTTATCCACGGCTTCTCTTTCCACTCGCTGCTTGTATACAACATTTTAAACATTCTTCTCTAGTCCATTCGTTCCATACGTCCAAACCATCTATGGGATCCTTTTTTTAATTTTACTTATGATGCAATGACGACCTCCGTGGCCGAGTGGTAAGTGCATTGACTGCCACCCCGAAGGTTCCGGGTTCGATTCCCGGCGAGGGCAGTGTGATTATCACACTGTCATTGGTCTGGTGTAGAATTCACATGACAATAAAATGGCGCTAAGATTAGCTACCTATCACATGTCATGAGAATCATTATGATAGCTATAATACCTTTTACATCGATTTGGCTCATGCTGTCATGATGTAAAGAGCGATTCAACAAAATAATAATAATAATAATAATGATTATAATAATAATCATCTGCCTTACATTTCTTATTTATTTCGTCGTTTTGTATTCTATCATATATCGTTTTCTGCACATTCTTCTCAGTGATCTCATTTCTACGGCATTTATCCTAATTTCATCATTTTTTGACAGCACTCCAAGCTTCACTCCCATAAATAAGGGTTGGCACTAGAACTCCATTATGTTATGGTATATTTGCTTCGGTGGATATATTTCAGTATGACTTGTGACATTTTTTGAATTTTTATTATATATTAAAATTATTTCTGGACCGACCCAAATAATTATTTGTTAAAAATGTATAAAGTCACATCAATTTTCGTTAATTACCATATATTGCTCCATTTACTAGTGTATATAAACAGCAACGAGCTGAAATTTCGTCACATTTGATAATGCCTTAGAAGGGCGAAACATGTCATCCCCATATGATATAATAGAACTTCTAGAAAACTGACGTTTTCATTGTATTCTTCTTCAGCTTATCGCCGTCCACTCTTGGACGAAAGCCTCCTCCATTTCCTTCCATGTCGATCTCTCCTGCGTAGTCTGCATCCATAGTACCCCAGCGTATCGTTCCAGGTCAACCCTCCACCTTATTTGTGGTCTTCCTACTCTTCTTCTCGTGTCTCTCGGTCTCCAATTCAACAGTATTTTGGTTTATCTTTCGTCTGCAGCTTTAGCGACATGCCCTGCCCATTTCCATTTTAAAGTCGTCACCCGGTGGATCACGTCTGTGACTCTTGTTTTAGCCCTAATCGTTTCGTTCCTGACTCTATCTCTAAGGGACAGGCCTAGCATGGCTCTCTCCTTCGCTCGCTGCACGACTCTTAGTCTCTCTGCATTCATTGTATTAATTATATAATATATTTAAAGTTTTTTCGGCATTTCCTCTAATTTAGTTCCTTCAATTCCTAGTTATTAATAGCCATACCGTGGAATAACATTCCCGGCTGTTTGATCTAAAGAGCGTAGATAAGGCATTCATCTGTTAATTACAAACTTACTAACTAATTAACCATCACGCCGTCTCTCTGAAAGGGTAGGCAGAGATAATCGACAGCCACGCCGTTTATTCCTGACAATAATAGTTCTCCCACTTCCTCAATATTCATACATCATCTAACTAACTAACTAACTAACCATCACGCCGCCTCTCCGAAAGGGTAGGCAGAAAGAATGGACTGTCACTTTTTTCTTTCCTGACATATTTCTCTCGCTTCCTCAACATTTATACATCGTGTAATGCACGCGCGTCGATTTCGCTGACTCCTCACGTGGCCGACATTCAATATTTGATTTATTTGATCGTGCCACGTTTTCCTTTGTCTTCTTCTATTTCTAGGTCCATTTACATCTTTAACATATAATTTTTTTACTATTCTTTCATCATTCTTTCCATATTTCCAAACCATCTTAATGATCCTTTCATTATTTTGTTCATAACACCATCATTCGCACCGCATTCACTTCTTATATTTTCATTCGACACTCTATCATACACAAAGTATACAAACATTCGTCTAAGAGATCTCATTTCCACTGCATTTTATTTTACTTTCATCCTTCTTTTGTCAGTTCCATGCTTCACTTCCTTGCATAAGGGTAGGTACAAGAACGCCATTGTGCACTGCCATTATACTGAATGTCGGCTACGTGAGGAGTCGGAGAAATCGACGTGCGTGCGTGACACGATGCATGAATGTCGAGGAAACGAGAGTAGTATGGTTTGTCAGGAAATAACTGTGCGTATGTCCATTCTTTCTGCCTACCCCTTCAGAGAGACGCCGTGGTGGCGAGTTCATTAGTTTTTTTCATTAAAATTTATGTGAATGACATTCACAATTAAACTACCAGTGGCAAAGTGGCAAGAGATACGATTGCCACAACGAAGGTCCTGGGTTTAATTCACACACACACAATGATCAGCTGTAGAATTCACGTGACAATAAAGTCATGAGAATCAATAGCTTAATAGTTATATACAGTTAGGTTAAAATTTTATGCTCTATATAAATGTGGAAATCAACGGGAAACTACCACATTAAAGGCCCAAAGTGGCATTATAAAAAAAATGTTACACTTTGATACAAACCAATCCCTTGGATTACTAGACTAGCGAGAGAGATAGAGTTCCCAAGTATAAAGTGTTTTTTTATAGGTTTGGTTTTTAAACTGACAAAATTGTTTTTGCAGACTGTCAATAAGACAGTTGACAATTGATTTGTAGTAAATACATTTTGCCATTTTACCATAAATAGACTCACGTCAGAACTGTGCTCACAAATTGTGCAAATTTATTTTTAAAATCATGGTTCAGTTTGCCAAACTAATCGTGCACTACGTCCATTTTACGGTCGACATAATCGTCCATCCGAGCAAGTTATTCGGAAGACCATGGATCGTTTTCGCACCACGTACACTCGAGTGGATAATACGTATCCACAATGACGACAATTGTCGAAAATTGGATTTCACGATTGCGCTTCATTCGAGCTAGCCCTATATGCCCGAAATTATATTTAAACAATAATGGTCTAAAATTATCTATTAAACAAAGCCAATATCATAGACATTTACATTACTTCAATGTGTTTTATTTTCATTTTGAATATGTATTGTATACCTAAAAAAATTATCCTATACTTAAAAAAATATGAAACGAAATTCAAAGCGCTGCATTCGTTAACCGAGATTCAAAAGAAGTCATTCATACATATTTTTGGATCTTTTGTTCGAAATTTGAAAGGTTTCACATAGATGAATAAAAAAAATATGTTTTTTGAATGAAAATACGTAAATAAAATATACAAAAAAATCATAGTGTATGGAGTTATTTTACTGCCATAATTGAAGCAATGAAAATAAAATACTCATTCTCCGAAGCGATGCTGTCCAGCAGTTTGATTGCTCTCCCCATCGGTATCGCCAGAGGCAGGTTGGTTCTGCTTGCTGGGAGATGAAGAAGAAGGAGACTGTAGAGAGAAAGAATTCGCATCAGTGGTTTTCACTATTAGTAGAAGTTTATGTTTTATATAATTCGGGTAAGGATTTTTGGGATGGAATAACTTCCAACACGATTAAATTTTCAGGGGTTAGGTTAGGTTAGGTTAGGTTAGGTTAGTTTAGGTTTATTCACTAAGTATCGCGAAAGCTGAAACTGAGTTTATTGTAACACCTGATGATGCCAACATCGGTTGGCGAAACAGCTTTCGCGACACTTGACGCGACGCGTGAATACAAATAAATTGTGATTTTATAACAGTGCTATAAATTTTAACAGTAATACCTTAATTTGACCAAAATTTGAAAAAAAAAATTATATATGCAGTTATCGCCATATTTGTTGGACCCTGTTCCGTAAGTGGTACTTTGCGGTGGCCATTATAACTTCTTACAGGTTCATCTAGTTTCAGTGAATGATATTTTTCAATGAGGTGGTTAGCAAATCTTTTTAATAAAGATAATGGCGTTGAAATTTTGCATGTTAATAATATAAATATAACTTTTAGCGATCCCGAAATTTTAGCAACTAAAAACGCAATTACAAATAAAGAAAATATTATAAATAGGTAATCAAATAAATTTAACGTCAAGTCCAATCTTTGATTTATTTCCTTCGTTGTAAGTAATTACCTGAACCCCAATAAGAACTTTATATTAGTATTTTAAAATTTAAATTGGTTCATAATATTTATTATAACAAAAGCATAAACGTTCCAAAATAAATCTTTATAACATCTGTCAAAACTGATCATATTTGTGAACAACTTTATAATATTTTAAATATCTTTATAATATCACTGAGATTTTTTTGAGAGAGAGAAAGAGAGAGAGAGAGAGAGAGGCACTTTTGTTCGTTGGATACGATTCGTAGGAATGGGTGATTCGGTATACAGCGGCGGCCCTCGACTTTCGCACTTAATTGATCCTGAAAATGTGTGCGAAAGTCGAATGTGTGAATCTGGTCCTGGTGAATAGTATGTATGAGGTATCCTGAAATGATCTGACGATGAATGTGAATAAGTCCAAGGTAGTGATTTTTGAAAAAGAAAAAATCATGACAGTCTGCAACATTAGCGCGAATGGTGAAAAATTGGAGCAAGTAGATGAGTTCATGTATTCAGGTAGTATGTTTACAAGAGATGGGCGAGTGGAGAGGGATATTGAAAGAAGGGTTGGGGCAGGCAACAAAGTGAATGGTGAAATTAAATTTGTCATCGCTAACAAAATCTATTCAAAAAAGCTAGAATGGCAGTGCACAAGGATGTTCTTCTACCGAACCTTATGTATGGAAGCGAAGCATGGAACTGGCAAAAGAAGGATGAAAGTGTAATAGAATAAATGCAGTAGAAATGAGATATCTTAGACGAATGTGTAGATACTCTGTGTATGATAGAGTGTCGAATGAAAATATAAGAAGTAAATGCGGGGTTATGGTGTTTTTTTAACACGTTATGGTGTTATGAACAAAATAATGAAAGGATCATTACAGGATCAGGCACTGTTTTGTGACATTGTGAGACACAAGTGAGCGATTGTTTATCAAACAAAAAACGACTGTCGAAAAATGTGCGAAATATCGAATTGTGCGAAAGTCGAACGTTCGAAAGTCGAACGTCCGAAAGTCGAGAGCCGCCTGTATAGCAGAAGAGACGAAACAAAAATGTCGTTTCATTTTTATCTTACCTTGTATTTCACAATTTAACGTACAAACAGAGGACTCGATCACTATATAAGTTAACGTGTACTCGTACATGTAGTATTCTCTTCAGAAGAAGACTTAACAAGCTAGAGATTAAAAAATGCTTACAAGACGAAACTCATCAAAAATCTTTAACGGTTGTATAACCAACTCGCGCGAAACTCGTAGTGACTTAACATTTTTATAATATAAATTTGCAAATTCATAAGAAAGGATCATTAAGATGGTTTGGACATATGGAAATAATGAATGAAGAAAGAATGGTAAAAAAATTATATGTTCACGATGTAAATGGAACCAGAAATAGAAGAAGACCGAGGAAAACGTGGCACGAATAAAAAAATCAAATATTAAATGTCGGCCGTATGAGAGGAGTCAGAGAAATCGACGCGCGTGCATGACACGATGTACGAATGTTGAGTGATGTCAGGAAAGAAAAGTGTGGCAGTCCATTCTTTCTGCCTTACTATTCGGGGAGACGGCGTGATGGTTAGTTAGTTAGTTTTGTTTTTTAATTTACCGAATAAAGGGTAAATAATCCATTGTTTTGGCGGAAACATTTTGATATTTTAACATTATTAATTGTTTAAATATAAAAAAAGAATTTTAACTACGTCCACTTTTCTATTTATTTCGACAACGACCGATTTTGCCAGGCTTTCGCCAGACCAGTCTGTCGATGCCATCGAACCGGTTGCTGTCGAAATAAAGACAAAAGTGGAAGTAGTTAAAAAACATCGTTTTATTTAATTATTATTTAAAATGAACTTCCATCAAGAGATTTCAGTAAAATCATTTGATTTTCTTAAAAAAACTTTGTTATAAATATCACAATTGATTATATTTTGTCGCGACAGCTGTTTCGCTTTCTGATGTTAGCATCGTCAGGTCTTACAGTCAAATAAAAAAAACATCAAAATTACAAAATTATTAGGACTGAGACCATTACATTAATTTTGACCATCATTTTGAAATCAAGAATACAATTTTTTTACATCACAAATAACAAAAAAAAAAAATAGAAAATTTGGATAAACCGTTAAATTCAAAAACTTTGTTTTATGTATCACAATTGTATGTAGCTGTTTCGTCAACCTATGTTAACATCATCGTGTTAGTATAAAAAATACTTTATATATATAATATATAAAGTAATTTTATATTCATCATCTGATAGCTAGAGGATAACTGATCAAATATAAGATGCGAAAATAGCCCTGGTAAGTACATTTATCATTCAAATATAAGTTTTTAACAAAAAAATTGAATGGTTAGAAATATTTGCGTCGTATTTGACGGTACGATTCGTATTTGATCGAGCCGTAATGAAAGGGTTTTTGGGGGGTTGTGGTGAGAGTTAAAAGACGGCGGAGGTTTCAGCGTTTATTACAGATCACAAGTAATCATACGTAAACAGTATTATGTACTCGTGATGGAGCGTGGCTGGATGTCGATAGCAGCGGGGCGGAGTTCGGGGGTGAACAGTAAAAGATGATGGCTCGCTGGGCAGTAGTGTCGGTCGACTGGAGCGAAGATTCGTCGAAGGTTTAAGCAGTGTAGACAGTTGTGTAGCTCGGTAGGAAGGTCGGAGGTTTCTCGTACGTAGACTTGGTAGCGTAGACTCGTATAGTTTAGAAATCGCGATACTGGCTGACGTATTGGGTGTTCGGTAGTACCGCTTTTATATGCTTTGCTTTCATCATCGCACGATGCCATGCTCTAGTGACCTAGTGACCAAAGTGAATAATTCTGGGCCCTCGAATCATCAAATTTGATAAGTAGGTCCTGAGTCGGCGTTTTTCGGTTATTCGTGTCATATATTTCATCATTAAATATGTTTATCTGGGTTATGCATTTAACCCCGACAGGTTAAACAGTTAATAAAATAATGGTTGATTAGTCAAAAAAAATGTGAAAAGCTATGGTCCATGTGGCATCCAAATAACCGGAAAAAAATGTTATAACTAGCTAACTAACAAACCATCACGCCGTCTCCCCGAAAGAGTAGGCAGAAAGAATGGACTGTCATACTTTAACATTTGCGGCACTCCATTCTTCTCTTTTCGCCCCGCAGGAGACGCGGTGTAATGGGTTGCGAACCTCATCGCCACCAATAGGCATCTCTGGCGCACGTTTCGATCGTCCAACATCCACAAAATAAATCAAAAATAAATATTATAAAATACAATGATATAAAATAAAGTAACAAAATAAAAATAATTTAACACAAAATGTTCCATTTAGATGGCGCATATATTGTCTATTTAATTTATGTTCCGCATATCCACTGTTTTTTTTAAAATTAGCAGTAACTAGGCACTTAAAAAACCAACACCAGCAAGAACTTTAAAATAGGGTTGAAGAAATTATTTAAATTGATTCGGAACAACTGAAAAATTTATTTTTACACCTGTCAAAATTCTTTACATAAACGAAAAAAACTTAAATAATTTGAATATTCAAACAGTACTAACGTATTACGTGTCACAATTAACTATTGTAAAGTGCGGCAACAATCAAATTGACTAAAACAATTCACTTATACACGAAATATATCCAAATTTACGGGAGTACCACATGAACCAAACCAAATTTTCAAAATCAGAACCAGTAAAAATGTTACACCTTGCCGAAAATCAATCTCTTGGATTAAAACTAGCGATAAAGAATAACGGATTAATAGTTTTCGTTAAGTTAACTATGAACATGTTAATATATTGGTTTTTAGTCATATCTATACAAGATATTTATCAATGATTTGATTAGTAAGATACTAGATAAGAAAAAGTAAAGAATTTTAAATTAAACAATTTCTAAAAATATTTCATACTTGTATGTCGAAAGTGGTACTAGACGATTACATATTATCGGGGCGATTTTTTTTATGAATTAATTTTTACTGTTTTTTTTTTTCAATTTTGAGTTTATTTTTCTCGACATGTTTCGAAGACTTTACACCTTCATCATCGGAAGAACGATATAAACTCATTTTATATCAATACCGCAATATACCCCTCGAAATTCCTTTTCATTCGTACACGTAACATAAATTACTAAGTGTGACCCAAAGAGCCATGGAAAGAGCCATGTTAGGAATAAGCCTAAGAGACAGAGTCAGAAACGATACGGTAAAATAAAGGTCACTGACATCATCCACCGGGTGGCGACTCTAAAATGGCAATGGGAAGATCACGTAGCCAGAAGCTCAGATGAAAAGTGGACAAGAAGACTGCTGACTTGGAGACCGTGGACGGCAAAGAGAATTACAGGGCGACTTGGTACAGGGTGTTTGGTATTTGTTCTGTTTGGTATAACTTATAAGTATTTCTAAAATGGCATAAGGGAAAAACAAAAATCTTCTTCTTTATCATCATCCTCAGTCTATTCCCGTGCACTCCTGGACAACGGCCTCCACCATTAGCTTCCATGTCACTCTGACCTGTGCAGACTGCATTCAGGTTATTCCGACGCGACGTGTCTGTTCAGATCATCCTTCCACCGTAGTTGCGGTCGCCCTACACTTCTCTTTGCCTTCCACGGTCTCCAAGTCAGCAGTTTTCTTGTCCACTTTTCATCTGAGCTTCTGGCTACGTGACCTGCCCATTGCCATTTTAGAGTCGCCACCCGGTAGATGATGTCAGTGACCTTTGTTTTTTCTCTCACTGTATCGTTTCTGACTCTGTCTCTTAGGCTTATTCCTAACATGGCTCTTTGGGTCACTCGTAGTTTTTTTATATGGTGATATACTTCATTAGAACCATGATGAAGTTGTTTTTGAAGCAAAGTTTCGAAATGTACAATAATTTTGTAAAAGTGGCTACCATCCAAAGATGTAGAGCGCGCATTTCTAAAATTGCAGTTTCATTTCCAGATCTTCAGTCAAAACTGACACAATAAACACGTATTTAAGCGAGTAAACACCAAAATTCATAGATAATGTTAACTACCCATCTTAATGTAACTTAAAATAAGGGTTGAACAAAAATGCTATTTGCAACCCGTGAAATATTCTAAACCAAATAATAATACATAAAGCCAAAAACCGGGATGTTGTTAAGAAATAATACGAGAATTGAATTGTGAATTGAAGTTCTGATAATTTTGTATGACAGAAGTCTTCTTCTTCTTCTTCTTCTTTTGATAGATCTGACGATCTGTGACACAGAAATCATATCTCGTCGGATGATGAGATCCAGCTGTCCCTCCATCTCTTAGGCGGTCTTCCAGGTGGGCGGTGTCCGGAAGGGATTTCATAGGCGGCTGTATACGCGAGTCTGTCACCATCCATTCGGGCTACATGGTCCCTCCAGTATCTTCTTCTGGATCTACTCCACTGAACGATATCCTCTATTTCGCAGGTTTTCCTTATGTCTGCGTTGCGGACACGATCTCGGAGGGTTTTTCCAGTAATTGATCTTAGGACCTTCATCTCCGATGTTCTAAGTAGTCCCTTGGTTCGCACAGTGTCAGCCCGCGTCTCTACAGCGTACGTCATGATGGGTCGCACGCATGTTTTGTATATTCTGATCTTGCTGTCGATACGCATGTGCTTGTTTTTCCAGACCAGATTCTTCAGGCATCCTGACACGGCAGAGGCTTTACTGACTTGTTCACGTACTTCGGTATAAAGGTCACTTTGGCTGCAGATCTCCACTCCCAAATACCTGAAACTCATCACCTGCTCCACAGGTATATCATCAACAGTCAGTTTACATCTTGCAGGTTGCCTAGATATAGTGAGACTTTTTGTTTTGTTGACTGATATAGCCATATTTAGCCTTTGGGATACTGTGTGGAATTTGTACAACATTCTTTGCAGGTCATCTTCAGACTCTGCTATTAATGCGGCATCGTCCGCATAGCAAATGACATTCACAGTTTTACTGCCCATTTTATAACCTAGTCCCAGGCCAGCTACCTCTTCTATAATTTCGTCCATAATAAGATTGAACAGAAAGGGGCTCAAACTATCTCCCTGTCTTATACCATTGCTTGTAGGAATTTCCCTAGACAGTTCATTGTCAACCTTAATTTTCGTTTTGCAATTGGTATATAGATCTTGGACAGTCTTTATCAATGTATTGGATATTCCTCCTTCCTGTAATTTTCTTACAATATCTCTTAACAACACCCTGTCAAATGCCTTAGTCAGATCGACAAAACATATATAGGCTACTTTATTATATTCAATTGCTTTCTCTTTCAGTTGCCTCAGAATGAAGATTGCATCTGTTGTGGAGCGATTTCGTCGAAAACCCTGCTGTTCTTCCCTATTAGTTATCTTTTGCTCAAGTTTCGTTTTCAGAATACTTGTAAATAGCTTAAGCATTGTGCATAATAAGGAGATACCTCTGTAGTTCTCTAGGTTTTTCTTTTGCCCTTTCTTAAATACAGGTGTTGTTATACTTATTCTCCATTCCTGTGGTATAGTTCCAGCGGCCAATATCCTGTTAAATATGTTTTGGATCTCTTTTATACATTCTACGCCAGAGTACTTAATTAATTCATTGGGGATGTTATCGATTCCGGGAGCCTTCCTATTTTTCAGCTTCTTAATATGTGTCAGTGTCTCTATTTCACTGACTGTTTCTTCTACAGTAGCTTCAATTGTCGGGTATCCGTGCCCCGGGTCCATAGAATAGAGTTGTTTGAAGTACCTTTCCCATTCATCAATTGGAATTTTTGTTGTCTGAGTGTATTCATTGATAGGCTTTCTTTGGTTTTTAAGTAGTTTCCACACTTTTCTTTGGGCACCATGAAGGTCATATTCCATATCTTTTGAGAATTTGGCCCAATATTCTGTTTTTATTTTCTTGATTTCCGCGTTGACTCTGTTTCTTGTATTCTTATATTTGCGGTATTCTTCTGGTGTGGGGTTGCTCTTATATATTAAGTAGCTTTGTCTTTTTTCTTTGGCAAGGGTTTTAACTTCTTCAGTAAACCATGGTTTGGGTTTGGTCATTGAATTGATGTTAATATTTCTTTTCCCCAGTGCTTCCGAGGCGGCGTCGTTAATGTTGGTTTTGATTTTCTCCCATGCCTGTTCCAAAGTATCATGTTCTCCTATGCGATTATCTTTAATTTTCTGTAATATTCGATTTCTGTAAAGATATTTTGTACTCTCGACTTCCAATGATTCAATATTATATTTTTCAATGTATCTAGGGGGCTTTCTTATTTTCTGAGGTCGCTTCATAATCATTTTGCATAACACCAATTGGTGGTCCGACCCAATGTTTGCCGAACTCAAGGATCGGACATCCAATATTTGTGTAGGGTGTATTGCTCTATTGGTGATAATAAAGTCAATCATTGATTTATCGCCCCTTGAGTTCAGGAAAGTGTATTTATGTTGCATCTTATGATTATAATAGGTGTTGGCAATTCTTAGTTCATTGCATGCACAAAAGTCGATCAAGCTCTCTCCGTTTGCATTTATATCGGACTCATTAAACCTTTGCTTGACTCCATCTAAGATGCTGTCACCAACTCTGGCATTAAGATCACCCAGAATAATAGTCTTCTCTGACTGGGGTGTATTGTCAATAGCATTTTGTAAATTATTATAGAATTCTTCCGTGTCGTCCTTTGGTTTTGTGATATCTGGTGCGTATACGCTAATCAGATGTACCTTCTTAGAGTTGAGATCAATCGTCACTTTTAGAATCCTGTCATTAATATATTCGATATTTTCAATGTGGTCCTCGTATCTCTCGTGTAATAGGAGGCCAACTCCTGAGTGGGCTCTTTCGGTTTTCTTTTTCCCACTGTATACAAATATGTAATTGGAGAACTTTGATGTTCCGTTCCCTCTCTTTTTAGTTTCTGACAAGGCACATATATCGATATTGTGGTTATTTAGTTCCATTATGATCTCCTGATCTCTTTTATTCCAAGACACTATGTTCCAGCATGCTATCCTTGTGGTATTTAATTTCCGAAATCGTTTGTTCCTTTTCAATGCCGAGGTCTTTTTCCAGGTCAATCCGTGTTCCGAGGCTGTGTTTTCTGTACTATGAGCGCGAATCTTTTTTACCCCGGGCAGGTGGCTAGCCTAACCCAGTGACCCTCCTCCTTTCTCATCCAGGCTTGGGACTGGCAACGGCGGAGTTTGACAGAAGTGTAAAAAACAAAAAATTAACAATTTGGTAATGTTAATTGTACCGTATACAGTGGACCGGTAGGGTCAGTTATGCAGACGTACAACAGAGAGCCAGAGCCAATTGAGAGCTGTTGTCGAGTGTGAAATTTAGAAAGTTTTTTCCTAACATGGCTCCTTGGGTCACTTGTAGTTTCTCGGCACTTTGTTTGGACAACGTTACAGTTTTAAGACCATAAGTACCAACTGGCAGAACACAGGCTTCATAGACTCTTAATTTCAGGTTGATCGGTATTTTCCGGTTTTAAGGATGTAACCCATGTTTCCGAAAGCTGCCCAGCTTAGTCCAATTCTTTTCTTGAACTCTGCGGTTTGGTTATCTCGGCCCATTCTGACTATTTTTTTATTATTCTACATTCATACGTCTGGGTCACGTGACTTAGTTGTTTTAATTTACCTACAATTTCTCCAAAGGGGTAGGCAAAGAGGGAACCGCCCCATTTTTCTTTTCTTATATAAATTCTTCTTCTTTTTCTTCCTTATTTTAGACCTATGTGGCCTGTTCTCCAGAGTGTTGCTCCTCCTGTGAGGTAGATTCTTAGCTGTACTTTCATCTTTTAGGAGGTCTTCCACGAAGACGAGTGCTATGAGGCTGATTATGCAATGCAATATAGGGGAGTCTGGTGGTGTCCATTCTTTGAACATGACCGTACCAGTCCCTTTTTCGCTGCCTGCTCCATCTTATAATATTCTCAACCTCACATATCTCTCTTATTCTGGTGTTCCTCACGCGATCTCTCAGTGTCTTGCCTGCTATCGTCCTCAGTGTCATTGCGGAAGTCCTCAAAACTTGTTTTGTCCTTACTGTGTCTGCCCTTGCTTCGACGCCATATGTTATTATTGGTCTTACACATGCTTTATAGATTCTCATCTTACTCTTAATGGCCATTAAGAGTTATAAAAATTCTCCTTTTTCTTCTTCTTCACTATTGATAGACTCAGGAGTCTGTTATTTCAGGCGGGTCCTCTTGAAACGCTGAACTCCAGTTTCTCTCCACCGTTTCGGGGGTCTTCCTGGTCGGCGTTGTCCGTTTGGCGTTCCATGGAGAGCTATGTATGGTATCCTATTTGAGCTCATTCTTTCTACATGTTGGTTTCTACCAGTATCGCCGTCTTTGACATCCTCATCTGACCACATCTTCTACCTCGCAGATTTCTCGGATTGCTGTATTCCTAACTCAATCACGTGTAAGTTCGCTAACTCAAATTTCATGCAACTGTGATAATCCATTATTTCTGCCTTCGCTTTCAGCGAGTCGGCGTGATGATTAGTTTGTTAGTTATATAACTAACTAACTAACTAACCATCACGCCGTCTGTCGTTATGTCCTGACATACTTCTTTCGCTTCCTCTACATTCATACATCTTGTCATGCACGCACGTCGATTTCTCTGACTCCTCACGTGACCGACATTCAATATTTGATTGATTTGATCGTGCCACGTTTTCCTCGGCCTTCCTCTATTTCTATTCTGTCTTCACTCATTCTTTCCATGTGTCCAAACCATCTTAATGACCCTTTCCTTATTTTTTACATAACACTTTCATTCGCACCCCATTCACTTCTTATACTTGCATTTGTCACTCTATCATATACAGATTTGCCACACATTCGTCTTAGAGATCTCATTTCTACTGCATTTATTCTACTTTCATCCTTCTTTTGCCAGTTCCATGCTTCACTTCCATACATTAAGGGTCGGCACAAGAACACCATTATGCACTGCCATCTTAGCTTTTTGGATAGGCTTTTTTTGCGATGCGATTAGTTATTTAGTTAGAAAAACCGTGTTTTGGCAACCCTGTATTAGCCAGGGCTTCCCAATTTCGTGTAATTATTGCGTTCCGAATTTATGACGCTATTTATCGTCCGTCGTAAAATGGCTGACTCCCATGTTATTAGCTCGGCCACTTGCCTCGAGTCTTGTCTCTGGCTCAGATCATGGTGGCCGGTAATTGCCATGACAAATTTAATCACCATCGGCAGAAGATTCCAATGTATTTCAAATTAGATATACTAATAGTTATGAAGTGCCAGTCGGCTTGAAACATAAGTGAGTGGATAAACAGGCAACGAATAGAACATTTATTAACCTATCCGGTTGTGCGCCCGTACTGGTACGGTTGCGCCTAGAAACAAATTATTAATATTTTTACCCAAATATTGAACGATACTGCCATCTGTGAACAAATGTTTCAAGTTTTTAGCGATGTAACTATAATAACGACGGAGTTATTCACATTTTAAATATTCCGTGACGTCATCACAGTAATGTTGATAGTCAACCGTTTTAATATCAGGCTGCGATTTTTGTGTAAATTAAGAATAAAAATAAAATTCGCGTCATTTTATATGAAAAGAAAAATAATATTTAATAAAATAAGAAGCTTTTTTAAAAACTTAAAAGAAAAAAAATACTTAAAAAACATGCATAAGTTCCAATAAGAAATAAATAGAAATTCGATCCAATAGAAAGTATCTTGTCTTCCTAATGTCAAAAACTACAACAAACCATCACGCCGTTTCCCGTAGGGTTAGGCAGAGAGAATGGACCGCCACACTACTCTATCCTGGCACACCTCATTAGCTTCCTCCACATTCATACAGCAAGTGAAACACGCACGTCGATTCTTCCGACTTCGAACATGACCAACCTTTAAAAAATGATTAATTTTGTCATGCCATGTTTTCCTCGGTCTGCCTCGACTTCGTACTTCATTTACATCATTTACGTATACTTTCTTAACCATTCTATCTCCATCCATGCACTCCATATGTTCGAACCAACGCAGCGATCCTTTCATAATTTTGTTCATAATACCTTCTTCCGCTCTACATTCCTTTCTTAAATCAGCTTTTGAGATTCTGTCGTATACCGTTCTACCACACATACGTCTTAGGGACCTCATCTCTACCGAATTTATTCTGCTCGCATCATAATGTTAAACCATCTGTAATGCGTTCCTGGTATTATGTTGTATTTTTATAATATTTTACCTGTGCTCAATAGATGCCTTAAACATTTTGGTGTTTGTAATGTTATTTGAGTTATTATACTGATTTGGTTTTTTGATTTGATTTGATAAATGTTAAAAAAAAAATAAACGAGTTATACTCTCGCGTGGTAGAATTGAAACTTCTGAGCTCTATCTAAAGAAATGGGTTATGAGATGCCCATCTCTTCGAAGCTGCAGAGAGTTGGTCCAGTGCATTCCTAAATGAAATGCCACAATTCTGCTCTACACTCCTTCCTAAGATAATCTTTTGAAACTTTGACGTAATCGTTTTAACACACATACGTCTAAGGAAATATACCAACCCTAAAATAAGAGTAGACGGAGAACTGTCCAAATCCATAAAAACTTCAACAGGCATAAGACAAGGAGACAGTTTGAGCCCATTTATTTTCAACCTCATTATGGATGAAATAAGATGAGATGTCACATCACTTAATTTGGGATACTGCATAGGGAAGGATGTAGTGAGCGTCATATGCTACGCGGACGATGCTGCACTGATAGCAGAGTCGGAAGACGAACCGCAAAGACTTTTAAATAAATTTCAGACATCTGCCGCCAACTTCAATATGATGATCTCAGTTGAGAAAACAAAAACCATGACATTCTCAAAAAAACCCTTAGGATGCAGGTTATCCTTAAATGACAGAATGCTGGAACAGGTTGCAAAGTTTAGATATCTGGGAGTGGATCTGCTGTTGTCAGTGAAATAATAGGACAAGTCAACAATACTTCAGCGGTATCAGGTTGTCTCAAGGATATAATATGGAAAAACAAGTATATGAGAACTGACAGTAAGGTCAGAACATATAAACCCTGCGTAAGGCCTATACTGACATGTAGCATTGAGACCAGAGCGGATACCACAAGAACGAAGGCTAAAGTACGGGTGGCAGAAATGAGGACGTTGAGGATGATAGCAGGAAGGACTATTCGAGATAGGGCGAAGAACACGGCTATCTGCGAGATCTGCAAGATGGAGGATGTCGTGAGATAGGGCAGACAACGCAGATGATACTGGAATTCGCACGTGCAGATGATAGATCCCACCAGAGTACCACACGCTGTGGCGCATCAGATTCCTGCCTGCTGCCGTCCGATTTCAGGAATAGACCAAAGGTCTATAAGGAGAAGAAAAAGAAGAAGAGTCTCATCTCTACTTCATCCTTCTTCTGCTTCGCTTTTATACATAACGGTTAGAACTAAAACTCCATTGTGAACGGGTATTTTTGCTTTCATTGATAAATATGCTAGTTTTGGACGTAAAAGCTACCTTAGATCTCCATAATACCCACCGGTGGGATATATCAATTCAGTTGGGAATCACTGGTCCACATATTATTAACAGTTTATTTAATGTGTCATTTTTTTTCTTCCCTTGAGTAAAAAGTGTAATATTCATTTGTATACAGCTGATAAGTGTCTCAAATTTGGCAGACAGCCTCTTGCGGAACTGAACATTGGACAGCTGAAAGATTTTTCTTTAAGTAAACATATGTTCTATTCGAATAATATATTTAATAAAAATATGTATTCACCATATGTCTGCCGCGCTTACGATATACGCATCAACTAAGGTTTTTGTCGAAATTGAGTTATTACATTATCTGGTATCAGGAAAACGAGCACTAGACTGGTCCCCTATAGGGGGGTTAAGGCAGCAGGCCTCACTTGGGATAATAAGGCATACGAGTCGGATGGAGAACGCTCCTTGAAGCTCTATGCACCACGGAGGTGTGACAGGACAAGAAGAAGAAGAAGAAGATCTATATGTATATAAATGACTCGGTTTGCAATAGTGTCACCAGTCTGTGGTGCCAGCGAACCTGGCGAAACCGGTCGCTGTCGAAGTATGGACAAAATTGGAAGTAGTTAAAGAACATCGTTTCATTCAATTATTATTTGAAAGTGTAATTAACAAAATAATGAAAGTATAATATTAATACACTTGTAAATTTGTATTTACACCACTTTATTATTTTCAACTACCAACCGGTTTCGCTCCAGTCCGAGCTTCAAAAGTCATAATAACACAATTTAAAAAAGAAATATAAAATGGAGAGCGGAAAGAGTGGTAAGATAAAGTTTTTTGTATACTTTCTTAACTGTTTACTTACAGTTAAGAAAGTATACGTTAACGGTGTGAATGGAGTAATGATTCGAGGGAAACCGAGGAAAGCTTAGCATGACCAGATGAATCAAATTTTAAAGGTCGGCCATGTTAGAAGTCTGAAGAATCGTATGAATGTTTAAGAATCTAGAGACGTGCGTCAGGATCGAGTAGCGTGGCATCCATTCTCTCTGCCTACCCCTTCGGGGAAACGGCGCCATGGCTTGTTGTTGTTGTTGTCATTTTTCTTGTCAGTTCATGCTTTGCTTCCGTGCATAAGGGATGGAACCAGAACTCCATTTTCGATTTCAATGATTAATTATTGTTTCCAATAACTATTTTAAAAATTCAATATTAATTTTTCGACTTAATAATATGTGATGTTAATAAATTTAATCATTTCCGGCGTTCTGTTTCTAAATAAGCATATGATCAAGTCACTGAACTAGCATCTCGCGACATTTCTTCCAGACATTTTCCATCTAAATATATTTTTTTCATCTGATACTCCAGTGGCGCTTCAATCGCTTTAAAAACATGGGGCGGTCCACAAAAGCGATAATCCGTCAAGTTCCTGTCGGTCAAGCGCAGTGGCGCACCTCGGACGTTAACAGAACTAAACTAGACAGTGTGATAATCACGCTGCCATCGCCGGGAATCGAACCGAGGACCTTCGGTATGGTAGTCAGAACTCTTACCTTTCTGCCACAAAGGTCGTCATTTAAACAATAATTAAACACAGATCGTCATTTATATATTGTACTAAAAATGGGGGTGGGGTTAAGCTTAAGGGCGGGGGTTATTTTATTTTCATTAAAATATTGTTAATTGTTTAATTAAACCACTAACTAAACTAACTAACTAACCATTACGCCGTCTCCCCGAAGGGGTAGGCAGAAAAAATGGACTATCACACATTTTTTTCCTGACATGTTTCTCTCGCTTTATTCTCGCATTATTAATACATCGTGTCATGCACGCGCGTCGATTTCTCGGACTCATCACTTGGCCGACATTCAATATTTGATTTATTTGATTGTGGCACGTTTTCTTCGGTCTTCTTCTTTTTCTAGTTCTATTTACATCGTTAACATACATTTCTTTACCATTTTTTATTTATTCATTCTTTCCATGTGTCCAAATCATCTAAATGATCCTTTCATTATTTTGTTCATAACACCATTTTCGCACCGCATTCACTTCTTATATTTACATTCGACACTCTATAATAAACAGAGTAATCCACACATTCGTCTAAGAGATCTCATTTCTACTGCATTTATTCTACTTTCATCCTTCTTTTGCCAGTTCCATTCTTCGCTTCCATACATAACATTCGGTTACATACATAATTAAAACACTGTTATAGAATATCACAATTGATTATATTTCATTGAAAATTTTCGCGATAGCTGTTTTGCTAACCGATGTTAGCATCATCAGGTGTTACAATCAACCGTTGTATTGTATCGTATATGTGTAATGTTGATTGTTACACCCGATGATGGTAACATCGGTTAGCGAAACAGCTGTCGTGACAATTTCGAAAGAAATATGATCAATTGTGATAATATATAACATTGTTTTAATTAAACAATTAATAATGTTGAAATATCGAAGTGTTTCTACCAAAACGATGGATGATAAAATTGTATATAAGTGACGATTTTTAGTACATAAGTGACCAGTCTTTTTTTATTTATTGTAACATCATCAATCTCCGACATGAATGGATATCTGCAGGTTAAAATGACCATGTAGTACTTTGTTTACTGATTGTCCATGTGGCACTTTTATTTGCTGACTGTTCATGTGAGATATTTTTACTGTCTATGAGCTCATCTATCTCTGGCATGAGTGGATATCTGCAGGTAATAAAAGTGCACGTAGGACTTTTATTTGTTGATTGTTCTTATGAGACTTAGTTACTGTCTATGAGCTCATCTATCTCCGGCATGAGTGGATATCTGCAGGTAAAAATGACCATGTAGTACTTTGTTTACTGATTGTCCATGTAGCACTTTTATTTGCTGACTGTTCATGTGAGATATTTTTACTGTCTATGAGCTCATCTATCTCCGACATGAGTGGATATCTGCAGATAAAGATGACCATGCAGTCCTTTGTTTACTGATCGTCCATGTAGCACTTTTATTTGCTGTTCATGAAAAATATTTTTACTGTCTATGAGCCCATCTATCTCTGGCATGAGTGGATATCTGCAGGTAATAAAAGTGCACGTAGGACTTTTATTTGTTGATTGTTCTTATGAGACTTTGTTACTGTCTATGAGCTCATCTATCTCCGGCATGAGTGGATATCTGCAGGTAAAAATGACCATGTAGTACTTTGTTTACTGATTGTCCTTGTAGCACTTTTATTTGCTGATTGTTCATGTTTTTACTGTCTTTGAGCTCATCCATCTCTGGCATGAGTGGATATCTGCAGGTAAAAAAAGTCCATGTCGGACTTTTATTTGCTGATTGTTCTTGTAAGACATTGTTACTGTCTATGAGCTCATCTATCTCCATCTGCAGGTTAAAATGACCATGCAGTCATTTGTTTACTGATTGTCCATGTAGCACTTTTATTTGCTGATTGTTCATGCAAGATATTTTTACTGTCTATTATCTCATCTATCTCTGGCATAAGTGGATATCTGTAGGTAAAAAAAGTGCACGTAGGACTTTTATTTGCTGATTGTTCATCTAAGATATTTTTACTGTCTATGAGCTCATCTATCTCCGGCATGTATCGGGACTTTCTAAAGAAGTTGTGCTATGATTTTGGCCCTCGAATAAGATTTTTTGGCTACGGCTTTGTACCCGCCCATCCAGTGACACGGCAAATGGCAACACGAGAGCTGGGGAATTACTGTTTACGCGCTGTCACACCTGACAGCCCGCTGACAGATTGTCGCAATATGGCAACACTCCCCCATGGACGGAAGGCGGCCGAAAGCAGACACTGAATTCAATATCTCGCAACGAATATGAAATTGAATTTTAACACAATTCGATCGCAACGAAAATTTGCGAAAGACCAGAATGGCATACGTAGATTTCACGAAGGAATATACAAGTGATGAGTGCTTTATTTAAAAACAAATCTTGAAATGCATGGTAGCGAAGCATAAAACTGGCAAAATAATGAAGAACCTATATTTTATACGTATCATAAATAAGTTATATCAACCGAATGTGTGGAAAATATTAAGATTTTTATTTATTATTTATTATTATAGTAAACACAATTGTTTAGTGGTTTTACTTGGATTTAATTTATATAAATTATATTAGTGACGAATTTGTTTCGCCTTGCGAGGGTATTCTCAAACTCTAGAGTTTTAGAATGCCCTCGCAAGGCGAAACAAATTTTCACTATTTATGTATTATACAACAACAACAACAACAACAAACCATCACGCCGTTTCTCCGCAGGGGTAGGCAGAGAGAATGGACCGCCACACTACTCTATCCTGGCACCTCTCTCTAGCTTCCTCCACATTCATACATCGAGTCATACACGCACGTCGATTCTTCCGGCTTCTGACATGACCAACCTTTAATATTTGATTAATTTGGTCATGCCATGTTTTCCTCGGTCTAGCTCGACTCCTCACTCCATTTACATCGTTAACGTATACTTTTTTAACCATTCTTTCTTCACCCATGCGCTCCATATGTCCGAACCAAAGCAGCGAACCTTTCATAATTTTGTTCATAATACCTTTTTTCGCTCTACATTCCTTTCTAATATCAGCATTTGAGATTCTGTCGTACATCGTTCTACCACTATTTATGTAATTTATAGAAAAATAAATCCAATTAAAACCACTTAACAATCGTGTTTACTATTATAAAATTATAATGGAGTTTTACAAAACTATTACCTCAACCATCAATAATGTTAAGGAATTTGACATATTATTATTATTTGAATCGCTCTTTACATCATGGCAGCATGAGCCTAATCGATATAAAGGGTATTATAGCTATCATAGTGATTCTCGTGATATGTGATAGGTAGCTAATCTGTCGCCATTTTATTGTCACGTGAATTTTACACCAGACCAAAGACAGTGTGACAATCACACTGCCCTCGCCGGGAATCGAACCCGGAACCTTCGGGGTCCTTGGTCTCCTTCGACTTTGTACTCCATTTACATTGTTAACGTATACTTTCATAACCATTCCATATGTCCAAACCAACGCAATGATCATTTTATAATTTTATATTAGGTGTATAACTTTGCTTCCGCCGTTTTGCAATAGATGGCAGTAGCAGTAAGTGGTAGTTGGAATAAATAGTTCTAAAGTTATGCTCAGTATTTGGTGGGACCAGCTCGGCGTAGTGTATTATGAGTTGTTAAAACCGACTGAAACAATCACAGGCGATCGTTATCGAACGCAATTAATGCGTTTGAGCCGAGCATTGAAAGACAAACGGCCGCAATACAACGAGAGAAATGATAAAGTGATTTTACAGCATGACAATGCTCGACCCCATGTTGCGAAAGTGGTCAAGACATACTTGGAAGCTTTGAAATGGGAAGTCCTACCCCACCCACCGTATTCTCCAGACGTCGCTCCCTCGGACTATCACTTGTTTCGATCAATGGCACACGGCCTAGCTGACCAGCACTTCCGATCTCATGAAGAAGTAAAAAATTGGATCGATTCGTGGATCGCTTCAAAAGATGACCAGTTTTTTCAACGCGGGATTCGTATGCTGCCCGAAAGATGGGAGAAAGTAGTGGCCAGCGATGGACAATACTTTGAATCATAAATGTAAAACCAGTTTTTTACGATAAAGCCTCGAATTTCGGAAAAAACGGCGGAAGCAAAGTTATACACATAATACATAATACTTTTTTCCGCTCTACATTCCTTTCTTTCCATTTGAAATTATGTGGTAACATTATTCTATGCAAATAATTACGTATAATGTAACGATTAGTTAGATTATAATGTGATATAAGATGGTTTAAAATAAGAACAAAATTCGAAAATTGTTCTTTTTAACCACAGACAATTCGCGAGCATTTACGAACAGGCGCAGATTTTTTCAACAAAGAGGGTTAATCCTTTCCTGCATAGCTCTGCATAATTCCCGGCGGCCAATAAAACGGCGGGAAAACGTTCCGGCGGCCGTGACGTTTCTCTATTGTTTTTTCGTTCCAATTTCAAAAAGTTGCCGCAGGGAGCGCCGCCCGTGTAAAGTGCGCAGTGCTTTATTAAAACGATCTGTCAAAAGTGTTTGAATTTCGAGTGAGGCTTATTTCTTTTGTTTCACATATTATTTTTAGTTGTATTCTGTTTTTGAATGTGACACTTGTATTGTATTGTTAGTCTTTCATAGTTTAAATATAAGCAAAAACGAATTGATAATTCCTTAAAATTTTCCTTTAAAGTATATATTTAATTAAATATATTATCAAAAGTCCATTGTTTTGGCTGAAACACTATGATACTTGCACCTTATTAACTATTAAAATATATAGCAGGCAAGACATTGAGAGATCGCGTGAGGAACACCAGAATAAGAGAGGTATGTGAGGTTGAGGATATTATAAGATGGAGCAGACAGCGAAAAAGGGACTGTTACAATTACAAAGGTGGAATAGGGAATGTTGTAATTACATAAAGCGTGCGCTTAACCCAACCAATGACAGGTCATAAGTCCTGTAAACACCTTGATCATCCATGTTCAGTTTCCAGTTTGCGTCTTCGTCTCTATTGAGATACAATTAAAAAAATGTTACGGTCATGTTCAAAGAATGGACACCACCAGACTCCCCTATATAATGCATAATAGGCTCATGAGATTCGTCCTCGTGAAAGACCTCCTAAAATATAGAAGGACAGCTGGGAATCTACCTCACAGGAGGAGCAATACTCTGGTAAAAAGACCACATAGGTATACAACAAGGAAGAAGAAGAAAATATATAACACGTATATGATGTAACAATTATTAGTATTAACTTTTCGAGTAGGTATCGCGACAGCTGTTTCGCCAATCGATATTAGCATCATCAAGTGTTACAAATAACTAAACAAAAGTTGTTTGTAACATCCGATGATGCCAATATCGGTTGGCGAAACTGCTGTCGCGACATTCAACAAGTGAATAATGAAAATTGTTATATCATAATTAAGTTATAAAATTGAACAGTTAATAAATATATTATAAATTGACGACATTCATCACAGAGTCGAAACAGCTTTGACTGCCGCACCAAAGGTCCTAGGGTCGAAAATCTCACGCTGTCTTTGTTCTGGTAGAATTAACGTGACAATACAAATGGCGATAGACCAGCCCTCTATCACATATCATAAGAATCAATAGCTCAAAATTTATACGTAATCATTCGGTTTAAATAACCTGTTGTATACAACAGGTTATTTAAACCGCCTGGTTATTTAAACCGCAACACCTGGTCTAGGGGATAGAACGCTTGGCTTCTGATCAAGGGGACATGGGTTCGAGCCTGGACACGACCAGATTCCTTTTTCATAATAATGAGCTATTTTCTGCTCACATTGAAGATTGTAAAATAAATTGATATATCATTGATCTTTGGTGTTAGTCTTTTAAAAAAAAAACTTGTGGAAAGCAACGGGAATCTATCACATCTAAATAATCATCACACGAAGAATCAGCAAAAGATGTTAATAGTCTTTGGTGCGATGTAGTCCCAATGATTGAAATAAAAAATATATATTACGCCACCTTTTTATATTTGCATTAATTTTGCGGTCACAAGACAGAACATAATGGAGTTCTAGTGCCAACCCTTATGCGTGGAAGTGAAGCTCGGAGCTGTCAAAAGAAGGATGAAAGTAGGATAAATGCCGAGGAAATGAAATCACTGAGAAACCCGATATATTATGATAGAATACCGAACGACAAAATAATGCAGAAATGTAAGGCAGATGATTGCATCATAAGTAAAATATCAAAAAAAACATTTATTATTATTTTTATGTATACAACAGGTTGCTTGAACCCAATAACTGTGTACAATTTTTTTTTTTAGCTATTATATTGATTCTCGTGACATGTGATAGGTAGCCAATCTATCGCCATTTTATTGTCACGTGAATTCTACACCAGACCAAGGACAGTGTGACAATCACACTGCTATCGCCGGGAATCGAACCCGGGACCTTCGGTATGGAAGTCAGAGCTCTTACCACTCTGCCACGAAGGTCGTCATGATTTGGACATAAGAATGGTTAAAATGTTGTATAAAAGCAGTGCGAGTGGAAAAAGAAGCGTGGAAGACAAAGGAAAGTATGGCATTACCAAATTAATAAAATACTAAAAGGCGGCTACATTCGAAGTCGGAAAAATCGACGAGCATGCATGTTAGGATGTATAAATGTTGAGGAAGCTAGAGAGATTTCAGGAGAGATCAGTATGTTGTCACATCTCTTTGCCTAACCTTCCAGGGAAACAGCGTGATGATTAGTTAGTGTATTTAAAAATATTCAAACTGTTCTATTCTATTTTCAGATTCATAATCATTATTCAATTAATAAAGTTACGCAATAAAGCGCCATCCAGCACACATTTCAAACATGAAATCATTTCGAATTCGAATTCGTCGGACGCGGCCGAAGAAATTTTTTTGATTTGTTTAGACATTCCAATTTTAAAAATAAAAAACATTTCAAATAAACGTTCCTTCGGATTTGGATCACGGAAGCATTCCAAATCTAAATGCAATATTAAAACAATCATTGTTTTGAATTTGGAATGACCTGATTATTTTTAATTTAAATATTTATGTATTGAATATGATAATCTATTGATTTTACAGAAATTTCTTGATGGAAGTTCATTTTAAATAATAATTAAATTAAATCGTGAATTTTTAAATAACTGCTTCCACTTTTTGTCTTTATTTTGACAGCGACTGGTTTTTCCAAGCTAGCCGGCATCGGCAGACTAGACTGACGATGCCAGCTAGCTTGGTGACGAAGTGGAAATAGTTAATAAGAATTTATAAATAAAGCATAAAAAAAACATTAAGATTAAGGAATTAGAAAGAATCATAACATTGATATTGCATCCCTGAGGCAACTCACACTATCACGAAATATGTTGACTTCCGAGGCGACCCGATTAAACAATAAGATTGCCCTACCCACAGGCATAACCATTGGCAGGTTGGTTCTGCAGCGCGGCAAATAGAACAATCTGTGCTGTCTTTGACGAAGGTAATTATCAGGGACAAATAGATTTACATCACTCAGGACATCCGAGTTTTGTATATGGCCGTCAATCAGCTGAAATAAGTGGACTCCCGAGTGGATATTCCTCCTTCTCTCCAATGATTGGTAGCTTAGCATATCTAGCAAGAATTCAGTCGGAAAAAGCCACGGGTAATAACCGCGCTCCCTACGGTAAAGAAATTGATTTATTGAATACAAGTTGTACCCAGCCACGCGTTGCTATGGTTCAGTTTGGTAAAATTAAAAATGGTCCTAAATAAAGTGTTATTGTAATGTAATTAAAATTAATCTGTTTTCTAGATGTTTTATGGGAATGAGATGTTTCATTTTTCTAAGGGATTATGAAATGTGGTATTTGAATGACATGTTTCGCTTTTGCTAAGGTATGTTTAAAAATATCTTAGCAAAGACAATCTGTGCACCATCTAAAAATAACATTTTGCGCTAAATTATTTTTATTTTGTTATTTTATTTTATATTATTGTATTTTATATTCTTTTTTTGTGGATGTAGGACGATCGAAGTGTGCGCGGGAGATGCCTATTGGTGGCGATGAGGTTCGCAACCCATCACACCGCATCTCCCGCGGGGCGAAAAGAGATGGATGGAGTGCCGCATCGGTTAAAATGTGGCAGTCCATTCTTTCTGCCTACCCTTTCGGGAGACGGCGTGATGGTTAGTTAGTTAGTTTGGTTCTAAATAGTGATTCAATGTTCTCCACCCTAAACCACCAGTCCAAGGCTACTCTCGTCCAATTCAGTTCTGTACCCAGGTCCAACCAGTCCTCACGCAAGGCCATTCCTTGTCATCGTCCCTCGTTCTCCACCTAAGACATCGGCCCCTGTCCAAGGCCACCGCCGACCCCTCTCCAAAATAGAAGAAGAGTGTGTAAAATACACGCCCGTATTCGAATGCAAGGTTGTGTTAAAATTGCAAAGCAATCGGTAAATATCACAATTTCAAGCAATCGTTTTTTTTCTAAAAGAAGAAGAAGAAGAGTATATAAAAGACCCGCGTATTCGTTGTGTCAAAATTTTAAAACATTTGTTAAATAACAAAATTTCGAAACAATCGGGTTTTTTATTAAAAAAAGAAGAAGAAGAATGGTGCATAAAGTACCTACGCACGTATTCGAATGCAACGATGTGTCAAAATTTCAAACCAATAGGTAAATATCAAAAAAATCAAATCAATCTGTTTTTCTAATAGAAGAAGAAGAGTATATAAAAACACCCGCGTATTCGAAATAAAAAATGTGTCAAAATTTAAAAGCAATCGGTAAATATCAAAATTTCAAAGCAATCGTTTTTTTTTCTTCAAAAATAAGAAGAAAAAGAAATGTACATATAAAAAAAAGGATGAGGGAAGAATGGTTAAAAAGATATTTACAAGTACTGAGAATAGGAAATGAACTCGAGGAAGGCCAAGGAAGACATGGCATGACCAAATTAATCAATTACTAAAAGGCGGCCATGTTCGAAGTAGGAACAATCGACGAGTGTGCATGTCACGTTGTGTTAATGTAGAAGAAGCGCGAGAATTATGCCAGGATAGAACAATGTGGCGATCTATCCTCTCTGCCCACCCCTCCGGGGAAACGGCGTGATGGTCAGTTAGTTAAGAAAAGTGTATACAAAAACAGGCGCGTATTTGAATCAAGAATATGCGCTCCCCGTGTGGGATTCCAGAATCCCACACGTTGTGGTCCATCAGATTTCTGCTGGATTACCGTCCCCCCAGAAGACTGCCAAAGAGACGGAAGGATAGCTGGGAGTCGACCTCCCATAACATTCATATAACATTTTTTTCAAAGCAATCAGTTTTTATCCAAAAGAAGAAGAAGAGGATTGGATTTCATTCAAACTATTCTTAAAAACTTCCTGGGAACTAATAAGAACAAACTGTGATATTTTCAACCAAATCGGTGGTTTTCGAGAAAATCAAAGACACATAAACAAACAGACCCAACATTGATTTTTATAAACCAGGAGAACAAGAAATCGGAAAGGTAGTTAAATATTAACTTTAAGAACTGCTGCAATACTGCACCCCGAGCCACGAGCTCCATAGAAAGTATTGAGTACGAGTTCCACCCAAATGCTACTTGTCTTGCTTACTCTCATACGTATGAAAGAAACGAAAACTATCATCGGCATTTGATGTAAAATATATGTATTTTAATGTCCGATACCTCCTAGCATACTATGAACTCCTGGTGCTAAATAATTTCAAAATATAATTTTGTATGGAGAATTTGGGATTTCTGTATTGTAAAAAGAAATATTTCAACTTACTTCGAATTCCGAAATTTGGTTTTCACGATTTTATAATTTTTAATTTTAAAAAGTTGAAAAAGGCACAATTTCTCCATACAAATAGTTTTAAAATGAAATCTTAGTATCAGGATAGCAGAATGGCCAAGAAGATATATTGGTAGTTCGAAGCATGAAATACCAATTGCTACATGTCTTGCTCACTCTCATATGTATGAAAGAAACGAATAGTATTTTTGATATAAAATTACTAATATGTTATTAAACGTTCGATACCTCCAAGCACGCCATCAACTCCTGGTGCTTAATATTTTCAAAACATAATTTTGTATGGAGAATTTGGGATTTCTGCATTGTAAAAAAAAATTATTTCAACTTAAACTTCGAATTCCGAAATTTGGTTTTCACGATTTTATAATTTTTTATTTAAAATTTGAAAAATGCACAATTTCTCCATACAAAAGGATTCAAAATAAAATCTTGGTATCAGGATAGCAGAATGGCCAAGAAGATATGTGGTTAGTTAACATGAAATCTCAAATGCGCTTATCTTGCTCACTTTATTGATGCAAAATTACTAAAATGTTTTAACGCCCGATACCTCCTAGCACGCCATGAACTCCTGGTGCTTAATATTTCAAAACATAATTTTGTAAGGAGAATTTGGGATTGAAAAAAACCTTCTGAAATTTAGTTTTCAAGAATATTTTTTAATTTATAAAGTTGAAAATCGCACATTTCTCCATACAAAAGTTTTAAATTGAAATCTTGGTATCAAGATAGCAGAATGGCCAAGAAGATATGTGGGTAATTTGAAGTATGACATTTTTCAGTTCTTAAAACCGTCCCTACTGTATAATCTTTGTTGCACTGCACATAAATATGTTACAGAAAGAATATTAGTGTCAATATGCTCTCCTGGTAATCAATATTTTTAATGCTAAGAATAGTGAGTGAATTGTTGTATGGTAGGTAGGTTCACAGAGGTGAATGGAAAATTTTCAAGTCGAGTAATCCACATAAGGATTATTTGACGTCTTTAGCCATTTCATCTATTCTGCTTCACACGGAATTATTGCACAGAGAAATTTTCCTGATGATATCTAATAGTTTTTTATGATGAAGAACAGTTTTCATTATTTTCCTCGCTTTTGCGATTCTTCCTTCTTCTTCTTCCTCAGCCTATTGCCGTTCACTCCTGGACAAAGGCCTCCTCCATTCGCTTCCATGTCACTCTGTCTTGTGCAGACTGCATCCAGGTTATTCCGACATGTCTGTTCAGATCATCCTTCCACCGTAGTTGCGGTCGCCCTGCACTTCTCTTTGCTGTCCACGGTCTCCAAGTCAGCAGTCTTCTTGTCCATTTTTCGTCTTAGCTTCTGGCTACGTGACCTGCCCATTGCCATTTTAGAGTCGCCACCTGGTGGATGATGTCAGTGACCTTTGTTTTTTCTCTCACCGTATCGTTTCTGACTTTGTCTCTTAGACTTATTTCTAGCATGCATGCATTTTATTCAAATGCTCTTGTAGCCTGCGGCTAGGCAACTAGAAACGGCAGAAATGCGAAAGCTTGGGTGTTCAGGGTAGTCTGGAAGTTACTGATATAAATAGTAAGCTTGAAGAAAGGCAAATGAGATGGTACGGGCATATAAAGCGGGGACCACCAGACCACACAGTAAATAGAGCTTTGTCTGTGAATCTTCCTCGTCAACCATCCAGAGGAAGACCCAGGAACACGTGGAATATTCAGTGCAATAGCGTCTTGCAGAGAAATGGCTTGAGTGAAGGCGGTACTCAGAACCGTAAGAAATACAGACTGAGATCGAGAAGAGCCGACCCCATCAGTCAACAAAGACATTGAATTATAATAGCGTCAGGATGATAGATTCTGGTGTGTTATAAGCGTGCTTTTATACTCAAAATATAGATACAGACAAAATTATCAGAATCACTTAACTCCTAAAAATACGTAGAACGTTCTAAATAAATTCATTTCATTCTGGAAATCTTTTTCAGTAACGAAACTTATTAATAAATAATTTGCACTCCATTAAATTTCGCCTATTTTATTAATGTTAATGAATTCGTGTATAATTAATTAGGAACTGACTGAATCTGAATCAAGAGATGAGAAGATAGACATAGAAGAAACACTAAGAAATTACAAAAGAATTTTTTTGAAAGATAATATGTATTACAGCATTCGAAAGAGATTGCCACTTCGGTATCAGAGTGAAAACGCTTAATACGTGATTTCTTGTTAAGTATTGGGATCGATAATTAACATATTTTGGATGCTTTTTAACTGTCTTTAGCGAGTGTCAAAATAATAAGATTTCAATGCCAAATCATAGATTACAAAATTACAGTACATTTTTACTTGGGAACTACTATAAAGAACAATCTAGCCATCTCTTCAATGCTGGATGTAGGCCTTTTCAAAAAGTCTCAATATTTTCCTATCTTGCACGACTCGTATCTATATTCTCAGCAGCTTCAAAGATATGGGCACCTCATAACCCATTTCTTTAGATTAATCGGGGGATATTTCGAGAGCTCTGTCATGCTAGAGGATGTTGGTATTTTTGTCCCTGATAGATATCTCCGACAGCGACAGCAAAGATTATTTTACCTACCGGCTGCCAGAACCAATCTGCCTCTGGTGACACTGGTGGGAAGAGCAATGGAGCAATCAGAGTGGTAAGAGCCCTGACTTCCATACCGAAGGTCCTGGGTTCGATTCCCGGTGATGGCAGTGTGATTGTCACACTGTCTTTGGTCTGGTGTAGAATTCAAGTGACAATAAAATGGCGATAAATTGGCTACCTATCACATGTCATGAGAATCAATGTAATACTTAAAAAAAATTATACAGTTATTGGATTCAAACGACCTCTTATATACAAGGAAAAAAAATTGTCTGCTGAACGCGGTCTCCTCGGAGATCGACGTCTTTCATATTAGTGAAGGTACTTAGGCTTTAAAGAATATCTTGTCTTCCTAATGTCGAACCATCTCTCATGCGTTCCTGGTATTATGTTGTATATATAATATTTTACCTGTACTCACCTGCCTTTAACTTTTTTTATGTTTTTAATTTCTTTTGAGTTAATAAATTGATTTGATTTAAAATAAAAACAAAAGTAGATGTAGTTATTACAAAACATAGTTTTAATAAATTTTTTAAGTCTTTTGAGTGTCGTTGGTAAAGTCTATGGCAGAATTTTAATAGAAAGAGTAAGAAAATTGACGAGTGACAAAGTTTGGGATGTGCAAGGTGCCTTTATGAATGGCAGAGGATGTATGGATCAAATTTTTGGACTTCGTACATTGACAGAGAAGTTTCTGGCCAAAAACCGCAAACTTTTCTGTGCATTTGTCGACTTGCAAAAAGCATAGAGAATAGACGTTAATAGAGAAAAGTTGTGGGAAATATTGTCTGAATATGGAATAAGTACAAAACTGATCACGGCAATTAAGTCGCTATACACAGAAAGCACTGCTAGTGTCAGAGTAAATGGAGATCTTACAGCCTGGTTTGATATCAATAAAGGTGTCAAACAGGGTTGCGTAATGTCCCCGTGGTTATTTAATCTGTATATGGACAAATGTATGAAAGAGCTGAAAGGGTTGGATGTAGGTGCCAAAATGAGCGGAGTGTCAGTGTGCTGTCTCTTGTATGCGGATGACGCTGTCCTTCTTGCAGACATAGAGCATGAACTACAAGTCCTGGTGAATTGTATGTATGAGGTATGCATGCGAAATGATCTGATGATGAAGGTTAATAAGTAAGGTAATGATAATAATTAAATAAAACGATGTTTTTTAACTACTTCCACTTTTGTCTTTATTTAGACAGCGACCGGTTTCGCCAGGCTCGCAGGCATCGACAGACTGGTCAATCTGTCCAAGACCAGTCTGTCGATGCCAGCGAGCCTGGCGAAACCGGTCGCTGTCTAAATAAAGACAAAAGTGGAAGTAGTTAAAAAACATCGTTTTATTTAATTATTATTTAAAATGAACTTCCATCAAGAGATTTCAGTAAAATCATTTGATTAAGGTAATGATTTTTGAAAAGGAAGAAACCACGACAGTGTGCAACATTAGCGTGAATGGTGAAAATTTGGAGCAAGTAGTTGAGTTCGTGTATTTAGGTAGTATGTTTACAAGAGATGGGCGAGTGGAGAGGGATATTGAAAGAAGGGTTGGGGCAGGCAACAAAATGAATGGTGCACTTAAAGTTGTCATCGCAAACAAAAACCTATCCAAAAAAGCTAAAATGGCAGTGCACAATGGTGTTCTTCTACCGACCCTTATGTATGGAAGCGAAGCATGGAACTGGCAATGAAGGATGAAAGTAGAATAAATGCAGTAGAAATGAGATCTCTTAGACGAATGTGTGGATACTCTGTGTGTATGATAGAGTGTCGAATGAAAATATAAGAAGTGAATGCGGTGCGAATGATGGTGTCATGAACAAAATAATGAAAGGATCATTAAGATGGTTTGGACATATTGAAAGAATGAATGAAGAAAGAATGGTAAAAAAATTGTATGTTAATGATGTAAATGGAACCAGAAATAGAGGAAGACCGAGTAAAACGTAGCACGATCAAATAAATCAAATATTGAATGTCGGCCATGTGAGGAGTCAGAGAAATCGACGCGCGTGCATGACACGATGTATGAATGTTGAGGAAGCGAGAGAAATATGTCAGGAAAGAAAAGTGTGGCGGTTCATTCTTTCTGCCTACTCCTTCGGGGAGACGGCGTGATGGTTAGTTAGTTAGTTAGTTAGTTAGTTATTATAAATGAACTACCATAAAGAGATTTCAGTAAAATCATAAGATTATTTTTAACATATAATAATTCTTTAGCTTCTTCTTCTTTTAAAAGATCTGACGATCTGTGACACAGAAATCATATCTCGTTGGATGATGAGATCCAGCTGTCCCTCCATCTCTTAGGCGGTCTTCCAGGTGGGCGGTGTCCGGAGGGGATTTCATAAGCGGCTGTATATGCGAGTCTGTCACCATCCATTCGGGCTACATGGTCCCTCCAGTATCTTCTTCTGGATCTACTCCACTGAACGATATCCTCTATTTCGCAGGTTTTTCTTATGTCTGCGTTGCGGACACGATCTCGGAGGGTTTTTCCAGTAATTGATCTTAGGACCTTCATCTCCGATGTTCTTAGTAGTCCCTTGGTTCGCACAGTGTCAGCCCGCGTCTCTACAGCGTACGTCATGATAGGTCGCACGCATGTTTTATAGATTCTGATCTTGCTGAATTCTTTAGCAAAGCGCTATATTTTATATTTGTTGTGGAAACATTCAAATCAAACATAATACGTTTTCGCGTTATGAAAAATCAAAGACTATATACATTTCCCCTTACAAATCGGGCTTTAATGAAACCATAGACAAATTGTTATTTCTTGCATCGGCCGCTAGAGGGGGCTGATCAATTAATTTCCCGCCATAATTAATCAAACTGTCATGGCCGCCGGCCGTTATCCCGCCAAAACTCCATTTTGTTTTATCCCTTCACAATCTACGACTGGAGTTGCGGCTTATCAATGCGGCAATATAGGATTGCCAAAACTTCAAATGTATATTATAGACGTGATTTTTATAATTTATCAGTCAGAAGATTGGTGTGAGTTATTTGTAAGTCTGCTATAATCATAACCAAAACGCTTTTCTGCTAAAATCGTACGCAATAGAATGATATCGACTGAAGCAAAGATGGTAGCGCAAAATAACCTCTATAGACGTGAAGATATCTGCTGGAACCCTTTTTAAGAAGCCCTTGATTTTGGAGAGTGAGTTTGTGTATTTAGGAAGCATGTTCACAGCGGATGGCCGAACGGATAGTGTCTTCGAAAGAAGGGTTAGTGCGGGTAGCATAGTGAATGGAGTTTTAAAAATAGTTATTGGAAACAAGAATTTATCAATGAAAGCGAAAACGGCCGTTCACAATGGAGTTCTGGTCCCAACGAAATGTATGGAAGCGAAGCATGGAACTGGCAGAAGAAGGATGAGAGCACAATAAATGCGGTAGGGATAAGGTCCTGATATACGACCGAATCTCAAATGCTGATATAAGAAATGATTGCAGAGCGGAAGAAGGAATTATGAACAAAATAATGAAAGGATCGCTGCGTTGGTTCTGACAAATGGAGCGCATGGATGGAGAAAGAATGGTTAAGAAAGTATACGTTAATGATGTAAATGGAGTACGGAGTCGAGGCAAACTGAGGAAAACATGGCATGACCAAAAAAATCAAATTAATGTTAGAAGTCGGAAGAATCAACGTGCGCGTATGACTCGCTGTACGAATGTGGAGGAATCTAGAGAGGTGTGTCAGGATAGAGTAGTGTGTGGATCCATTCTCTCTGCCTACTCCTCCGAGGAAACGGCCTGATGGTTTGTTTGTTTGTTGAATTTTGGACCATCTTTCTAATTTATAAAATATTAATATATACTAATCTCTTACTCTGGGCGGCAAGAAGAACAAACCAGTAAATCATTGACCAGCTGGATATCAAGGCAAGACTCTCGCGGATGTGCTCTCAGAGAGTGCTGAAATATTTTGGACACATAGCCAGAAAAGATCTGGACAACCTTGAAAAGCTCATCATCATGGGCAAATTGGAGGGAAGGCGACAACAAGGACGATCGCTGGTCAGATCAAATCAGAGATCTGACTGGTCTCTCATTAGATGCAGCCTGGAGACTGACGGGTGACAGGAGTGCATGGCGTGCCATGGTCATCAGTTAACAGGATGGACACGACCCTCAATCATGAGGAATATGACTGAGAGAGAATATTAAAGTCATTCAATACATAACAAAAGCCTTTCCAAAAAAGCTAAAATGGCAGTGAATAATGGTGTTCTTATATAGAAGTGAAGCATGGAACTGGTAAAAGAAGGATAAAAGTAGAATAAATGCAGTACAAATGACCTCTCGTCGAAGGGTTACCCTCTCCTCTTCCTTCCACTTCCCCTTCCACTTCCTCTTCTCTCCCTTCCACTTCCCCTTCCACTTCCTCTTCTCTCCCTTCCACTTCATCTTCTCTCCCCTCCACTTCCTCTCCTCCCCCTTCCTCTTCCTCTTCTCTCCCATCAGACTTTCTCTCGAAAATAACGAGAGTGCCTCCAATCATAATTTACAAGGCCAACATCAACTGGCCTTCCATCAACGCAGCCCTGATCGAAAATGGTGTTGACTTCGTCGCCAAAAACACAAAGGACTGTATCAATATAACTCCCAAATCCGCCCTCGCCCATACAATGGCCACCAAACTCCTGATTGAGCGAGGTGAAAAATTCCATTCCTTTAGATTGAATGGCGATAAGCCACTAAAAGCTGTCATTCGAGATGTTCCCGAATGGGTCTCCACGACCCAATTCCACAACCAGCTTAAGGAACTAGGGTTTCCCATTCTTAAAGTCCAGAGAATGAAAGCCGGTCCCGAAAGGCGACCCATCGCCATGATGATGGTCGACCTGGAGCGATCGGATCAAGGCAAAAAAATATTTTCCGACCTCCAAGAGGTCGACAAATTTAGGGTGCGGGTGGAGTCACCCCACTCTAAAACAAAATCCAGCCAGTGCTTCAACTGTCAACAGTTCGGTCACGCAACTTCGGGCTGCCATGCTGATCCGAGGTGCGTGAAGTGCGGACAGAAGCACCACACCTCCACCTGCACAAAATCTCGCAATACTCCGGCCAAATGCGCCCTATGCGCAGGGTCACACCCAGCCAACTTCAGTGGGTGTCCAAAGCACCCGAAAAGAACCCAGCCTTGCGGACAAACAAACCCTCAGCCATCACCATCTAAAATAATAAGTACCCCTGCCTTCGTGAACACACAATGGCCAGCGCCTTCATATGCCAAGATGGCCGCATCAACTAGCCCCCCCACACAAACATCGATTCCACAAATTTTCCCTCCACAAATTGATCCTTTCCATGCACTAATCCAAGGTTTTTCAAGCTTGGTTAATGAGCTAAGAAAGACTGTCACCTTCAACGCCATCAACCCATCTAATGTCTAACCCTACACCTACCCTACCAACCAACCTCCAAGTGGCATTTTGGAACGCGGGTGGTACCCTGCGATCACACCGCCTGGAGGTAGAACACTTCCTCTCGACCTACAACCTTGACATTCTTCTTATCACAGAAACGTGGCTTAAACCTAGCCTTCGCTACTCTATCCCTAATTACCTCACCTACCGAACCGACCGCCTTGATAACAAAGGAGGTGGTACAGCAATCCTAATAAAAAAATCCCTCCAGCATTGCTCCTCAACAACACCTTCTAACATAAATATTGAAACCACTGCTATAGTGATACAAACAAAAAATTCTGGTCCCCTTAAATTCATTTCCGCCTACTCTCCACCTCGTAGACGATTCACTCCAATAGAACTGGACGATATTTTCTTCGAAAACATTCCCACAGTCCTAGCTGGAGACCTAAATTCCAAACATGGCGCCTGGCACAGTTTCAAAGATAATAAGAAAGGCAAAGATCTTTTCGACTATTTCCAAAATCGACCAGACATATTCATCACAGCTCCCGATACTCCGACAATTTTCAATAAAAATCCAAAACATTCCCCGGACGTCATCGATATTGTCATGACTAAAAACTTTACCCTCCCTCTCACCCTACAGGTAGTAGACGAACTATCCTCTGATCATATCCCTATACTTATCTACATCTCTGATGAACCATTCCACCGTGACCCCCATTTCCCCACCAGAAATAAAATTAATTGGTATTCTCTACCTGAAATCATCCACGAAATGATCAAAATCCCAACAAAAATTCCAGACCCAGAATCTCTCGATCAGGTCACGAATGAAATGACATTTATCCTACAGACTGCTCTAAAAAATGCAACCACAGTTGTAGACAACGACATATACAGACCAAATCTACCTGCCGATATCCAACAGATAATACGCCACAAAAATACCATTAGAAAAAGATGGCAAAAATATCGACAACCTCAGGATAAAACACTTCTCAACAAACTAAACATTGACGTCAAAAAAGCCATCACCGACTTACGCAATGACCGCTGGATGGATTATCTAGAGTCATTAAACGATGACGACAAGACAGCCTTCTGGAAATTATCCAAAAATCTTCGCAAACCCCACTCAAGAATCACACCGTTACAAGGTCCAAATGGATTAGTGTACTCCGACGCCGACAGGGCAGAAACATTTGCATCGAGCCTAGAAGATCAATTCACGACAAATAACGAACATGACAATCCATTATTCGTGGCCTCGATCGAATCTAACGTTTCACAACTCTTAGCAAAAACTCCTTCATCCCCACCGATCCCATTCACCTCACCTAGAGAGGTGAAACAACAAATAAAATATCTTAATACCCGCAAATCACCAGGTCCTGACTCAATATCTAACAAAATTCTCAAATCTCTCCCTCTCAAAGGCATCTGTGCCCTGACAGCGATCTTCAACGCATCCCTTAGACTCCGATACTTCCCGAAACCCTACAAAATCGCAGACGTTATCCTTCTTCCCAAGCCAGGCAAGGACCCAACAGCTCCTTCAAATCATAGACCAATTAGTCTTCTTCCTTGCACTGGTAAATTGTTGGAAAAACTCATACAATCAAGACTCAAAACAACACTTCACGAACAGAGTACCATTCCAGATTTTCAACACGGTTTCCGTGCCCAACACTCCACACAACATCAGCTACTTCGTGTAGTTGAACTTATTGCCACAAACTTTAACACGCGCAAATTCACCACTTTCTTTTCCCTAGATGTCAGTAAAGCATTCGACCGCGTCTGGCACACCGGCCTGTTATACAAAATGGGAAAAGCAAACATCCCACTGCCTATGATTCAACTCATAGCCAGCTTTCTGTCCGATCGCCTTTTCAGCGTCAAAATCAACAAGGCCAAATCTCTTGTACGCCCTATCAGAGCAGGAGTTCCCCAAGGTTCAGTAATGGCTCCTACTCTGTTCAACATCTACTGCAGTGATATCCCTCTTCCCCGAGATCAGAACACCCACATTGCCCAATTCGCTGACGATACGGGCATCATCTCCAGTGCTAAAAGGCCGCTTCTCGCGACCCGCAGGGTGCAAAAACAGGCCGATGTGCTAGAGGTGTGGTGCAGAAACTGGCGCATTACCATCAATCCGAGTAAAAGTGCAGCGACCATTTTCAGTAAAAGACACATTCCTCCAAACATTCCCAACATAAAAATGTTCGGCCAAGACGTTCCTTGGACCAAAACAATCAAATACCTTGGGGTTACCTTGGATTCTAAGCTGACATGGAGGCCACACATTACAAATAAAGTCAAAGCCGCGTCAAAAGCAATCTCAGCCCTCTACCCAATGTTAGCTAGAAACAGTAAACTAAGCATCGACAATAAACTCCTGATATACAAAACGGTTATAAGGCCGATCTTCACTTATGCAGCCCCAATCTGGGGCTATGCAGCTTCGAGTCGCATACAAAAACTCCAAATCCTGCAAAATAAGGCTATCCGTTTATCGCTTGGTGCGCCTTTATGGACCAGGATTACACAACTGCACCTAGAATCGGGAATCCCGATGATAGATGAATTCATTCTGAAACTTGCCGAACGTTTTTACAAAGGACTCCCTTCACATCCCAACCCCACAATAAAAGACCTCTCTAATTACGACCCAAACACTTCCAGCCGCCACAAGCGCCCAAAATCGATTCTCCTTCAGAGGAACACTCCGGGCCACACAAATCATGCCCCCGAATAAACTAACAACCCACCAAATCACCTTCCAACAATGTTCCCATCAGACGTAAGAGGAATAGCCACATGAGCTGAACCTCTGTAAGCCAGAAGATCCAAGTCCAAGTCCAAGTCCGAAGGGTTAGGCGGAAATAATGAACCGCCACTTTGCAATTTCCTGACATAATTATATCGCTTCCTCAACATTCATCATCGTGTCATGCACGCACGTTGTTTCTCTGACTCCTCGTGTGACCGAAATTTAATATTGGATTGATTTTTCTCGGTCTTCCTACATTTCTTGTTCCGTTTGCGTCGTTTACATATATTTTCTTTACCATTCTTTTTTTATAAACTCTGACCACGTGTCCAGAAATCCATATTAGTGATCCTTTCATTATTTTGTTCACAACACTTTCATTCGCACTGCATTCATTTCTTATATTTTTATTTTACACTCTTCATACATAGTTTTTCCACACATTCCAAGAGATTTTTTTTACTGCATTTATTCTACATTCATCCTCTTTTTGCCAGTTCAATGTTTCGCTTCCATACATAAGGGTGGGCACAAAAACACCATTGTGTCACTGTCTTTTAACTTTTTTTGATAGGTTTTTATTTGCAATGACAACTATAAGTGCACTTTTTTGCCTGCCCTATCCCTTCTTTTAATATCCCTCTCCACTAGTCCATCCTTTGTAAACTTTTTCTTCTTCTTCTTAGGTCGTATGACCTATTTATGAAGGTGAGCTGTCCTGGGATGATGATGTCCAGCCATTTCTCTATCTCTTTGGCGGTAATAGGTAATCTTTGGCTGCTGAGGTTTTTTCTTTAACATTTTTTGCAATTCGTGTATTCTCCACGCGGTCCACATGACCTCTCTAAAAGCGTCTTCTGCTTCTTCCCCATCTTACTATGTTATGTCCTTAACACCATAGACAGACCGTATAGTCTCATTTCTGATCCGATCTCTGAGGGTTCTGCCTGCGATAGAACTATTGGTATCGGCTCTGACTTCTAACTCTTACGTCATGATGGGGCGGATGCATGCCTTGTATATTCTTTGTAAACATACTTGACGACCTTCGTGGCCGAGTGGTGAGTGCATTGACTGCCACCCCGAAGGTTCCGGGTTCGATTCCCGGCGAGGGCAGTGTGATTGTCACACTGTCTTTGGTATGGTGTAGAAATCACGTGACAATAAAATGGCGATAGATTAGCTACCTATCACATCTCACGAGATAAATTTACAAATTCATCTACTTGTTCCAGATTTTCACCATTCACGCTAATGTTTCAGACTGTCAAAATTTCTTATTTTTCAAAATAATTTTCTTAGACTTGTTCACATTCATCTTCAGATAATTTCGCATGCAAACCTCATACATACTAGACGCCAGGATTTGTAGTTCATGCTCGTTGTCTGTGAGTAACATAGCATCGTTATGTGATATTTAAGTTTTGACATTGTTACTTGCATTCTCTTCCTCTATAAATTTTCACATTCTATGAGACGATGATTCATCTAAGAGATCTCATTCGGACGATCTACAAGTCCTAATGTCAATAATATACGAAGTATGCAATAAGTATGACTTTGTGATGAACGTGCCGAAGTCTAAAGTTATGGTATTTGAAAAGGAAGAATGTATGACAGATTGTGACATAATAACGAAAGGTGAGAAATCATAGCAAGTTACTGAATTTGTCTACCTGGGAATCGTGTTTACAAGAGATGGGAAAATGGAGAAAGATTTCGGAAGAAGGGTTGGACCTGGAAACAAAATAAATGGTGCAATCAAAGTCATTACCGCAAATAGATATATATTGACTGAAGCAAAGATGGCAGTGCACAATGGAGTTCTAGTCCCGACCCTTATGTATGGAAGTGAAGCTTGGAGTTGGCCAAAGATGGATGAAAGTAGGATAAATGCCGTAGAAATGAGGTCACTAAGAAGAGTGTGCGAAAAACAATGTAAGGCGGATGAATGCGGGATGAATAAAATTTGGACATATAGAACGGACGGATGAGGGAAGAATGGTTTAAAAATATATACAAGTAGTGTGAATGGGAAAAAAAGTCAAGGAAGGCCAAGGATGACATGGCATGACCAAATTAATGAATTGCTGAAAGGCAGCCATGTTGGAACAATCTACGAGCGTGCATGTCACGATGTGTGAATGTAGAAGAGGCGCGAGAATTATATCAGGATAGAACAATATGGCGATCCATCCTCTCTGCCTATCCCTCCGGGGAAACAGCGTGATGGTTAGTTAGTTAGTTAGTTTGTCAAGTTTTTACATTGTTACTTTCATTCTCTTCCTCTATAAATGTTCACATTCTATGAGACGATGATTTATCTAAGAGATCTCATTTCTCTAATAATTATTTCTTACATAAGTATCGAATAAAAACACCATTGTCAACTGCTTTCTTTATTTCATATAGGATTTATATGACCTAAATATATATGTTATAAGTTTGTTAACTTATTTATGACATGATTAAAACTTTTTTGATTTGTTGATAAAAGAAAAAAAAAATTATTTGATAGGTTAAATAAAATGGAAGAATGTTATTAGAAGTGGAATAAATGAAGAGCTGAGAAGTTTTTTATGCTAAAACTTACGCAATAAAGACATAACCCGTAGAACCTTTATACAATATTTAGGAGCGAAAGTCTAAAAAAGTGAAGCCAACAAATAGTTCAAAAAGTCATTTCAGTTCAAATTCAAAATATTGAAATAATACATATTACGAAACGTCGGTCGAGAAGGAGAAATCACACGGTGTTACCCAAAATCACACAAAACATATACATATTATTTATTATACGATTCTTCTTCTTCTTCACTTTTGGAAGACTCAGGAGTCTGTTATTTCAGGCGGGTCCTCTTGAGATGCTGAACTTCAGCTTTCTCTCCACCGTTTCAGGGGTCTTCCTGGTCGGCGTTGTCCGTTTGGCGTTCCATGGAGAGCTATGTATGGTATCCTATTTGTGCTCATTCTTTCTACATGTTGATGCCAGTATCGCCGTCTTTGACGTCCCCTTTTGACCACATCTTCGACTTCGCAGATTTCTCGGATTGCTGTATTTCTAACTCGATCACGTAGGGTCTTGCCAGCTATAGCGCGGAGTGTTTTCATCTCGGTTGTCCTGAGCATGCTCTTTGTCTTGACAGTGTTTGCCCTCGATTCAATGCCATATGTGAGGATTGGTCGCACTCGAAAACTTCTGTTTTCTATAAGTTTTATTATATTTTATTTAAATGACATGTTTCATCTGTCTAAGGCATTATCAAATGATAATGATTCACCATTTTATAATACCTTAGACAAGCTAAACATGTCATTCCCGTAAAATTTTAATAAAATGTATAAAACAGACCTTTTCATTTGTATTAATTATTTAATATGGAGTTTCACATCATTGCTTAAGGAACTATAATATAAATAACTTAAAAACAGTTTTTTAAGCTAAAATTGACAATGTGTTACATTTCATTGACTTCAGATCTTTTCATACAAAAAATACCGAAGGCTCCACGGGAGATTTTGTCATTTTATCAAGACGTAAAACATGGTAGTTTCATAAAAACGCCGGCCTGTGATTGGTCCAAAATAATTCGAACAAATATCGTGGAAAATTGCTTTAGATAGTTAAGGGATGTCAACTTATGAACAAATCTATCAACTTAGTTGTAAGGGTAAAACAATGTCTAGTTCATCTTTAATAATAATAATAATAATATGCAATGGTGTTCTTCTACCGATGTATGGAAGCGAAGCATGGAACTGGCAAAAGAAGGATGAAAGTAGAATAAATGCAGTAGAAATGAGATCTCTTAGACGAATATGTGGATACTATGTGTATGATAGAGTGTCGAATGAAAATATAAGAAGTGAATGCGGTGCGAATGATGGTGTCATGAACAAAATAATGAAAGGATCATTAAGATGGTTTGGACATATGGAAAGAATGAATGAAGAAAGAATGGTAAAAAAATTATATGTTAATGATGTAAATGGAACCAGAAAAAGAGGAAGACTGAGGAACACGTGGCACGATCAAACAAATCTAATATTGAATGTCGGCCATGTGAGGAGTCAGAGAAATCGACGCGCGTGCATGACACGATGTATAAATGTTGTGAAAGCGAGAGAAATATGTCAGGAAAGAAAAGCGTGGCAGTCAATTCTTTCTGCCTACCCCTTCGGGGAGACGGCGTGATGGTTAGTTAGTTAGTTAGTTATAATATGCTAACTTTTAAAGCGCCTTTTTTGTGATGTAATCACCTCAAGGGCGCAATAAGACGTGTTTTAAATCTAAATGTGAACGCTGCATCTTATTGATATTCGCGATCGATTACAAAGTATAATAGAACAAAATTTGCAGGTCTGAATTAGGGTATTAAATTTGAAAAATATGGGTTTTCAGCTTAGATCTGAAATCTATCGGATTATTTATGCATCTGAGGTGTGAAGGAAGATTGTTCCAAGCTGATGGACCGGGTACCGCTAACGCTCGGTCCCTGAAATTTGTACTAGGGCAACGCTTTGGCTCAACTAATCTTCCTATTGCCGAGGAGTTCGCCGAGCGAAGTGTGGATTTCCTTGTATTAAGGCTGTCCGTTATACAGAGTTCGTATATATAATTTGGAGCCATTCCATGTAGCGCTTTGATGACTGTCCAGCAGAGTTTATTTTGGATTATTTTTGGACTCTTAAGCCAGTGAAGTTCTTTGAGGTGTTATGTTATATGGGACTTTTTGGAATGCCTTTAATGAGTCCTGCTGTTGCATTGAACGCGGATTGAACTTTGTTTAATTGTTGTTTTGGAATGTTAGCATAAATTCTATTACAATAGTCTAGTCGTGACACAACGAAGGAATTTACAAGAGTTTAGAAAGTGTCATGGGGAATCCTCCTTTTGACGGATTTTAATCGTCTTAGGTGGAAGAAATTTGGGATTTTTGGGACAGATTTGCGTCAAGATGGAGGACACCAAGAAGCTTTGGTCGATCTTCGAGGATTTATGAATCACGTGGGTGTGATAGTAAAGAAGAAAGACTATTAAAAAGCTTGTGCACAGTTGTGAATTTTCTTTCTGGATAAAAGTTAAATAATATTTCTTAATGATAGCCTCATATCCATAAAAGAAAATGGCTGTCTATTTATAACCTTACTCGAATACGAAAGTTATGATATTAATATTTTTTATTAGAGAATGATCGAATATTGGTCCGATATTAACGATATCTCTAGGGCGTACCGACTAAACCAACAAAAATATTGAATTCAATATTAAATAAATAAAATAATACCTTAAGATGGTTTGGACGTATAGAATGAATGAATAAAGAAAGAATGGTAAAAAAAAAATACGTTAACGATGTAAATTGAACCAGAAATAGAGGAAGACCTAGGAAAACGTGACACGATCAAATAAATCAAATATTTAATGTCGGCCATGTGAGGAGTCAGAGAAATCGACGCGCGTGCATGACACGATGTATGAATGTTGAGGAAGCGAGAGAAATATGTCAGGAAAGAAAAGTGTGGGAGTTCGTCCATTCGGGGAGACGGCGTGATGGTTAGTTAGTAAGTTAAATAATACCTATTTTTAATTTTTTTTTTTAATATCTAATAAAGAAAACAAGACTTACTTGAGGTTTTGTGCAAAACCTTGACTATGGAAACCAAATTCGAAGGAGAAAAAAACGATTAAAGTAGGATTAATGGCATTGAAATGTGATCACTGAAGAACACTGCAGAAGACACTGGAATGCGGACGTATAGAAGACATATGGCATTGAAAGCAGAGCGGATACCACAAGGACGAAGGCCAAAGTGCGGGTGACGGAGATACGGACAGTTACGACAGTAGCAGAAAAGACTCTTCGAGATAGGGCGAGGAACATGGATATCCGCGTAATCTGCAAGTTGGAAGATACTGTCAGATGAGGCAGACAATCTCGGGATCATCTATGAGAGTAGGCTGACTTTTCGTGCACATATTGAGAGGATTTGTGGCATTGCATTGAGGATGTTGGGCTTCATCGTCCGGACCCAAAGAGTTTTCAGGAATCCTCATGTGCTCAGAGTCCTATACAACGCATTGGCTCGGAGCAGACTCGAAAGTGTGATATGGAGTCCTCACGAGGCGAGATATTCCGTTATGCTGGAGAGGGTTCAGAAATAAAATCTGAAGTATCTCTACATGAGGATGTATGGTAGCTATCCGTGGCTCTATCCCACGGAATTTCTTTTGGGAATGCTTGAGGCCAACTCTCTGCAGCTTCGAAGAGATGAACATCTCATAACTTATTTCTTTAGATTACTCAGGAGATATTTCAAGAATTCGGCCATGCTGGAGGGTGTTCGGCTTTTTGTCCCTGATAGATATCTCCGACAGCGACAGCATAGATTGTTTTACCTACCAGAACCAACCTGTCTCTGGTGACACCAGTGGGAAGAGCAATTAATCTGCTGACATCTTTCATATTAGTGAAGGTATGTTCAGAGGACAAATACTCTTGACTTTAGAAAGTATCTTGTCTTCCTAATGTCGAACCATCTCTAATGCGTTCCTGGTATTATGTTGTATTTTTATAAATAATATTTTACATGTACTCAATAGACGCCTTATAAAATAATTTTATAATGTCTATTGATGAAATAAACTGATTTGATTTGATTTGATTTGAAGAAATTGGATTGCGCACGAACAGAGGATGGATATCTCCTGAATCCCACACATTGCGATGCATCCCATTTCAGTTGGCTATACCACCAAAAATGGATCACCAAAAATATGGAGAGATTGCTGGGAATCAACTTCCCATTTTAACCAGCCTTACTATAAAAATAGACCAATGGTCTAAAAGGAGAAGAGGAAGACGAAGAAATATAAATATCGACGTTACTTCACTGTTCGAGTATCTAATATAATATGATCCACTAGGTCCTAAACAATCAAAATTGATTACTCAATTTATTTTGGATTCATTTTAATATATATACAGACCAATACATAATACGATACTTTGCGTAACGCATAGACGGTAGAAAGATTACTCCTAGATTGAATTGAATACTAAATGGTATTGATATGCTGGGAAAACCAGTAATGTAAATTTGCTCCCAAAATTTGAAACAAAAAAATCAAAATTAACCATCATTATGTCGTCAGGCGATTTCGTCCACTACTGGACATAGGCCTCCTTCACAGGCTGAAGAGGGTTCAGAAAAAAATTCTAAGGTATCTCTGCATGAAGGAGTATGGTAGTTATCCGTGTCTCTATCCCACAGCATTTCTTTTGGGAATGCTCGGAACCAATTCTCTACAGCTTCGAAAGGAGGAACATCTCATTACCCATTTCTTTAGAATAATATGGGGATACATCGAGAACTCGGCCGTGCTAGAGGTTAAACGTTTATGCTGTTTGTAATGTCTTTTTAGTAAATAAACTGATTTGATTTGATTTGATTTGATTCATACTCCTCAATACAATTATATATTGCACCTAGTACATCCTTCTTCTTCTTCCGGTGTTACTCACCCGAGAGTAGGCGTCTCTATCTCTAGCAGCACAAAACTGCTCCTCAACGCTCCTCAAGCCAGTCCAATCTCTTATGTAATGGAATCTCCTACCAACACCTTGTTCACCTTCATTGTTTTACCTGGACATCGTGAAATATATCAACAATATCATTGATAAATAAAATAAACCAGATAGGACAAAGATGTGAACCCTGTGGGACCCCACTGGCGTCTTTAAATTTATAGGAAAAGGAATTGTCAATTCTGACAGTGAGAAATCCCAATCCCAAAAGAAAACCGTGGAAACCCAGCTGTTTTAGTTTATGAATGAGAATGACATGGCTCACTTTGTCGAACGCCTTGCTGAAATCTGTATAGATAGAGTCTACTTGGGTTTTAATGGTGAAAGCTTTAGAGATGTCTTCATATAGTGTCAGGTTTGTTAGAGTCGACCTGCCAGTTAATGTAACCAACAATTCTCTATCAGCTCTCACTCTCTGAATCCACTCACCGGCAATTCTTCTTATTTCATCAGACCATTGTGTGGGGGGTCTTTTTCATCTTCTTCTATCTTCACGAGGTTTCCATTCTACTTCCTTTCTGATCCATCTTAGATCTGGCAATATGTCCCGCCAGTAACCATTTGAAATTAACCACTCTTTTCATGACATCTGTTCTACGTATTTCAGTGTTTCTTATTTGGTCTGGGGGTTTAATATGTAGCATGACTTTATCAACAACTCATGTAAAAATTACATAAAACAGGAAAATATTCTAATTTGTAATCTCATAATCTTCTTCTTCTTCTTATTGTTTAACGAACTTTGCTCCTTCTTGGAAAAATGGAAGACCGAGGAAAACATGACACGATTAAATAAATCAATTATAGTCCATTGTTTTGCCCGAAACACTATGATACTTTAACATTTTAAACTGTTAAATTAAAAAACTTTGTTTTATGTATCGCAATTGTATTTTTATTTTTCACGACCGCTGTATCAGGTGTTACAATAATATGATGATGTCAACATAGGTTGACGAAACAGCTGTCGCGAAAAATAAAAATACAATTATGATACATAAATTTAAAATAATTTAGTTTAAGCCACATAATATTATCATATTTTGTGAATTAAACAAAGTTATTTTCAATTTCCTAAGTATACTACTATGGAATTCCATAGTGTTAATGCCTTAGCGTTCAATAAGTTAATAGTTTATAAATCAATTATATGTCGGCCAAGTGAGGAGTCGGAGAAATGACACGATGTATGAATGTAGAGGAAGCGAGAGAAGTATTTCAGGACTGAACCGTGTGGCAGTACATTCTTTCTGTCTACCCCTTCGGGGAGACGGCGTGATGGTTAGTTAGTTTTATCTTGTAATTACTCCGAGCTCATATAGCCAGAAGCAAATCCCCTATGACCTTTTGGTTAGTATTAACACAAATTATGTATAAATCTTTAAAATATAATGTAATTCTATTAATGTACACAATGTTGCTCTCCTTGGTATTAACAAGCGAATGATAACTTAATTAAACTTTGGTTTAATTAGCAAATGTATTATATCTTTCTGCAGGGATTTGATAATTATTAATAACGATATTAATAACCACCCTTATTAATGCCCACATAAACTGAGGTGGTAGTTCTACCCCTACTAGAAATTAGGTTACCCCAACGAGTCAGATGTATGCCACGTCCTTCTCAAGCGTACGATTCTCAAAATTTTAAGATCACAAAAAAAAATATTTACAAAAAAAATATAACGATTTCATTTTGAATTGAATTACAAATTAATACGTCTGTTTTCAAGAGGTTTTTTTTAAATATTTTATCGGAATGACATCTTTCGCCTTGATAAGGCATTATTACATTGTTTCATAATGCCTTCTCCCTCAGCCTCTTCCCGTCTACTCCATGACAAAAGCCTCCTCCATTCGCTACCATGTCACTCTGTCCTGTGCAGACTGTATCCAGGTTCTTCCGATGTGTCTGTCCAGATCATCCTTCCACCGTAGTTGCAGTCGCCCTGCACTCCTCTTTGCCGTCCATTGTCTCCAAGTCAGCAGTCTTCTTGTCCACTTTTCATCTGCCCATTGCAATTTTAAAAACGATACCCGGTGGATGATATCAGTGAACTTTGTTTTTTCTCTCACCGTATCGTTTGTGACTCTGTCTCTTAGACTTATTCCTAACGTGGCTCTTTGGGTCATTCGTAGTTTCTCGGCACTTTGTTTGGACAATGTAACGGTTTCAAGACCATAAGTACCAACTGGCAGAACGCAGACTTCATAGACTTTTCGTTTCAGGTTTTTAAGGATGTAACCCATGTTTCCGAAAGCTGCCCAGCTTAGTCCAATTCTTATTACTTATCACTACTGTATAATTAGATGCTTTGTTTGTGTACCAACAATAAATAAATAAATAAAAATAATCTAAAATTCTAGTGCCAACCCTCATGTATGGAAGTGAAGCTTGGAGCTGGCAAAATTAGGATGAAAGCAGGATAAACGCCGTAGAAATGAGATCACTAAGAAGAAAACGTTGTATGATAGAATACAGTTGTATGACAATATAGTGGATGAGAGAAGAATGGTTAAAAAAATGTACACAAGCAGCGTCACAAAATAGGAAAACATGGCATGACCAAATTAATCAATTACTAAAAGGCGACCACATTCAAAGTCGGAATAATTGACGCGCGTGCATGGTACGATGTATGAATGTAGAGGAATCCCGAGAGGTATGCTAGGACAGAGCATTGTGGCGATCCATCCTCTCTGCCTACCCCTCCGGGGAAATGGCGTGATGGTTAGTTAGTTAGTTAGTTATCTAAAATTGTAAAATATTGTGAAAAACACATTTTTTGTTTTCCCACACTTTGAGAAGCTCACCGTCATTAATCATGGTGTCATCTTTACCTTTGTGGGAGCGGTGATCGGAGGTTTATCATAAGTTACCACACCATTCCCGTCCGCGATGTAATGGTGCTCATTTAGGCTGGGGGGTCCCGCGGCGGACATAAAGCGATTGCTTTACGGCGTCACGGGTTCGGAGTTATCTCTTTATCTCGTTTGGAAAATTATCTCCGTTATGCTCCCATATTGAATTAAATTACGTATAATCTGTTAAACACGTCACAGCGTATAAACTTAAAATTATAATGCGGTAAAAAAACATAATAAACTAACTAACCATCACGGTTAGGGAAAAATTATGCATACACAACAGGTCATTAGAACCCAATTACTGTATACCATTTTTTTGCTTTTATATTGATTCTCATGACATTAATTTATTCATTTATTTATTTTAAACATATCTAAAGCATTACAGATTTTTTTTACCAATTCACTAAAGATACAAGTTAGAGATACACAATAATAAGTCATACACAATAGATTAATAAAAAGAGCGAGAAACATAAGATGCACGACAAATTAATAAAATAAATATACCAAACAATTATAATAAAGATAGTACTTCCCTCAGATGAGCCAAACTATCACAAAATACCTCAAACTCCGAGGTGATACGATTAAGCAAAGATATTGCTCTACCTTCCGGCATAACCGTTGGCAGGTTGGTTCTGCATCGTGGGAGATAAAACAATCTATGGCCCCTTTGTCGAAGATAATTATCAGGGACGAACAGACCTACATCACTCAGGATTTCTGAGTTGTTATACAACCGCCTATCAGTCGAAAGAAATGAACACCCAAGTGAATGTTTCGTCTCCTCCCGAGTGACTGGTAGCCTAGCATCCCTAGCAAGAAATCAGTTGGAAAGAGCCACGGGTAATATCCATACTCCCTAAGATAGAGGTATCGCAGATATTTTTTCTGCACCCTCTCTACCATCAGGGAATATCGAACCTCATTCAGCCAGAACCAGGAGCTTCAGCACCTGAATATTACGAAAGATCTTGACGTTTCTAATGACAAAACCAAGCATTTTGAGGGAGCTACTAGACATGTGATAGGTAGCCAATAGGTCGCCATTTTATTGTCATGTGAATTCTATTGGAGTCTCTGCAGCGAAACTAGATTGATTGGAATTACGTGCAGGTGTTAAAATGCCTCTAAAATAATGCCACAATGTCCGTGCAAATCCAAAACCAGAAGACCAAACCGATTGGACTACAACGGCATACCACGCTATGCACGCACGTCGTGTGATTTCTCCTACTTCTCACTTGGCCGACATTTAATATTAGATAGATTTGATTTTGCAACGTTTTCCTTGGTCTTCCTCTATTTCTAGTTCCGTTTACGTCATTGACATAAAAATTCTTTACCATTATTTCTATGTGAATTAAGAATTTATTTCTATTCTGACCTTCGTGTCAGAGTGGTAAGAGCTCTGACTTGCATACCGAAGGTCCCGGGTTCGATTCTACCTATCACATGGCATGAGAATCAATAAAATAGCTGAAATAAATTGTAAACAGTAATTGGGTTAAGCGACCTGTAGCATTCAAGGGAAAAAATCTTAATGACCCTTTCTCTGAAGCGATCTTGTTCGATAGTTTAATTGCTTTCCCGACCGGCATCACCAGAGGCAGGTTGATTCTGCGTGTTAAGAGATAAAACAGCTTGTGTAGACGGTGTTGAAGAACTATCCGTAACATAGAGAAGGAATCCTCTAATGAGTCTGAAGAAGTGTGAACCCATCCTTCCTTATCTGTAGACTATTGGTTCCCAGCATGCCCAAGAGAAATGCAATGGGATAAAGCTACGTTTAACAACCAAATTCCCTCATGTAGAGATATCTCAGAAATCTTGTTTCATAGACTTACGAGTATGTCTGGCGTAGTGGCTGTCAAAACCATTGGCTTTCGGAGTTTCAGACGTTTAAACTTATATTATTTTTGTATTTTTAAATACATACCAAAGTACAATACTTTGAAGAACATCGCGAAGTTTTTCGAGAGATGATTGATCGTTAGGAAAGTTGTGAAGGAAATTAGATGTAAATGTTATTTTAATAGTCCACAAACTTACAGCCCCCACTGTACCGAAGAATAAATGAAAGAAAACTTGCGCAACAGAAAAAATAACAAATTGAAAACAACCGGCGATTAAACCATACGAAAGAAATGCCTCATAATACGAGTAATAATGTAAAAATCGTTTTTAACTTTCACTTGTCGATGCTGTGTAACCAGTACACATTGTTTCTTCTTATTCTTCTTCGAAGGCCTAAATTCAACATACCTCTAAAAATCGTTAGCGCCCTGCTTTAGGGCACGGTGATTAATAACTATAGATTCTTCTTCTTCTTCTTTTAATAGATCTGACGATCTGTGACAAAGAAATCATGTCTCGTAGGATGATGACGTCCAGCTGTCCTTCCATCTCAAAGGGGGTCTTCATGTGTATAATTCATCTGTACGGGTGTATGTAGTTGAGTTCCCTCTTAACGGCTGGACCGATTTTGATGAAATTATTCGTCAAAAAAAAAGTATAAAAACGCATCTATCCAAGTAATATTCAATGAAGACTGGTCGACAGACAAGATAAAGATTGAAAGGGGAATCCGACAGGGATACACAATATCCCCAAAACTTTTCATATTAGCCCTTGAATACACTTTCAAAACCTGAACTGGGAAAGTAAAGGAATCCATGTTGATGGAAAATATTTAAACCATCTATGTTTTGCCGACGACATCGTACTCGTGAGCAACACTCCGGAGGAACTAGCTGAAATGCTGAAAGAACTAAACGATGTATCCAAATCTGTAGGTGTGAATATGAACCTGGCAAAAACCAAGGTGAAGGGCACGAAAAGAATGTCCAAGAATATACATTCCTAGGACACAATATTCGATTGGACCGAGATAACCAAACTGCAGAGCTCAAGAGAAGAATTGGACTAAGCTGGCCAACTTTCGCAGACATGGGTTACATCCTTAAAAACCGGAAAATACCGACCAACCTGAAACGAAAATTCTATGAAGCCTGTGTTCTGCCAGTTGGTACTTATGGTCTTGAAACTGTAACATTGTCCAAACAAAATGTCGAGAAACTACGAGTTACCCAAAGAGCCATGGAAAGAGCCATGTTAGGAATCAGCCTAAGAGACAGAGTCAGTGAAAAAACAAAGTCACTGACATCATCCAACGGTTGGCAACTCTAAAATGGCAATGGGCAGGTTACGTAGCCAGAGGGCTCAGATAAAAAATGGAAAAGAAGACTGCTGACTTGCGATTACGGTGGAAGGATGATCTGAACAGACACGTTGGAATAACCTGGATGCAGTCTGCACAGGACAGAGTGACATGGAAGCGAATGGAGGAGGCCTTTGTCCAGGAGTGGACGGGAATAGGCTTAGGAAAAAGAAAAAGAATAAGATGTTTGTTTACCATGGATGGAGCTGATGTCGTATTCTGTTTTATTTGGATTATTTATCTTGCCGGCTAATAGCAGGCAAGCCAATGTTCGGGCAGGACAACGTCTGTCGGATCTGCTAATATATTATAAAAAATAACTTTAAACACGTAGTTATTTAGTATTTCCCGCGTTTTCTTAATTATTTGAATATTTTCGATTCTATTGTAGATAATCGTGGACCTTCGGTATTGGTTTTCCATTTGCCGAAATTACAATTTGAGTCTAAGGACATTAGCGTTTCCCGCCAAAATATCGACTACACTCACCATTCGCATTCCCCGTCACTGGCTGCCAAAAATGTTTTCCATTGAAATTTTCATAATAAGAATTTTCTAGTTCTAAAGATTTTCCACAGATTCTTCTGTTTTTAACGTTTTTTATTATATTTTCTATTGGCCTACTTTCAAAGAAGAAATACTGATGAAAAAATTCTTCATACTTAAATTTGTTTAATGTATTCTCGGTAAATAGGAACATAATACGAATATAAGCTAAGACGGCAGTCTTCTTCTTTGAATAGATCTTACGATCTGTGGCACAGAAATCATGTCTCCTGGGATGATGAGGTCCAGTTATCTCTCCATCTCTTGCGGCGTCCGAGGGGATTTCGTAAGTCTAAATGGTCCCTCCACACTATTCATTTTGGCTAAAAGACTACTCATGGATGCTTCAGAGGTGGACTTAGCAGTTCTGTTGTTGGTGTCATTGGAACATGGCGCATACCCCATCGTAGCCCTACTGCCCGCAAGAATCCCCAATATGATTCATTCATGATCAGCCGTCTGTCATCCACTGCTGAATGTAGGCCTCTTCCATGGCACGCCACCGCCCCTGTCCATTGCCGCTCCCATCCATCCATATCCAGCAATCCTCTTCAGATCGTCGGTCCAGCGGGCAGGGGGACGTCCAACTCTGCGGAATCCTGTACGCGGTCTCCAGTCCAGAATCCGTCTCCCCCATCGGCCGTCGGTTCTCCGACAGATATGGCCAGCCTATCGCCACTTCAGCCCGCCCATCCTCAGAGCCACCTCAGTCACCTTGGTTTACTGTCGAATAAATTCGTTTCTAAATCTGTCCCACAAGGTTATTCCAAGCATGGCTCTTTCCATGGCGCGTCGGGCGACCTTGAATATGATTGCATTTAAGTATTTTTTTTTTAGTTTTGCAGACGAAATTGATTGTATCATTCTCGTTTGTATCTGTGACGAAAATAATAGATTATATGTGGTCTGTCACCCTTTTGATTGATGACAAGAAAAGGCTGAATTAAATTAACGTAAGTCCCGGATGGGCAAGGAACAGGCCTAGATAGTGCAGCGAGACTGACGAAAGGGCGTCGCTGCGTCCTATAACAGTCTCGGGTGGTGGTGGGAACCTTATATATCTGTAATGTGTAAAAGTACAATGCATAATCAAAAGATCTGAGATTTTAAGATGTGGAGAAGAGTAACTGTATATTTGTTCATTGTTTAATTTGTAATTATTTCACTCATTATTACAATCGTCTGTATTCTTAGATCTTATTTAGTTCCTAATTTCGTGTTTCTTTTTTTACAGATACGGAGACATGGTACCCGGAACTATAGCCGGTAAAATAGTGGGGGGAGTTTGCTCTCTCAGCGGAGTGCTCGTCATAGCCCTTCCCGTCCCTGTCATCGTCAGCAACTTTTCCAGAATCTACCACCAGAACCAGAGAGCTGACAAAAGAAAAGCGCAGCGGGTAAGTTGAAACGTAATGAGGCATGCCTCAAGGATCCAATGTGGGACCATTATATATTTTTTAATGATTTTACACATTTATGAGCTGAGCTGACATTCAAATAGTTATAGATCAGTTTTTAACAACCTTTTTGGTGTCATAACCCCCTAAATTATGTATGGAAGTGAAGTTTGGATCTGGCAAAAGAAGGAAGAAAGCAGGATAAACGCCGTAGAAATGAGATCAATAAGAATAATGTGCGGGAAAACGTTGTATGATAGAATACCGAACGATGAAATAAGAAAGACATGTAAGGCAGATGACTGCATCATGGATAACATTAAAAAAGCATCCCTGGATATTTTGATAACTCGGCCGTGCTAGAGAGTGTTAGTCTTTTTGTCCCTGATAGATATCTCCGAAAGTGACAGAACAGATTGTTTTAACTACCGGCCGCCAGAATCAATCTGCCTCTGGTGACACCGGTGGGAAGAGCAATTAGTCTGTTGAACGCGGTCTCCATGGAGATCGACGTCTTTCATATCGTGAAGGTACGTTCAGGGGACAAATTCTCTTGACTTTAGAAAGTATCTTGTCTTCCTTATGGCGAACCATCTCTTAAACCTATACTCAATAGATGCCTTAAACATTTTGCTGTTTGTAATGTCTTTTGAGTTAATAAACTGATTTGATTTGAGTTTAAAAAGTCGTAAGAATCTACGTGCGTGTATGACTCGCTGTATGAATGGGGACGAATTTAGAGAGGTGTGTCAGGATCGAGTAATGTGGCGGTCAATTAGTTCTGGCTACCCCTTCAGAAAACGGCGTTGTGGTTTTTTTGTGGTTGGGAATCAAATTGCCCCCCCTACGAGGCATGGGGTACACTTTAGGGAATACAGTCCTAGACGGTTGTGATAATATTTTTCTTGTTTTTCTAGCATTTCTTATTTATAAAAGTATTTCGAAACTAAGCGAACAAAAAAAAATTCGCCTCTAAATAACCGAAGATGTGAGGTAATCTAAATAAATCTACTCAAATATCATCGAAAATGTAACAGTATTATCCAAGATCGCAAAAATAAAGTTTTCTATTGGTAAGAATATTATTATCGTTGCCGTAATATTACATAGAACGATGTTTGTGACGGCGACACGGTATTGGTGACAAACAAGTTGGTGAAAAAGTGAAATGTCCTTCGATTTTTCCGGTGACAACACGTGGGAAGGTCGCAAATGCCAAAATCCCATTTATAATACGTATATAATAATATATATAATACGCATAATGTAATAAACAAGTTATTACGAAGCCCTGAGGAAGCTTGGGTACAAGCGAAACTAGTGGTGAAAAACAAAGTGCAGTGTTTTAATTTCTTTTTTATTTTAAATTTATATTTAATAAAAAATAAAAACTAACTAACTAACCATCACGCCATTTCCCCGGAGGGGTAGGCAGAGAGGATGGATCGCCACACTGGCCTGTCCTGGCATACCTCTCGGGCTTCCTCTACATTCATACATCTCACCATGCACGCACGTCGATTATTCCAACTTCGAATGTGGCCGCCTTTTAGTAATTGATTAATTTGGTCATGCCATGTTTTCCTAGGTTGTCCTCGGCTTCTTTTCCCACTCACGCTGCTTGTGTACAACTTTTTAACCATTCTACTCTCATCCATTCGTTCCATATGTCCAAACCATCTCAGGGATCCTTTTTTAATTTTATTCATGATGCCTAAAATTTTATTCTTATTTCATCGTTCGGTATTCTATCATACAACGTATTCCTGCACATTCTTCTTAGTGATATCATTTCTACGGCGTTTATCCTGCTTTTATCCTTCTTTTGTCAGCTCCAAGCTTCACTTCCATACATGAGGGTTGGCACTAGAACTCCATTGTGTACTGCCAGTACAGAGATAAGCTTAATAACTAATAATACGAATTAAACCTCAATTTTCTTTAACTTTTAATCATATTTTATGGGAATGACAAACTTTCGCCTGATAATGTATTATCAAATATTTGGCTTTGTTAAGGCATTTTGAAATACGAGTACATAACAAAACTTCTAGGAAACAGACGTTTTCATTCTTATTAATTATTTAATATGACTCGTTCAAGAAACAATTTACGACAATCAATATGATAACTATACCCTTTACATCGATATGGCTCGCGCTGTAATGATGTGAAGAGGGATTCCACAAAATGATATTAATAATAATAATAATAATGGATAAATATGTGGTTTCTATAAAAAACAATAAAGCTTCAAGGAAACGAAAATTTCAACAACAACAGCAACAAAACATATTCACGCTATTTCCCCGCAGGGGTAGGCAGAGAGAATGGACCTCCATACTACTCTTTCCTGACATATCTTTCTAGCTTTCTCCACATGCATACAGCGAGTCATATACGCACGTCGATTCATCCGACTTCTAACATGACCACCTTTAAAATTTGATTAATTTGATCATGCCATATTTTCCTCGGTCTGCCTCGACTCCGTACTCCATTTACGTCATTAAAGTATACTTGATTAATAATTATTTCTCCATCCATGCGCTCCATATGTCCGAACCAACGGAGCGATCCTTTCATAATTTTATTCATAATACCTTCTTCCGCTCTACATTCCTTTCTTATATCAGCTTTTGAGATTATGTTGTATGTCGTTCTACCACACATACGTCTTAAGGACCTCATCTCTATCGCATTTATTCTGCTCTCATCCTTTTTCTGCCAGTTCCATGTTTGACTTCCATACATTAGGGTTGGAATCAGAACCCCATTGTGAACGGCCGTAATTCCTTTCATTGATAAATTCTTGTTTCCAATAACTATTTTTATTGCTAAATTCACTTTATTACCCGCACCAACCCTTCTTTCGACGTCACTATCCGTTCGCCCATCCGCTGTGAACATGCTACCTAAATTCACAAATTCACTCACCTGCTCCAAGTTCTCTTCGTTCACACTTATGTTACAAACTGTCATTTGCTCTTCCCTTTCGAAAACCATCACCTTTGGCTTTTGAAAATTAGAATATTATTTAATATGAAGTATATTGTTGCACAAAAAATCTAGTATATTTTATAAGTAAATTTGTATTTGAAAAAAATGTATCCCTTATGTATGGAAGCGAAGCATGGAACTGGCAAAAGAAGGATGAAAGTAGAATAAATACAGTAGAAATGAGATCTCTTAGACGAATGTGTGATACTCTGTGTATGATAGAGAGTGTCGAATATACGAATGTACGAATCTCGTATACGTGTCGAATAAACGAACGAAAATATAATAAGTGAATGCGGTGCGAATGATGGTGTCATGAACAAAATAATAAAAGGATCATTAAGATGGTTTGGACATATGGAAAGAATGAATGAAGAAAGAATGGTAAAAAAATTATATGTTAATGATGTAAATGGAACCAGAAATAGAGGAAAACCTAGGAAAACGTGGCAGATCAAATAAATCAAATATTGAATGTCGGCCATGTGAGGAGTCAGAGAAATCGACGCCAGTCCGTGACACAACGTATGAATGTTGAGGAAACGAGAGAAATATGTCAGGAAAGAAAAGTGTGTCAGTTCATTCTTTCTGCCTACCCCTTCGGGGAGACGGCGTGATGGTTAGTTAGTTAGTTAGTTAGTTACAAATTTAAAATGTCGGTATTCTTTAAAATCATTTTTGTATAAAGGGTTTTTGTTTTAATAAAGTATGCATTAAAAAATCGTATAAAATGAAATGGGACAGAATAATTCACGTCTTGTGAAGAGCGGGTCGCGGCGACGCGTTCGAAGTTTGAAAAATCATAGACAAAGGCGTCTGAAGAATGGCGAGTCATCACTCTTCCCCTCGGTACCTACGCGATAAAATCGGCGGGAAAACTGACGTCTCGCTGTTGTGGCGGTCGTTCCTGGTACCCGCTATTATTTTTGATCTGTAAACACGGTGAATTATCCTCATAAACAACTGGCCTTTACTTCTCGCCGGCGCTGGCTATACGCGTGAGGTGTTTTCATTCCAATATTGATTTTATCATGCGTAGGTACCCACTTTCTCCCCGTTTTATCTCTTTCTACGAAGCTAAAAATAACCTTTCTGTGTCTGTTAAAGATTGGTTGATATCGGAGAGTCAATAATTCGATCGGTTCACAATTCCTTGCTTTTTTATTATAGAATTAGTAATTCAAATCAAATAATATATTAAGAATTACATAAAAAAGACTACATTTTATTTTATTACGTATTCCTCTTCTTCTTTCATAGCCATCTCTCATTTATTTGGGGTCTGCTCTCACTTTCTATCTTGAGGCGAGATACTCGCTCATGTTAGAGAGGTTTCAGAAAAGATTTCTGAGATATCTCTACATGAGGGAGTTTGTTAGCTATCCGTGGCTCTATCCCACTGCATTCCTCTTGAGCATGCTGGGGACCAAAAGCTTACAGATAAGAAGGAATGGATGCACACTTACCCATTTCTTCAGACTCATCAGAAAATGCTTGTAATATCTTTTGAGAAAATAAACTGATTTAATTTGATTTGAATTAATCACTCCAAGGGCACCTTTCCCAGTCGATCAATATTTACATTTTCATCGTCACCCTGGCCTCATTCACTGCTGGGTGTAAGCCTCTCCACCCCCACGCCATCCCTCTTGGTCTCTCGCCAGTGTTCTCTAGGCTCTTCACGCCGTCCGGACGGCACGCGTGTCCGCACAATATCATCACTTCTCGTGGGCTGTCTTCCGACATTTCTCCAATCCAACAAAACCTCCATTTATCTTTTATCTCCATCTTCCATGATCCCGTCGGCACACATGTCCAGCCCATTGCCACTTCATATTTCAAAGTGTACCCCTATTTCGGCGACCCTAGTGCTTCTTTTAATCTTCACGTTGGTTATACGGTTATATTTACATTACGAGACCAAGAGGCAGACTAGAGCCAGAGAGAAGAAGATGATTTTTTCCATGTGTCCAAACCATCTTAATCTAATTCTTGCATTCGCACTACATTCACTCTTCATATGTGCATTCTACACTGTATCATAATAGATACACCAGAAAAAGATGGGCACACTGCATGGAAGACGACTGGGAAAAATGGAAAGAGCTGGGGAATGAAGAGAGATGGCCAGGGACAGAAGCCAGTGGTGGACCGTTGTGTAGGAGGCCAAGTCCCACACTGGGAGAAGAAGTAGTAAAAGTAGCATTGAAATAAGATATGATAATTTTAAAAGTGTGTCTGGATCTAAGCTTCGATAGGCCATTGACTATCAATGCATCTAAGGTCTGTAGGGAGATTGTTATAGGTAGAAGAGCCAGCATCTGCGAAAGCTCGGTCCCTAGTTTTGTGCAATGACAGCGTTTTGGTACAGACAATCTGTCCATCTCGAAGACTTCCGATTTCAATGCAGACTACTTCGCAATTACATATGCTATTCCATGTAACACTTCGGAAACATCTTCTTATTCTTTCTTGCTGTAGATCTATGTAGTCTATTCTCCAGAGGGTTGCTCATCTTGTGAGGTGGATTCTCAGCTATCCTCTCATCTTTTAGGAGGTCTTCCACGAGATCGAGTCCCGTGACTCTGATTATGTAGTGCAATATAGGGGAGGCTGGTGGTGTCCATTCTTTGAACATTACCGTATCAGTCCTTTCTTCACTGTGTTCTCCATCTTATAATATCCTCAGCCTCACATATCTCCGAGGAAAACATGGAATGAACAAATTAATCAAATTTTAAAGGTCAGTCATGTAAGAAATCGGAAGAATCGACGTGCGTGTATGACTCGTTGTATGAATGTGGAGAAAGCTCTAGCTTGTGTTGAAGTGTGTCAGGATAGAGTAGTGTGGCGGTCCATTGTCTCTGCCTACCCCTGCGGAGAATCGGCGTGATGATTTTTTGTTGTTGTTCACTTCTTATATTTTCATTCGACACTCATATACAGAGTATCCACACATTAGTCTAAGAGATAGCATTTCTACTGCATTTATTCTACTTTCATCCTTCTTTTGCCAGTTCCATGCTTCGCTATACATAAAGGAATCTATAATAAATACAAAACATAAAAATTTAATAAAGACCGAAGCGCAACCTAAAATAGAATAGGAATATGTATTGAATTCTTTTAAAAAGAATTATGCTATGACCACTATTTCTCTTTTACGCGCGGTTGGAAAAAAATTACAACCTGATGAATGTTTGAACGATTTTTACACTGGCAATTAGCCGTTTACGTGATTTAATGGCAACACTATTAATAGGCGCTTGTCTGCGGTTGCGTCGCGCGTCACGGCGTCGCATTGTTCTTTTCCCGCCAAAAATAACGCCGGTTGCCGAAACGTTCGAAATTTATAATATAATACACGTTCCGCCGGTTTGGATTCTGGTTCATTCATGTTTTTTCTAATATTCTTTTTAGCGATACTTATCACATACTGCATTGAAGAAAAATGAGATTGTACTCTGATTATATTGTCCTGTATTCCGAGATACTAAAAGATTTATATTTACATACTTGATGGTTCTTATAAAATTTTAACTTTATGTATAACAGAACTATTCAATCATATTTAAGTTACAAAACACGGCTATGGTATTTCGAAAATTACTTCTTAATATTTTTGATAATTTACAATTAGCCATTAAATATTTTGGATATATTGACAAGCAGATGTAGACATTTAGATTATTTGACATTTTATCATTTAAACATGTTGGCATTTGATATTTAAATGGTTGAAGAAAAATAGGCACTAAGTACTAAAAAAAAACTGAGTTATCAGTTTTGTTCTACGAGCATATGACATATAAAACGAATATGCATACCTAGTTATTTTTTAATTAATTTGGTACTTAGTACATATTTTACTGCATCCATTCATCTGACATATTGACATTTAACATTCTAGCATTTAACATTTCACATTTGAAATTCTGGATTTTGATATTTGACATTTGACATTCTGGATTTTAATATTTGACATGTGACCTTTGTATTTGACATTTGACATTTGAATTTGACATTCTGGATTTTAATATTTGACATGTGACCTTTGTATTTGACATTTGACATTTGAATTTGACATTTGACATTTGACATTTGACATTTGACATTTGACATTTGACATTTAACATTTGACATTTGCATTTGACATTTGACATTTGACATTTGACATTTGACATTTTGACATTTGGACATATTGCCATTTTGTCATATTTGACATTTTGTCTTTTTGACTCTAAACATTATACGAGTAACATTTTACATCTTTTTGGCTTTTGGCATTAAACATTTTTTAAAGAAAATTCCTATCCTAATAGATTTTAAATGGTTGCTCCATTTTCCATTCGTGTATTTAAAATAATGAACAGACAAATAAAGCAGCTGTTATCTCCGGATATCTGAGGGACACTGTCTGGGACAATAAGCATACAATAGCAATAAGCATTTAGTTTGATAGTGTGCAAGAATGCTTTCCCCGACAGATGGAAACTTACCAAAGTCACGCCAATCTTCAAAAAGGGAAGCAAGATATTGATCGATAACTACAGACCAGTGGCTGTACTCTCAGCTCCCGCTAAGCTTCTTGAGTCCATTCTCCATTCCTACATATACAGACAATGCGAGAATCAGCTCAGTGAAAACCAGCACGGATTCAGACCGACTAGATCGCCCGTAACCAACCTACTTAATCTTTCGTCGTTTGTTAACAATTCACTAGAAAAATTTATTCCCGTCGATGTCATTTACACGGATTTTGAAAAGGCATTCGATAAGGTCGATCACGCCATTTTATTAAAAAAACTTAACAATTATGGCTTTGCCTACAATCTTCTGGGATTAATGGCATCCTACCTATCTAATCGAAAACAATATGTAGTGTATAATCATCATAATTCAGATAGTTTCATAGCAAATTCAGGAATCCCCCAGGGTTCAAATTTGGGGCCGCTTTTGTTTCTTCTGTATATCAATGACATTGATAATTACATTGAATCATCTAATTATCTTCTTTTTGCCGACGATCTGAAGCTATTTAGAGCTATAGAAAATTCTAATGATTCATTTCTCCTACAAAATGATATTAATAGGTTGTTAAAGTGGTCGGATGACAACAACTTGCCATTTAGTATACCAAAGTGCTCTGTAATTACATATACTCGATCTGGAAATACTCAATTATTCCCATACCAGATGAACAATACCTATTTACAGCGTGTTGATCATATTAAGGATCTGGGTATCACGTTTGAGTCCAACTTCACATTTAAAATACATCTATCTAACATTATCATGCGAGCCAACAAAATGCTTGGTTTTGTTTTACGGAACGCAAGATCTTTTTCAAACACAACGGCGATCCGTCGACTGTATGAAGCGCTGGTTCGCAGTAACTTGGAGTACTGCTCTATCATTTGGGACCCCAGAGAAAGAACAGTCATCTTGGAGCTGGAAAGGATCCAGAAACGATTTTTAAGGTATTTATACCTAAGGGAGTATAACTGTTATCCTTTTATGTACCCCTCACTGTTTCTCTCAGGAGTGTTGGGTTTCAACACTCTTGAAGCTCGTAGAATGATCTTTCTGGGAAAGCATTTTTTTAAACTGTTATCAGGAGGTGTTTTCAATCCAGGAGTGCTGAGAGAGCTAAATCTGTACGTTCCCCATAGTTATAGCAGAGCAAGGGGGCATATATTATTTTATGCCCCAAATTGCCGCACAGAGGCCCTTCGAAGTTCTCCTGTATTGAAGGCGATTCGTCTCTTAAATGAGGTTGCAAAGGAGATAGACCTCTTTGGATGCAATTATGGCGAATTCGTAAATGCCCTTATGATAAAGGCAGCAAGCAGATAACTGGCTTCTCCTATTCATATGGTTCTATGTATATTTTCTTTGATATTCTTTTATTTCACCCTTTACATCGATTTGGCTTGCGCTGTAATGATGTAAGGAGTTTTTTCAACAAAATAATAATAATAATAATAATAATATGCTAGTAAAAAGCAATGTTAAGATCTACAAAACATGCATCAGGTCCATAATGACTTGAAGCAGAAATGAAAACATTGCGACCTATCGTGGGTAGAACCTTTGGAGATAGGATATCCAACGAAGAAATCGCAAATCCTGCAAAATCGATAACATAGTAGGATGGAGTAGGTAGAGAAGACGATTCAAGAGGGACCACATGGAGAGGATGGACCCAACGAGGATTTCCAAGATCACCAGAAAGACCACCAAAGAGTTGGAGAGAAAGCTAGAAGGGACGAAACTTGATATCATGTCAAAACAGATCGCAAAATCTACATTAAGAAGAAGAAGAAGTGTTCATCAAGAAAATGCATCTTGGAGTTAACTGACAGCAAATTTTATTCAATCATAATTTTCATAAAAAAAACAAATGCAATTATTTATTCAAAATGGCTAATCTCATACAAAAGAGAAACTTTAGCCTTACTGACATTACGAGAATCTAGCCGCGCGGTCCTCAAGGAAAATTGGCCCTTATTATTTTTACCCAACCCCTGTATTTAACAAATGGTTCTCAGAGGACAGGGAGGCTAAAATTGCTTGTACTTATAAACCCATTTCCACATAAATTGCTTAGACTCGACGCTAGAGTCGGCTCGACTGGAATTCTATCAAAATTAAATATAATATGAACAAACGATTAAGTGAAAATTAATTTTGAAAATTGAACTAGAATTGGAACAGTTTATTTGAATTTGAATTTATATTATCTTCTCAGTTGTATTCCTCATGATTGTGGGTCTTGTGAATACTGAAAACCATTGACCATGGCACGCCATGCGCTTCTGTCACCCGTCAGTCTCCAGTCCTCAGCTAATGAGAGACCAGTTAGATCCCTGATTTGATCCTTGAAAGTTAACTCAATGAACAGACTGGAAGCATTTGAAATGTGGCTCATCGCCGAATGCTCAGAGTTCCCTGGACAGACATGGTTACCAATACCGAAGTCCTGAGGCGAGCTAGAGTTGACAGGGAACTGTTATCAACTATCAATGTCCAAAAGATCGTCACCTGAGAGTAAGGTTTCAACTGTCAAAAGTCTGAGAAAAATTAAGTCAAAGTTTTGATGGTTTCGGGTGTGTATCTTGGAATAAAAGGGTTCCATCTGAAGCAGATAAAACTCTTTTACCGAGAAGCGTGTAAATTTTCTCTGGCTACAGTTGGAATAATTAAGTTCTAAGTGTAAATGAATCCTTCTTTAGTGAATCGTATGTTTTGAATGATCAGATGGAACTTGTTTCTTTTTGTAACATCAAAATGACGATACTATTACATGTTTTGTTTTTGATTGTACGTATAGATAAGGTTAGTAAGAACCCTTTTCACGTAAAAAAGCCAAATGTGAAATGTTGTTAGTTGGAACCCTCTTACTCTCAGGTGACGAGATCTCACATCTGGGTCATATACTGCGTGGGGAAAAGTACCTCCTTCTCCAACTGATATTGGACGGGTAAATTGAGGAACGCCGAGAGCCCGGTAGGAGACAAATGTCCTGGCTGCGAAACTTGAGGGACTGGACCGGCATCCGAAGTGTGGAGGAGCTGTTCCGAGCGGCGGAGGACAGGGACAGGTTCGCCGAGGTGATCGCCAACGAAGAAGATTCGGCTTGTATTTTCCAATAACTTAATTAACGTTTAATTAATTAAGCCGCGCTCGTTTCCATTATGTGATTGTTTTCAACAAGCAGGCTTTGCCGCCAAGACATGCCGCCATTTTCCACCCCTGCGGTAGGTCAGGATTAAGCGCGGGAAACGCGGTCAACCGTGATGTATTATTTGCGTCGGTAATGTAGAGAGCGTTTTTATCTCCGGCCTCATTTTTCTGGAAAATCTGCAAGAAAAGAAAGGTAATTTTTTGACATTAGTAATGATGACGTCACTCAGATGGCTTTAGCAAGGGAAATATTATTACTCAAAATGTGAGTTATATTCTATTTCTAATAACTTTAATTTCTAAACCAACTAACTGTCCAACCGTCACGCCGTCTCCACGAAGGGGTAGACAGAAATAATGGACTGCCACACTTTTCTTTCTTGACATACTTCTCTCGCTTCCTCAACATCCTCATACAAATGATGAAATAAAGAAGAAATTTAAGGCAGATGATTGCATCATTAGCAAAATTAAAAACGGATCCCTGAGATGGTTTGGATATATATGGAACGAATGGGCGAGAGAAGAATAATTAAAATATTGTATACTTGTACAAGTAGTGTGGGTAGAAATAGAAGCCATGGAAGACCAAGAAAAGCATGGCATGACCAAATTAATCAAATACTAAAAATCGGCCACATTGAAAGTCGGTAAAATCGACGAGCATGATTGTTACGATGTATGAATGTAGAGGAATCTTTAGAGATATGTCAGAATCGCTCTTTACATCACTACAGAGCGAGCTATATTGATTCTCGTGACATATAGGAAGCCAATCTCTCGCAATTTTATTGTCACGTGAATTCTTCACCAGACCAAAGAAGTGTGATAATCATATACTCTCGGCGTGGGCGTCCCCTAGAGTTTATCCCCTCGGTCATACCCTCCATTATGGCATGCAAGAGGCCTTCTTGTCGTATTACATGGCCGATCCATCTTGCACGCCTTTCGGACAAGATCCTGAGCAGGTGCCTTCCTCCTTCGATTCTTTGAAGAACCTCCTCATTCGTGATGTGGTCTCTCCAGGAAATTCCTAATAGTCTTCTATAGGACCACATCTCAAAAGCCTCTAGTCCCCGTTTATCTCTTTCGGATAGGCACCATGTCTCGCAGCCGTACATCAAGATACTTCATACATAGGTCTTGATGAGGAGTATTCTCAGTTTTAGGCCTATATTATTTGATTCTATTATATTATTAATAGGTAAGCGTCTAAAATTTATCATGGGGATAAATAGGAACCTATTAATTATTGCCGCCGAAAATCTTTGACAAACAAAATGGCGGACGTGCAACCCCACAGAATGAAATTTAGATTAATAAATCAGGCTAGAATTTCCAACTCTCAATGGCTGTATTTGAATGCCTGCGGTGGCATGTTCGCTGTTTAAATTGGAATGCGATACGTTCTAGAATGCGCAAACGTCAAATTTGAAATGTTTAAATTTCGAATTTGGCCGTTCTTATATTATGCTCCTCGCGGTATAAATGAGAATTTTTTTAATTTAAAATACGCTATAAAGTTCTCAAATTGACATTTTGACATTCAACGAATCATCTAATTTTTCGTTATTTTTTAATTATTATATATTATTATTTTTTTATGTATACAACAGGTCGTTTGAACCCAATTACTGTATACAATATTTTTTTTAGCTATTATTTTGATTCTCGTGATATGTGATAGGTAGCCAATATATCGCCATTTTATTGTCACGTGAATTCTACACCAGACCAATGACAGTGTGACAATCACACTGCCATCGCCGGGAATCGAACCCGGGACCTTCGGTATGGAAGTCAGAGCTCTTACCACTCTGCCACAAAGGTCGCCTATATCTATTACTGAATGTTTCATGCCAAAATCATGACTGCTTTATGTGTCCAACACCTGTTCTTCCCTCAATCTTACTCTCAATTATCAGTCGCAGTACTTCCGATACATACTTCCGGGTGTCCGTAATGTGTTCTAGGTAACCGGTTGCCGGTTTTCGGTTGTCGGTTGTCGGTTGCCAGTTACCGGTTGCCGTTTGCCGGTTGTCGGATGTCGAATGTCGGTGGTCGGTTGTCGGTTGTCGTTTGTCGGTTGTCGTTTGTCGGTTGTCGGTTGTCGGTTGTCGGTTGTCGGTTGTCGGTTGTCGGTTGTCGGTTGTCGGTTGTCAGTTGTCAGTTGTCGGTTGTCGGTTGTCGGTTGTCGGTTGTCGATTGTTGCAGTTGTCTGAGACCAAAAGATCCTTTAATATTGAATGAAATACCTAGGTATCTATAAAAATCCATGCAGCAGCATGCTTTTATCGCTTACCAACTTTTCCCAGGGTATTCATCACACGTCAAATCAAATAAGTTTATTTTCTGAAAAAAAAAGACATTACAAGCGTATATTGATATAGCGTGAAAACAGGTAAAATAGCAATAACGCATTTGTGTGTTAAACGATGTATGAGAGAATTTCAAGTGCTGATGTAGGGAGAAGGAATATATACCGGAATAAAGTATTATGAATTAATATAATATATGAAAGAAGGATCGCTGCATTAGTTTATATATATGGAACGTATGGATGAAGGAATTATGGTTAAGAAAGTATACGTTAACGATCAGAATGGCGTACGGAGTCGAAGAAGACACAGCATGATCGGAATAATCGACATACGTGTATGACTCGCTGCATGGTTGTGAAGGAAACTAGAGAAGTGTCATCTTGCACGCCTTTCGGACAAGGTCCTGAGCAGGTGCCTTCCTCCTTCGATTCTTTAAAGAACTTCCTCATTCGTGATGTGGTCTCTCCAGGAAATTCCTAATAGTCTTGAATGTATGAATATCAAAGGTTAAAGCCACAAGAGAGTATTATTGAATAATTAGAAATTTCAGTTCTTTTTATACGTGCGTTCTGTTCCAAAATGTTCCCGCAACTGCGGTGCAAGCTCGGCAGTCGATGTAAACAGCATTTTATGACCCGCCGGTCGTAAAATGTATATATTGGTGAACTGTACGTATGGCAGCTACTCTGGATGCTGGCGAATGGCGGGAAATAATCTCCGATATATAAATTTCAAAGGTCACTCCGTTTGATCTATCCCCGTACAACACGTTTGCAGTTGTTACTTCCGAATTATCGAAATCTGTTGAAGTGTACTCGACGTAGCAATGTAAATAAGTTTATTGATTGATTGACAAAACGTGTGATACATTTAAGAACTGTTCAATATCGTTTCGAAAATGTGTTCTAGAACAATTTTACGGCTTGTTCTCTCGATCCTGCCTGCTACACTTACCTTTTTCTTTTTTTATTGACCCTTTCCATGCGATTCTCAGCAGCTTTCACCCGGTTAGCGTCGCGGTCATGACAGTTATTATTATTATTATTATTTTGTTGAATCGCTCTTTACATCATGACAGCACGAGCCAAATCGATGTAAAGGGTATTAAAGCTATCATAGTGATTCTCGTGACATGTGGTAGGTAGCTAATCTATGGTATAGGTAGCTATCTATCACATGAATTCTACATCAGACCAGAGACAGTGTGACAATCACATTGCCCTCGCCAGGAAGCGAACCCGGAACCTTCGGGGTGGCTGTCAATGCACTTACCACTCGGTCACGAAGGTCGTCAAGAAGGTCGTTGGTCTACCTACTCTCACTACATTGACTGTTACTCAGTATTTTCGGAATTCAGATTTAATTACGAGTGAGGCTGGACATCATCATCCCAGGAGAGCCCACCGTCACAAACAGGTCATACGACCTAAACTAAGTGGAAGAAGAATATTTAATTTGTGGACGTAAGATGATCGAAGTGTGAGCGGGAGATGCCTATTGGTGGCGATGAGGTTCGTAACCCATCACACCGCGTCTCTCGCGGGGGCGAAAAGAGAAGAATGTAGTACCGCATCGGTTAAATTATGGCAGTCCATTCTTTCTGCCACCCTTTCGGAGAGACGGGAGATGGTTAGTTAGTTAGTATTTTTTTATCCTCCTTGCTGTAGACTTAGTGGTCTGTTCTCCAGATCGTTTGTCCTCCTATGTGTGAGGCTGATTATGCAGCGCAATATACTGGACCCTGGTGGTGTCCATTCTTTGGATAGGACCGTACCAATCCCTCCATCGCTCTCTACTCCATCTTATAATATCCTCAGCCTCACATATCTCTTTTATTATAGTGTTTTTAACGCGATCTCTTAGTGTCTTCATCTCGGAAGTCGTCAGAACTGATTTGTTCCTTACTGTGTCTGCCCTTGCTTCAAGCCATATGTTATTGGTCTTGCGCATGCTTTATAAATTCTCAATTCTTCTTTAGTTGTAATCATCATGATTTAGAGTCGTATCTATTCCGTAAACTATTAACCACGGTTTGCCATGCGCTCCTGTCACCATTCAGTCTCCAGGCTGCAGCTATTGAGAGGCCTCTCTATGTCCTGATTGGACGGACTAGCGGCTCTGTGACAGTCTTTGTAGTGGCTTTCCCTCTCTTTTGGCTATTATTATGAGCCTTTCGATGTTGTTCTTATCTCTCCGGGCTATGTGACCAAAATATTTTAACACTCTTTGAGAGCACACACTTGAGAGTCTTGCTCTGATGCCCAGCTGGTCTAGGATCGACTGGTTCGTTCTTCTCGCCATCCAAGGCATGCGCAGCTTTCTTCACCAGCACCATATCTTGACAGCATCGATCTTGGATCTCACCGATGCCCGCGTAGTCCAAGACTCATTGATCAAGAGCCGGCTCGAGTGTGGTTCGGTGATATGGAGTCCCCACGAGGCGAGATACTCGCTCATGTTAGAGAAATTTCTGAAATATCTCTACATGAGAGAGTTTGATAGCTATCCGTGGCTTTATCCCACTGCATTCTTCTTGGGCATGCTGAAAACCAATAGTCTACAGATAAGGATGGATGGGTTCACACTTACCCATTTCTTCAGACTTATCAGGGGATTCTTTGAGAATTCCGTCATCTTGGATGGTATCCATCTTTATGTTCCGGATAGTTATCTTCGGCAGCGTCAGCACAGACTGTTTTATCTCCCAACATGCAGAACCAACCTGCCTCTAAAATCAAACTCCTGAACATGATCGCTTCGGAGATCGTCGTCTTTCATATTAGTTTAAGTACGTTCAGAAGACAAATACTCTCGACTTTAGAGAGTATCTTGTATTCCTAAAGTCGAACTGTCTATTATGCGTTCCTGGTAATATATATTATATTTTACCTGTTCTCACTAGATGCCTTTAACTACAATTGTTGTTGAGAATATAAACTGATTTGATTTAAATGTCTAGGCAGCATACTAACGCAATCTCTTGACCCAGATGTAGAGATAAAATGCAGAGGCAGCAAGAGCTAAGTTTAATAAAATGAAATCACTCTTCTGCAATGATAACATAAACATGAAACTCCGCCAGAGAATGATCAAATGCTATGTGTGGTCTGTTTTATTGTATGGATGTGAAACGTGGACCTTGAAGGTCAACTCAATGAGCTAATCGACGTGCGTGCATGGTACGATGTATGAATGTAGAGGAAGCCCGAGAGGTATGCCAGGACAGAGCATTGTGGAGATCCATCCTCTCTGCCTATCCCTCCGGGGAAATGGCGCTGTATCAAAGGTAGAAATAGCCATGATGTTGTCAAACCTCTGAAAGGAGAGGAACACGAAGATGAAGAAGTATTTGTATTCTAGGAATGTATTCTAATTTTTTAATTGAGTTGGATTATTGCGTGATTTCGTGCATGCGAATATTTAAACGGGATCGAAACGCCATTCGAGACAACGGCATTTCCCGCCGAAACTAGATGCGATCTCTGGCAAAGTTTCAAAAAAAGAATGAATCACGCTATCAGACTCGGATTTTGATACAAATTATTGCAAGCTTACCAACGTTATCACCAAAAACTTCTTGTCGAGCGAGTGTGTAACCAGTTTCAAAATAATTCAGCCGTTGGAGTAGTTACATAAGGCTAGGAATGTTCTTATTTTAAATCGAACACGTGCTTTCTAGAAGTCTGACTCATGGCGGAGACCTAGAAAAGAGAAACCAGAAGATATATATAATGGATTAACTTTATCTCAATAGAGACGAAGATGCAAACTGGAAACTGAATATGGTGATCGAGGTGTTTACAGGACTTATGACCTGTCATTGGTTGGGTTAAGGGCACGCTTTATGTAATTACAACATTCCCCATTCCATCTTTCTTATGACCACCATGTCTAACAAATTTTTGGAAATTGTATATACGAGTATGTTAATATCCAACACCACAATTCATATGTCAGTTTCAATGCGCCATCTATGAAGATTAGATTTAAGCATTAAGCAGAATATCTTTATAACGCAATGTGAAAGGCTACCGCCATTAACGCACTGCTAGATAATACCTGGAAATGTCACTCCAATTTATATGCTAACTTGGACCAGTTTTTGTTTTATACAACATTTTGAATGTATACAAATACTTGTAGACGAATACTGGATTTTATTTACCCATTGCGGGTTATCAATTCAAGGATTAATTTTATCTCAATAGAGACGAAGATGCAAACTGGAAACTGAATATGGTGATCGAGGTGTTTACAGGACTTATGACCTGTCATTGGTTGGGTTAAGCGCACGCTTTATGTAATTGCAACATTCCCCATTCCACCTTTCTTATGACCACCATGTCTGACAAATTTTTGGAAGTTGTATATATGTTAATATCCAACACCACAATTCATATGTCAGTTTCAATGCGCCATCTATGAAGATTAGATTTAAGCATTAAGCAGAAAATCTTTATAACGCAATGTGAAAGGCTACCGCCATTAACGCACTGCTAGATAACGCCTGAAAATGTCACTCCAATTTATATGCTAACTTGGACCAGTTTTTGTTTTGTACAAAATTTTGAATGTATACAAATACTTGTAGACGAATACCGGATTTTATTTACCCATTGCGGGTTATCAATTCAAGGATTAATTTTATCTCAATAGAGACGAATATGCAAACTGGAAACTGAATATGGTGATCGAGGTGTTTACAGGACTGATGACCTGTCATTGGTTGGGTTAAGCGCACGCTTTATGTAATTGCAACATTCCCCATTCCACCTTTCTTATGACCACCATGTCTGACAAATTTTTGGAAGTTGTATATACTCGTATGTTAATATCCAACATCACAATTCACATGTCAGTTTCAATGTGCCATCTATTAATTAGTAAAATAATATATTGTATATAGTATACTACCAGAAACGCATGAGAGATGGTTCGATATTAGAAGACAATATATTCTACAAAATCAAGAGTATTTGCCTTCTGAACGTACTTTCACTGATATGAAAGACGTTGATCTCCGAAGAAATCGCGTTCCGCAGATTAATTACTCTTTTCACCGGTGTCACCAGAGGCAGGTTGGTTCTGGCGGCCGGTAGGTAAAACAATATTTGCTGTCGCTGTCGGAGATATCTATCAGGGACAAAAATACCAACATCCTCCAGCACGACCGAGTTCTCGAAATATCCCCTGATTAATCTAAAGAAATGGATTATGAAGTGCCAATATCTTTGAAGCTGCAGAAAATATAGATACGAGTCGTGCAAGATATGAAAATTTTCAGGGGCAAAAAGCCGAATACCCTCCAGCAAGGCCGAGTTCTCGAAATATCCCCTGAGTAATCTAAAGAAATGGGTTATAAGATGCCCATCTCTTCGTAGCTGCAGAGAGTTGGTCCCAAGCATGCCCAAAAGTTATGCCGTGGGATAGAGCCACACAGAGTATAGTTGTTGAGGAAGAGAAGTAGGTATCTCAGGAAAGAACAGTGTGGTGGTCCACTTTTTCAGTCTACCCCCACGGGAAACAGCGTGATGGTTAGTTAGTTAGTTTTTGATTGTTTTTCACTTTTTAATAACTCCATCTTATAATATCCTCAGCAAACAAACAAACAAACCATCACGCCATTTCCCCGGAGGGGTAGACAAAGAGAATGAACCGCCACACTACTCTATCCTGGCACACCTCTCTAGCTTCCTCCACATTCATACAGCGAGTCATACACGCACGTCGATTCTTCCGACTTCCTAACATGACCAACCTTTAAAATTTGGTTAATTTGGTCATGCCATGTTTTCCTCGGTCTGCCTCGACTCCATGCTCCATTTACATCATTAATGTATACTTTCTTAACCATTCTTTCTCCATCTATGAGCTCCATATGTCCGAACCAACGCAGCGATCCTTTTATAATTTTGTTCATTATACCTTCTTCCGCTCTACATTCCGCATTTGAGATTCTGTCGTCTATCATTCTAACACACTAACGTCTATTGGATCTCATCTCTACTGCATTTATTCTGCTTTCATCCTTCTTCTCCCAGTTCCGTGCTTCGCTTCCATACATTCCTCCACATTCATAAGGTTGAAACCAGAACTCCATTGGGAACGGCCGTTTTCGCTTTCATTGATAAATTCTTGTTTCCAATAACTATTTTAAAGCTCCATTCACTTTGTTACCCGCTCCAACCCTTCTTTCGACGTCACTATCTGTTCGGCCTTCCGCTGTGAACATGCTACCTAAATACACGAATTCACTCACCTGCTCCAAGTTCTCTTCGTTCACACACAATGAGAACGGCATCCATATTCATCCATCAGCAATATCCTCAGTCTCACATACGAGGTCTGTTCAAAAAGTATCGCGAATTTTATATTTTTTCAAAAAGTATTTATTTATTCATGAATATCTATTTTGTCCCCTTCAAAGTAATTCCCCTCGGATATAATACATTTATGCCAACGTTTTTTCCAATCCTCGAAGCACTTAAAAAAATCATTTTTTGTGATCTTGTTCAGCTCCTCCTTCGATGCCGTCTTTATCTCCTCAATCGTGGCGTAGCGTCGTCCTTTCATGGGCCTCTTTAGTTTTGGAAACAGGAAAAAGTCACAGGGGGCCAGGTCTGGGGAATACGGTGGCTGCGGCACCATTACTGTGTTGTTTTTGGCCAAATATTCGCGCACAAGCAACGATGTGTGAGCAGGGGCGTTATCATGGTGCAAAAGCCAGTTTTTGTTCTTCCACAAATCCGGGCGTTTCTGGCGGATTGCTTCGCGCAAATTGCGCATAACTTGCAGTAATATTCCTTATTGACCGTACTACCCTGTGGCAAGAACTCATGATGCACCACGCCCCTGCAATCGAAGAAAACTGTGAGCAAAACCTTCACGTTCGACCGAACTTGGCGCGCTTTTTTTGGTCTTGGCTCATGCGGCAGCTTCCATTGGGATGATTGAGCTTTAGTTTCCACGTCATAACCATAAACCCATGATTCGTCACCAGTTATGACCCTCTGGAGCACATTTGGGTCGTCACGGACCGAGTCCAACATCTCCTGAGCAATGTTAACGCGATGCTGTTTTTGGTCGAAATTGAGCAATTTTGGCACGAATTTCGCGGCGACCCGACTCATGCCCAAATCATTGGTTAAAATCGAATGGCACGAGCCAATCGATATGTTTAGGTCCTCAGCAACTTCTCTAACGGTGATTCGACGATTGGCTAATACTATTTTCTTCACTTTATCAATGTTTTCGTCTGTTGTTGACGTGCTCGGGCGTCCGGCACGCTCTTCGTCGTTCATATCTTCTCGGCCCTCTGAGAACATTTTGTACCACCGATAAACGTTGCTTTGGTCCAAGGTAGCTTCACCATATGCCACAGTCAACATTCGAAATGCGTCCGCGCACTTTATTTTGTTTTTCACACAAAATTTGATACAGATTCTTTGATCCATTTTTTGGAATAGGCAAAAATCGAAGACGAGCCAAAACACATCCAAGCAAAACAGCTGTCAAAAATTAACTAAACATTCAAAATGGCCGACCTTCTCAGCATAAGTAAGGGACATGAGTACCAACATAACGCTACAAAAAAATCAAAAATCAAATATACGTAGCCAGCGGAAATTCAAAATTCGCGATACTTTTTGAACAGACCTCGTATATATCTTATTCTGGTGTTCCTTACGCGATCTCTTAGTGTCTAGCCTGTTATCTGAATAATGTTATAGAAAAATCGATCATATCAGATTATTAAAATTCGCGTTCATAAGAGTATTGCTACGGTTCGACTTGTTTTGTGGTAGGTTTAGTGCTAGTTGTTTCAAGATGGCGCCCGTAGACAACTGTCATTTGGATATGCTTACAAAAGTTTTGATATTTTGATGTATTTTGACCATTGTTTAAGTTCTTTTCGGAATGTGAGATGTCCCGAAAAAGTTATATATCAATGTGTGTGTATGGCCATTGGTGGATTATTGTTTTTGTGGTGCTTCAAAGTGGAAGAAATATCACACTGTGTTTGCTTTCATAAATAGTTTTACTTCGCTCTACACGCCTGACACTAGCCAGTAGGGTAAAATTTAAACCTATACTTGATTGGGAATTATTAGAGCCAAATTAGGCAACATTCATAAAGCGTGTCATGCACGTGCGTCGATCACATCGACATTTCACAAGGACGACGTTTAACCTAACCTAACTTATTAATTAACGATCATGCCGTTCCCCCAAAGATGTATGTAATTGCCGTACTTTTCTATATTGACACACTTATTTATTCTACAACATTGATACATCGTTTCAATTGCACGTCAATTTCACCGACTCCATAGTCGATATTTAAGATTTGATTGATTTGATGGTGCCACGTTTTTATGCTGTATATCACCAACTAACTAACCATCACGCCGTTTCCTCGGATAAGTAGGTAGAGATGATGGACCGCCACACTGCTTTATCCTGCTATATCTCCTTAGATTCCTCTATATTCACATAGAGTACCACGCGCGCTCGTCGATTTTTCCGACCTCGAATGTGACCGTCTTTTATTATTTGAATAATATGGTCATGTCATGCTTTCCTTGGTCTTTCACGGCTTCTCTTTCCACTCACACTGCTTGTATACGATATTTTAACCATTCTTCTCTCGTCCATTCGGTCCATATGTCCTATTTATTTATTTTTTACTTATGATGCAATCATCATCTGTCTTACATTTCTTCCTTATTTCGTGGTTTGGTATTCTATCATTTATTGTTTTCCACACATTATTCTCAGTGATCTCATTTCTACGGCATTTATAACATTCTCATCCTTCTTTTGTCAGCTCCAAGCTTCACTTCCAAACATTTATAATTTCAATCAAATCAAATCATTTGAGAACAGGTAAAATAATATATTGTACATTAAATAGTATACTACCAGAAACGCGTGAGAGATGGTTCAACATTAGGAAGACAAGGTACTCTCCAAAATCAAGAGTATTTGTCTTCTGAACGTACTTTGACTAATATGAAAGACGTCGATCTCCGAGGAGACCGCATCTCTTTCATCCCTTTCTTGCCAGCTCCAAGCTTCACTTCCATACATAAGGGTTGGTACTACAACTCCATTATGTACTGCCATTTTTGCTTTAGTGGATATACTTCTATTTGCAGTGATGTCTTTGAAAGCGCCATTTATTTTGTTCCCAGAACCGACTGTTCTATCGAAGTCTTTCTATTTTTTTTGTAAACATGATTCCCAGATGTTAATGTGTATTTTTCTTCTTCTTGTTAATGTAAGCTTTGCGGCTTGTTTCTGAATAGGAATTGGCCTCCTGCGAGGTCGACTCCCAGCTGTCGATCCATTTCTTTGATAGTCTGCCCGGGGGTCGTCTACCTTGGGGTTGGCCGTGCAACACAATGAAGGGGAGTCTGGATGGATCCATTCTCCTCATGTGTGCATACCAGTACATTTTCCTTTGCCTTCCCCACCTAACGACATCCTCGACCTCGCATATCTCCCTTATCCGTGTATTCCTAATCCTCTCTTGCAGTTTCTTGCCAAATATATATCTGAGCGTCTTCATTTCTGAAACACTGAGCGCGTTTTTTGTGATTGTGGTGTCCGCCCTGCACTCGATCCCATATGTCATGATAGGTCGCACACAAGTCTTATAAATTCTCACTTTGCTGCTGATCTTCATGTCAGGGTTTTCCAAATTGAATTCTTCAAGCATCCTGAAATGACCGCAGCCTTGTTTACTTATCTTTTAACCATTGTTAACCATGTATATATATTTTTTGTTAGTATATCTTCTTCTTCTTCTTCTCCTTCTTCACTTTTGATAGACTCGGGAGTCTGTTATTTCAGGCGGGTCCTCTTGAGACGCTGAACTCCAGCTTTCTCTCCACCGTTTCGGGGGTCTTCCTGGCCGTCGCACATAGGTTGATTTGAATGATTTAGGCGGTCAAAATTATTTTACGGTGTATTTCGACTTCAAATCATAAATATTATCGTAAAAAATTGTCCCTAGACAAAAAAATATTTTTTCCCAGCCAAAAATATAAAAAAATACTAAATCTGGAGGAAATATTTTTTTTATTACAAATTTTACAAACAAACAAAAAAAATCTAGTTACAGATTAATGATTTTGGTGCAAATAAGTATTTTAAATATGTTTATACATTTATGGACAAATTTTAATCCATGTCTGAAATATCGGATTCGGTATTAGGGTCAGCTGGTAGTAACATATTCATTGTTTCAGGGCAAAATGAACCTGGTTTGATCGTTTTTTTTTTGTTTGTTTCATGCTACTTAATAGTGGATCTGAACTCGATAATAATCTATTATATATATCAAGGTTGCATTCCTCTCTCGAGAACTTTCTTGCGTAGTTTTCGCGGTATAATCGAAAGTGCTTATTTCTGGCTTCTGTTTCCTCTTCCGACAACTGTCCTATGGGTAATAAGGCATTTTCAATTACAGCTGCACCATGAATCAATATTTCATGCAAGGTCGGAGACATTGGGTGCCAACTATATAACTCGACATACAATTTCGCAGTTGCCATGGCATATTCATCAAATCGTTATATTTCCCGTAGTATTTTCGAAGCATCCCTTTTCCTTCGAGCCTATAATGTTGTTTGCGCTGCATGAACGATTACTTCTTTATTAAGCGAATAACATATTTCCTCCGTTTTTTTTCTTTTAGTCTTCTCACTGGAATCTTCAAATGATTTAGAAGGCCGACCTGGTCGAGTTTGCTTGTTTGCTGAAAGTTCAAATGTTCCTCCTAACCACTTTTCATTAGTTTTAAGAAACATTGCTTGTTTTCTATGGGCTTTCGACTATTTTTCTTTCATTGATGTTTTAAAATATGCAAATATTTGTTTGAAACTGCTTAGATTAACTGGAGTGTCACCACAACAATACAATAAGTGATTTTCTAGATATTTAATTTTTTCATCTAAATTAGGTAAATCTTGCTGCTGCATTTGATCGTAAAGATATTTACGGCTTACGGTTATTGTACCTGATGTACCAGATATACCTAAAATAGAGAAAATCACGTTTTATTACATTTTAAGAAAAAGTTGATAAAAAAAGTGATGCCATCCTTTAAAAAAAAATAACTGTAATTTGGTCAACCGCAGCTATCCGCAGCCAAATTTTATCTCATTAATTAGTCTAACGTAAGAAGTATACAGTACAGGAACAAACATTACGCGATAGGACGCGATAATATAACAAAATGTCTTATAAACTTGAAAATTAAGTAAAAATTTCATTACTAGACCACCTTTTTTTGAGGTTCTACAAATAATATAAAATAACTTTTAAAGTATGTTAAACACATCAAGAAATATTGATTCTTACCTGAATTATTCGAATCCAAAACGATAACTTCGAAATATTAGGTGGACAAGGCAAAATTCTCCTTGTTTAATGTTTACACTGAGAGCGCTAAGAACAATGACGACGTGCACTTCGTTAGGCGGGCAAGTTTCAACTATCTGCGCGCGCACACGGTAAAAGGTTCGAGGTTGGGGATGGTCAATTATTGTTACTGGGACATTTCTTTGGATCTAGGATTTTTTTGGTATTTTTAACATCGATTTTGAAATTTGACTTATGACCGGCTAATTCTTAACAATCCACGTAAGTGCGTCGTTGTCCATTTCGCGTTACACGGAGAGCTATGTGTGGTATCCTAGTTGAGCTCATTCTTTCTACATGCTGATGCCAGTATCGCCGTCTTTGTCGTCCCCATCTGACCACATCTTCGACCTCGCAGATTCCTAACTCGATCACGTAGTGTTATTATATATGTATTTTTTTTATTAATTTGTTTAATTTCTTTGTCTGCAGAAAGCGAGGCTCGCTCGTATCCGAATCGCAAAGGCTTCATCAGGAGCGGCCTTCGTCTCCAAGAAGAAGGCTGCCGAGGCGAGGCTGGCCGCCCAGGAGTCCGGCATAGAGCTGGACGACGGAGGAAGAGAAGAGGACATCTTCGAGTTGCAGCATCACCACCTTCTTAGGTGTCTTGAAAAGACGACGGTAAGGGATCCAAACATCTAAGATTGTTTTTTTTTAATACTTACTAAATAAATAATATTTTAACTTCATTTAAGTTTATATTGATTAGATTAAATTACGGTATTTTTTAAGTGTAGGATTCTTATTTTTTTTATGTCCTTGTTACGTCCTGTTGAACATATTAAAACATAGCTAATTTTAGTTTAGTATTAATGCAGTCAGATTATATTTTTAATATCAAATGGCGTGCTACAGGCAAATTTCTTAGCTATTGATCAAATTTAAAAGTATTTATTATATTTCTTAAAAAAAAACGCTTTAATTAATATTATAAACTGGATGTTTTCTTTAGAGGTTTGGTTTTTAACTGGCAACATTGTTTCTAAAGGCTGTCAATTTGACAGTTAATGGCTGTCAATTAGTCAGTACGTTTTGCCATTTTACCCAGTTGCTCGATAAAGTTGTCGAAAATTGGACTTCACGATTGCGCTTCATTTGAGCTAGCCGTGGCACTCATATGCCCAAAATTATATTTAAACATTAATGACATAAATTGTCTATTAAATGAAATCAATAACATAAACACTAACATTATTTTTATGTATTTTATTTTATTTTAAATTTGTATACCTCTAAAAAAACACCCTTTATGTTAGAATGTATAAAAGACGTTTTTTTAATAATGATGTTAATATCTATGATATTGGCTTTATTTAATAGATTATTTTATGCCATTATTGTTTAAATATTATATTTTAAAGATTTCGGGCATATGAGTGCCACGGCTAGCTCGAATGAAGCGCAATCGTGAAGTCCAATATTGGAAACCTTTATTGAGCAATTGAGTAAAATGCCAAAACGTACTGACTACAAATCAATTATGAACTGTCAAATTGACAGTTTGTAGAAACAATGTTGCCAGTTTAAAAACCAAACCTCTAAAAAAAACACCCCATATATATTTATTAATCCAAATTTTTTAATACATTAATTAACTGTAAAATTTACAACATTCTTATAAAATCACATTTAATAATACGACAATCAGGCGGTGGTCTAGTGGATAAAACGCTTGGCTCCTGATTCAGGGGACTTGGGTTCCAGCCTAGACACGACCAGATTTCTTCTTTATAATAATATTCTGATTGTAAAATAAATTGTAATATCATTGAATTAAATCTTTGGTGTTAGACTTTTAAACAAAAAAAATAAATAAAATACACTTAAACTTTTTAAGAATGTCGCGACAGCTGTTTCGCCAACTGATGTCGGCATCATCAGGTGTTATAAAACAACTGTCGTGTGTGCAAACAACGGTGTTATTTGTAACACCTGATGGTGCCAGCATCGGTTGGCGAAACAGCTGCCGAGAAATTCTTAAAAAGTGTATAATAAAAAATTGTGATATTATAATGGTTTTGTAAATTTAACAGTTAATAATGTATCATAGTGTTTCGGCCAAAACAATGGACTATTTAATATTATAATAATGTAATTAATACGAATGAAAACGTTTGTTTTCTAGAAGTTTTGTTATATGTAATAAGAATAACAAATTTCCCCTATCTAAAGCATTATCAAATGTCGCAAATGCTTTAGCAAGGCGAACCATGTCGTATACATAAAATATAATAAAACTTTTAGAAAACAGACGCTTTTATTCGTGTTAATTATTTCATATGAATTTTTACATTATTGTTCAAGAAACAATAAATTAAGTATTAAACATTGCAAAGAATAGTGGCGTTTCTTGAAATTTTAATGCATATAATGAGAGTGATTTATTTATATTGCTTCGCTCAAATTAAGTAATGTCCTAGCAAAACGAAAGACAACACGCCCAATTTTTTTTATAAAACTTCTAGAAAACGTGTGCTTAGCATTATTTTTAATTATTAATTAATTAATAACGTTTTATTTTTTAAATTGCTATTTATTATTATTATTATTATCAGATTCATAAAAACAGATTTAAAAAAAAACAAGTACATTTCAAATGCCCTTATTTTATTGTTTCTTGAACAAAACAAGCATGGAAATCGCAAAAGAATTATGAAAGTAAAATAAATGTAGCAGAAATGAGATCTTTTAGACAAATGTGTGGAAAAACTGTGTACGATAGAGTGCCGAATGAAAATATAAGAAAGTGAATGCAATACGAATGAAAGTGTTATAAACAAAATAATGAAAGGTATATGTTATGAAAAGTATATGTTATGAATGTAAATGGAACTATCATAGAAATAGAGGAAGACCGAAGAAATCGTGGCACCACCAAATAAATCAAATATTGAATGTCGGCCAAGTGAAGAGTCGGAGAATTCGACGTGCGTGCATGTCATAAATAATAAGGAAGCAAGAGAAGTATGTCAGGAAAGAAAAATGTGATAGTAAATTATATCTGCCTACCCCTCCGGGAGACGCCGTGATGGTTAGTTAATTAGTATTTTGTAAGGATATTTTAGTATTGACGATCTCTTAGGATTTTATTAAATAGTTTATTAGATGATGTTTCGCCTAGTGATGTTGAAATTATCAGATTAAACAACAACAGAAAGAATATTTATTATAAGCATGTTTCATTTAAATATTAACTATGGTTGGTTTCAACTTATTAAACAAACAAACAAACCATCATGCCGTTTCCCCGCAGGGGTAGGCAGAGAGAATGGACCGCCACACTACTCTATCCTGGCAAACCTCTCTAGCTTCCTTCACATTCATACAGCGAGTCATACACGCACGTCGGTTCCTCCGACTTCCAACATGACCAACCTTTAAAATTTGATTAATTTGGTCATGCCATGTTTTTACTTATTAATATAATTATAAAATATGTGCACCATCTAAAAAGAACATTTTGTGTTAAATAATTTTTATTTTCTTATTTTATTTTATATTATTGTATTTTATATTATTTGTTTTAGATTTATTTTGTGGGTGTTGGACGATCGAAGTGTGCGCGGGAGATGCCTATTGGTGGCGATGAGGTTCGCAACCCATCACACCGCGTCTCCCGCGGGGCGAAAAGAGAAGGATGGAGTGCCACATCAGTGAAAGTGTGACAGTCCATTATTTCTGCCTACCCTTTCGGGGAGACGGCGTGATGGTTAGTTAGTTAGTTAGTTAAAATATCTTATTTTAACCGGTCATAATAATAAAAATCGATAAAAACTGTATTCTTTTTCATTACAATATTAGGATATTAAATTCTTAAGATCCATTACAATATTAGGATATTAAATGCTTCCAAATTCAAATATTTAAAATAGGTCCCTTGTTCGATTTGCTTTTAAAATATGTATTTTTAATATGGTAGTGCACTATAGAATTCTTGTATATGGTAGAATAGGAAAAAATGCAGGTAGACTCAATGCCTTAGGATAAAATAAGGTATTAAATACGAACGAATGTGTTAAAAACATGCTTGTTCACTAAGATGGTTTGGACGTATGGAAGAATGAATAAAAATGTGGCGAAAAAATAGAGAAAGAGTGACAAATAATTCACAAATGAAGAAATATGGAATAGACAAAACAAAAATGCTAGTAGACTTACGATAAAATTAGGTGACAATACGTACGAAAGTATTTAAAACACGCCATGATTGAAATAGTTTGGAGGTATGGAAGAATGAATAAATAAATAAATAATGAAAGACTCAATAAACCAAAAATGAATGAATGAACTGAGAATGAGAAAATGAATAAAGAAAAATAACGAATAAATAAAGAAATAATGAATTATTGAAGAAAGAATGAGGAATGAATGAATAAAAAAATAAAGACTAATAGAGAAAAGAATGAGAGAATGGATGAATAAAGAAATAAGAATGATTGAAGAAAGAATGAGGAATTATGAATAAATGAATAATTGTAGAAAGAATCAGAGAATGGATGAATAAATAAATAAGAATGATTGAAGAAAGAATGAGAGAATGGATAAATCAAGAAAGAATGAATAAATGAAGAGAGAATGAAAACATAAATAAAGCAAAATAACGAATGAATAAAAAAATAATGAATGATTGAAGAAAGAATGGGGAATGAATGAATAAAGAAATAATGCAGGAATGAAGAAATAATGAGAGAATGAATGAATAAAGAAATAATGAATGCTTGAATAAAGACTGAGAGAATGAATAAATAAAAAAATAATGAATGATTGAAGAAAGAATGGGGAATGAATGAATAACGAAATAATGCAGGAATGAAGAAATAATGAGAGAATGAATGAATAAAGAAATAATGAATGCTTGAATAAAGACTGAGAGAATGAATAAATAAAGAAATAATGAATGTTTGAAGAAAGAATGAGAGAATGAATGAATAAAGAAATAATAAATGATTAATGAAAGAATAAGAGAATGAACGAATACCTGAAATAATGAAGGAATAAAGAAAGAACGAGAGAATGTAATGTATATAAAGAAATGAATGAATAAATAATTATTGGATAAAGAAAGATTTTATGAATGAAGGAAGACTTAACGAATGAGGAAATAATTGTGAAGAAATTATACTTATGAAAATGGAAATACGATAAATAGTACATTCAAATTTAAGCATGTGGGGTAGATTTTTTTTTATAATTGGTAAAGCTATAGATGTTTGTAAGGGTCAAATTACGCGTGGCGGTCCACCCTTTCTGTCTAACCTCTAGGGGAAATGGCGTGCTAGTTACGTAGTTAGTATAAGGGTTATTTTTAGTACCCTTGCTTTGTAACGGCACCTGTAATGGAGCCCATCTGGCCTATTGATATCAATCTGTATAAGCGATATGCAAGTTTTATAAGGTATTAAGAATTTGTCTGACAATTTGGAGATACTTGCACGCATCATCATCAGAGCAGCTGGAGATTGCAACGTCGTCAGAAATGTGGATCCGAGAGGACATCTCAAGACATGGATATATACCCGTTCCAACGAGTTGTTCCCTATATTTTGGAACGCACTTAATAATGGAAGAATAGTGGTTCCAACAACAAAAACATAACATTCGTTTCCCCAGATGTGCAGGCAGAGAGAATGGATACTTTATTCCGACAAACCTCTATAGTTTTCTCCGCATTCATACGATTTTTTCCGCCGATTTTTTCACTACTAACATGGAATTAATATTTGATTATTAACTGTTTAAATAAAAAGCTTTGTTATAAATATCAGATATTTCGCTAACCGATGTTAGCATCGTCAGGTCTTACAATCAACTAAGAACCAATGCGTTGGTTTGGACATTGGAACGCATGGATGAAAAAAAATCGTCTTGAACGCATACTTTAACCATGTGGATTGATTACAGAGTTATGAAAGATCTGGGAAAACATGACATGACTAATTTAATCAAATTTTAGATAATCCATTGTTTTGGCGGAAACACTTTGATATTTCAACATTATTAACTGACCCTTATGTATGGAAGCGAAGCATAGAACTGGCAAAAGAAAGATGAAAGTAGAATAAATGCAGTAGAAATGAGATCTCTTAGACGAATGTGTAGATACTCTGTGTATGATAGAGTGTCGAATGAAAATATAAGAAGTGAATGCGGTGCGAATGATGGCGTGGCAGAGACGTATTGAACGTGTGTGATGTTGCTCCGTCTTGCTGGAACCATATTCTTTAAATTTTCGCATGAAGCACTTAATTTGTGGTGTGACATCATTAAATAAAATCAAAATACACTTTAAGTATTTGTATTTACTGACTAACTTCCTATGGCCATACAACTCTTGAAGAGTTTTAGCCTCCTTGATGATTTTTCGCCAAGCTCCTCGATCCTGCGCCTTTCGCTCCCAGCAGTCCGATTTGTCCAACCTAGCCAGGTCAGTCAGAACATTGTCCATTAGGCGCTGTCTAGGTCGTCCTAGAGGTCTTACTCCAGTCGGTCTAGACGCGTACATGATCTTGATTGCTCTGGTCTTTTCGGCTCGGCATACGTGCCCAATCCGTGCTAGGCGACCGGCACCCACGGTGCTCCTTATAAGGGGCTGCTGGGTCATCGTACCGATCTCTTGGTTGGTCCCATGCCTCCAAGTTCCCGCTGCAACACCGGGTCAGTATTTGTATCTAAACCACTTTATTTGGTAACACCAACCGGTTTCGCTCCCACCGTAGCTTCGTCAGAATGAGAGAGTAAACTAAACATAAAATCAGAGAACATCATATGGAGAAAGAAATATAAAATGGAGGGTAGAAAGAGCGGTATGGGAAAGTGTGCGCGAGGACGGATAGAATGTTAAAACGGCGGGTCATAATCATTAGGGAAAAATTATAGAGAAAACTTTTATAAATTATTTTATTCCATATTTTTTAGTTATAGCCTGTAAAGTTTTGCAATTCAGGCACCAAGAAGGCGTCTAACATCTCCACACAACTTTTTGATTTCAAACATAGACTTTCTTTAGAGCATTTCTTTACCAGACAAAGAGCATGGTTACATCAAGGCAACCAGTACAATGCAAGCTTGCATTAGATAATAAAATAATAGAACAAGTGATGCATTTCAAGTACTTAGGTGTTGATGTATCAAGCAGCAGTGACCTCTACGGAGAAGTAAGTGAACTAACAAACAGAGCCTCCGTTGTGGCTGGCTGCTTGACGAATGCTGTTTGGAAAAATAAAAATATGCTAAAGGAGAGCAAAATTCGAATCAACAAGACATGCACACGTCCTATAATGACATATGGAATAGAAACGAGAGCTGACACCATCAGAACAAAAAGTCTCCTAAGAACCACAGAAATGAAGACTCTCCGATCCGTTGCGGGAACGACAATCAGAGACAGAGTAAGAAATTCTGAAATAAGAAAGATCTGCAACGAAAAAGTTGTCGAGCGATGGGGAAGACTGAGAAGACGCTACTGGAGAGATCACGTGGAAAGAGCATGTTCTAAAAGAGTAATAAATATAGCCGCCAATTAAGTGCCAACAGGAAACCGACCTGCAGGAAGACCACCTAAAAGATGGCGAGACAGTTGGACATCTGCATTCCAGGAACAGGCTCTGAGAAATAACAGGACACAGTCCTAAATAAAGCAGAAGAAGAAGATTATTTTTTACGACACTTTGTACTTATAATAAAAAGTTTGCTCTGCAAGATCATTGAATGGCTACTGCACGCGAAATGGAAATAAAACTTGATAAATTGACTTAAAAAATTTGCGTTTTCTCAAAATGATTGCCACAATTGTCGAAAATTTATTTTAGAAAAATTATTTTATTCGTAAAACGGCGCATTCGCGGTTTATGACGCATAAATACGTCCGCGTCTTGAAAAAGGCAATAACTTCAAATAAGGAACAGTTAAAAGCGCGCCAAGTATCAGAGTAACCATAAAGCAAGGGTACCTGGCATTATTTATTGTATTTTTGGCCTTTATTAGCTGTCAAATTTAGTATCGCGCCATCTCGGAGCCTCGGATTGGTTTTATTCGATAGTTTAAGATTTTAAAATTAGAACGATTTTAATATTACAATCCATAGTTGGACAGGGATGCTCTCTGTCACCTGCTCTTTTTAACGTTTACATACAGAATGCGATTGACGACTTGAGAGAGAGAATGAGTCACAGAGAAGGTGTAAGGATACCCGGGCAAAAGATGGACATGATAAGGTTTGCTGACGATATTGCTATGGTTGCTGAAAGTGAGGAGGAACTGCAGGAGGCCTTAGAAACTTTGCAAGGCATTCTTCAAGATAGCTACAACATGTAGATAAATAAAGACAAAACAAAGCTGCTGACTGTAGGCCGAACGCAACATCAGATGAGAGTAGTGATGTCAAGAGTTCCACTAAAGAACACCAAGGAGTTTGTCTACCTCGGGAGCAAAATAACATGGGACAGTCGGTCTAAGAGCGAGGTCGACAGCCGTATACATCAGGCTAGGCTTGCATTTAATAAAAGGTCGAAAATAATAGAGTCAAATAATATATACCTAAAACTGAGAATACTCCTCATTAAGACCTATGTATGGAGTGTCTTGATGTACGGCTGCGAGACATGGTGCCTATCCGAAAGGGATAAGCGGAGACTAGAGGCTTTTGAGATGTGGTCCTATAGACGACTCTTTGGAATTTCCTGGAGAGACCACATCACGAATGAGGAAGTTCTTCAAGGAATCGAAGGAGGAAGGCACCTCCTCAGGACCTTGTCCGAAAGGCGTGCAAGATGGATCGGCCATGTAATACGTCAAGAAGGTCTCTTGCATGCCATAATGGAGGGTATGATCGAGGGGACAAACTCTAGGGGACGCCCACGCCGAGAGTACCTGGAGGACCTGTTGGTGGACGTGCGCTGCTCATCATATGCACATTTCAAAAGAGCCGCACAAGACAGGGAAGAATGGAAGAGAATAATAGAGGAAATTGCTGCAAACCAATCCCAGGATTGAAACTAGAGAAGAAGAAGTTCTAGTGCTAACCCTTATGTATGGAAGAGAAGCTTGGAGTTGGCAAAAGAAAGATTCTTCTTCTTCTTTAACAGCCGTAGGACATAGGCCTCCCTCATACTTCTCCATGTATAACATGTCATACGGGGGGTGATTGGCATTCCAACGCCATGCTTGCCAGACGGGTTGGCGCGGTGTCCTTCCACGTTAGCCTATGCATCAATATTCTCCACCGAGGTTATTCACACTCGATCGCTAACATTTCGCATAGTTTCCAGGGGATACCAAAGTCGAGGAGGTGTGGATAGGTACTTGGGATCAGATCAATCCTCCATTGAAGAGTCAATAGGATCCCCCTTACTCCCCCTATTAAAGAAAGATTAATGTAGGATAAATGCCGTAGAAATAAGGTCAATAAAAATAATATGCGAAAAACAATGTATGATAGAATATCTAATTATGAAGTAAGAAAATAATGCAAGGCAGATGAATGCATGATAAATTCAATAAAATTATGAGATATTCCATTGTTTTGACCGAAACACTATCATACTTCAACATTATTACTGTGAACATTTAAAACACTGTTATAATATCACAACTTCTTTTTATTCACTAAGAATGTCGCGACAGCTGTTTCGCCAACCGATGTTGGCATCATCAATAGTTTATTGTACCACCGGATGATGCCAACATCAGGTGGCGAAACAGCTGTCGCGACACTCAATGAATAAAAAGAAATTGTGATATAATAGCAGTGTTTTAAATTTTAACAGTAATAAAATTATGAGAGGTTCACTAAGATGGTTTGGAAAGGTAAAGGTAGTCGAGGAAGGCCAAGAAAGACATGACATGACCAAATTAATCAATTACTAAAAGGTGGCCATGTTCGAAGTAGGAACAATCGACGTGCGTGCGTTTCACGATGTGTAAATGTAGAAGAGGCGCGAGAGCTATGTCAGTATAGAACATTGTGGCGATCCATCCTATCTGCCTCTGAAGAAACGGCGTGATGGTTAGTTATTTAGTTAATTAAAAAAACCAAAATCGATAGTAGAATTGAGGGGTGAAAATTACATAGCTGTCAAGAATTAAAATTGTGTTTTTGATCCCAATTGGTGTTAAACATAAATGCCAATAACAGTGCAAAGGTGCAAATGATCGAATGATATAGTGTAGTTGAAAAGTCGTCCTAAAGATGCTACCCATGGTAAATGACATATTTTTCTTCTTCTTCTTCCTCAGTCTATTCTCGTCCAATTCTGGACAAAGGCCTCCTCCATTTGCTTCCATGTCACTTTGTCGTGTGCAGACTACATCCAGGTTATTCCGACGTGTCTGTTTAGATCATCCTTCCACCGTAGTTGCGGTCGCCCTGCACTTCTCTTCGCCGTCCACGGTCTCCAAGTCAGGAGTCTTCTTGTCCACTTTTTATCTGAGCTTCTGGTTACATGACCTGCCCATTGCCATTTTAGAGTCACCACCCGGTGGATGATGTTAGTGACCTTTGTTTTCTCTCTCACCGTATCGTTTCTGACTTTGTCTCTTAGGCTTATTCCTTACATGGCTCTTTCCATGGCTCTTTGGGTCACTCGTAGTTTCTCGGCACTTTGTTTGGACAATGTATCAGTTTTAAGACCATAAGTACCAACAGGCAGAATGCAGGCTTCATAGACTTTTCGTTTCAGGTTGATCGGTATTTTCCCCGAAAATTTCCCCCTGAAAATACCGGTAAATGACAAACGTAATAATAACAGTTAATGCTATTTATTTTATTTTATTTTTAAACCACTAAGCTTATTTGTAAGAACGTTCGTAAGAGTGAAATATAATAATTATTGAGTTTGCATTGATTTTTTACGATATTATATATGTACAAGCGAGCTGTCATCGCAAACGAAAACCTATCCAAAAAAGCTAGAATGGCAGTGCACAATGGTGTTCTTCTACCGACCTTATGTATTGAAGCGAAGCATGGAACTGGCAAAATACGGATGAAAGTAGAATAAATGCAGTAGAAATAAGATCTTTTAGACGAATGTGTGGATACTCTGTGTATGATAGAGTGTCGAATGAATATTTAAGAAGTGAATGTGTTGCGAATGATGGTGTTGTGAACAAAATAATGAAAGGATCATTAAGATGGTTAGGACATATATGGAAAGAATGAATGAAGAAAGAATGGTAAAAAAATTATATGTTAACGATGCAAACGGAACCAGATATAGAGGAAGACCGAGGAACGTGGCACGATCAAATAAATCAAATATTGAATGTCGGCCACGTGAGGAGTCAGAAAAATCGACGCGCGTGTATGACACGATGTATGAATGTTGAGGAAGCGAGAGAAATATGTCAGGAAAAAAAAGTGTAGCAGGCGTGATGGTTAGTTAGTTAGTTAGTAGGTTACAAGCGAATTATCAATTAGTACAATGATATTCGATTCCTAGGCAAGACTTGAGTTATTTCTCTTTATAAAGAACAATTATTATAACTTACATTGGAGATTGCAGAAATTTTTCTACGCCACATATTAAAATTTGTTCTCCTGATAAACTTTAAAAATATACTTATTTCTGTATATTTTAATGATATATTAATTGCACGATATCTATAACACGACTGCCATTAAAAGTTTAATAAAGTATAATATCGATAAATACTGCAACAGTCGTTTTTTGCAATTCGGATGAAATGGTTAAAATTGTTTTGCAATCATTGGACATTTGAGTTTATTTATTTTGTACAACAGAGTTAAATTTATTATTATTCAGTAATTGTACAGTTACAACAACGTTAAAAATAATATTTGAAATCGTTGTATGACACGAATAATTCATTTCTGACCATCGATGATCATCGGATGTATTATACAATAAATAGAATTTATATTTTTTATTATAATAATCGCACAAAGTATCATAGTTTACATATTTTATCGCTGTACAGAAGTGTAGATTTTTCGCAATCATTAAACAGCGTTTTTTTTATCAAACCCAAGTATAGTATAAATAAGTTAACCCTTTTCTTGTGTTGTACAATAGAGTTATTAATTTGCCAACGTAGTATAATAATGATTTTAATTGTTATTGAGCAATTAAGTTTATAAATTAAAAAAAATATACATTGTTCAGCCGAAGAACTTTTAATTTTTCAATTCTTTATTTTTAAAAAATTTTCCAACTCTCATAAATCTTAATTAACATTTTCCTTGCATTGTACAACAGAGTTATTGAATTTGCCTGCGTTTTATAAAACATTACAGTCTAAAAATTTTAAATAAATATATTGTACAACGGAACTTGCATATACATTTATAATCGCTGTACAAGAGTTAATAAAATTGCAATCATTACGCAACAGATATATTTTGAAAACTCTTATAAATAATTAGTTAACTATTTTCTTGCATTGTACATTAAAAATCAAGTTTATTTATGTTGTACAATGTAATAAACATTTTAAAATCTTGTAAAAACATTTTTTTTTCTTGTATACAACAGGTCGCTTAAACCCAATTACTGTATACACGTCACTTTAGTTATTATATTGATGGTCCACATGACATGTGATAGGTAGCCAATCTATCGCCATTTTATTTTCACGTGAATTCTACACCAGACCAAAGACAATGTGACAATCACACTGCCATCGCCGGGAATCGAACCCGGGACCTTCGGTATGGAAGTTAGAGCTTCTAACCACTCTGCCATGAAGGTCGTCATATATTATATTCTAGCATTTTACAAGAGAGTTATTAGATTTGTCTCGTTATACAATCAGGTTTAATTATATTTACAACATTATATATGTATTTAAACGTTGTACAAATGCGTTTAGAATTATTTAACCATTTTCTTGCATTGTACAGCAGAGTTATTAAATTTTAAATTAATTTAACTATCAAGTAAATTTATATTGTACAACGTGATATACATAATCAAACGTTGTAAAAAAATGACAAAAATTACTCACTTAATTAATTAATTACAACATAATTCTTAAATTTGTACAACGCAATATAGGCATTTAAACGTTGCACAGAGGGTTAAAAGTTATTAAGCCCTTTTCTTACATTGTACAACAGAGTTAATATAATACAGTTAATATATATTGTACAACGTTATATACGTAATTAAAAAGGACGAAAATTATTTACTTAATTAAATAATTACTACAACAGAACTATTACATTTGTACAACGCAATATAGGCATTTAAACGTTGTACAAAGGGGTTAAAAATTAGTTAACCCTTTTTTCTTACATTGTACAACAGAGTTTTCAAATTTATCTAGTTGTACAATATAATTAAAAAATGTACAACAGAGTTATTAATTTTTTTTAACGTTATATATGAAATTTAAACTTTGTACAAATGAGTAAAAAGTTAGTTAGCCCTTTTCTTGTTTTGTACAACAGAGTTATTTGAGTTTTTTGGTTGTACAATAGAGTTCTGATATGATTTTATTGTGAAAATGTTTTTGTTATATCACTAAACGTGTGTTTTCATAATTATTCTCTGTCTGAGAGTGCGGTTTGTAAGGAAGTCAGCCATTTTGATAACTGCTCTGTCTCCAAGGACCATCGTGTGGCAACGGTGAGCAGTGAAACCTTTTTTTAAATGTGTTGGTGTTTTCCGTTGGTTGTATTGGGTGTCTGGATGGTTTGGTGTGCGGTCAACGCCACGAAAATTGCACACAGGTATCTTTTGACAACTCGTCGATTTTGACAACAATTTCAAAACAGTAACTCTCGATTATCCGCGTTCGGATTAACCGCAGGTAAAAAAAAACGTGATAAATTTTTTTTTGATTTTTAATATTTGATAATAAAACAATAATAATCAGTAAAAATGTAAGCATACGATTCCAAAAATAAGGAGAAACCTTTCTTCATTCACGAAATACATACATTTATTTTCGTATTACAATTTCTATTTTTAAAAGTTATATTTTGGGATTCTTAATTTGGTTTTTTATGTCGATTTGCAATGAAAATTTCAAGAGTGGAATTCCAACTAAAATTGAATAGAATTATTTGTATCTCAATAGAGATGAATGTGTCAATTATTTGGAAACAGAATATGGTGGTCGAGGCGTTTACAGGACTTATGACCTGTCATTGGTTGGGTTAAGCGATCGCTTTATGTAATACAACATTTCCATTATCACATATTTTAGTTCAATCTACACTAGCGCCATCTATTGAGACTAGACATATTCTGTTTCCAAATAATTCACATCTTCTTCTCTATTGAGATACAATTAATTCTTAATGATTAATACACCCGTAATGGGTAAAATCCAGTATTTGTCTACAAGTATTTGAATACATACAAAAAAACAAAATTACATATATTTTTTCGAATATCTGAAGATCATTTTAACGTCCCATTTCTATCCCGGATAATCGAGAGTTTTATTATATTTAATTATTATAAATACGAAATTTTTTTGATGACACAAAATTAATTATATCTTGAATACTGACTGTTATCAAAATTTGAACAAAAATTATTTAAATCAACTTAAACACATGGTTATTGAATGATGCGTAAAAGCGAAAATAAATATGATCATTTTGCTGAAACCGAGATTTTTAAGTTTTAAACGATTTAAAATGTTGCATTAAAAATATTATTAAATACATAAGGATACAATTTTTTGAAAATATATATAAGTAATTAAAAAAAAAAATCTCATAATCACTGCTCGTTGCCATGGCGACCGTCGATGTAACGAGTATGACAAATTATAAATGAAAAAAAAAATAGACTGCACTCTTGCCACGATCAAGTGACTTTCATTTGTGACATTTTTTTTATTATTAATTTCCAAAAAAATTGTTCCAAAAAAAATCATTTATCATAATGTGTTCGATTTCATCTCCTGAATAACCATTTTTCGCTTTTACGTATTGTTTAAAATTGAAAATATCAAATATTCAATAAATATTTCAAAATCTCGATTCGATTTAGGCACCATCTATTGATATGCGATGTCATTAATGTAAGAAATTGAAATACATTCGAGAATATAATTTTAAATTATAAAATTAAAAATACATATTGATGTTCACTTGTTTTCAAAAGATACCAACTTAATAATATTAGTACACAGTAATGAATTTTGATTGATTATGGTGGTAGAATTAGATATGGCATTGAATTTTTTCTCTATGTGTTAGAACAATATTATTTTTAAATGTTTTTATTTATTTATTTATTTTTGATGTTTAGCGGCTTTATGCTTAAAAAAATCGGAATTTCTGGTTGAATTTGAAATGGCTGGCTTTCCTTGTACATTCCATTGGTGGCCATTTTTATTTATTTATATATTTATAATATAATGTAACTATGTTTTATGCATTTTTCTTTTACTGTTTATGGTCACCTCAGAGCGAGAAATATGTGAATGTTAACATAATAAAGGGAATCTCAAAAATAAAGTTTATATTTATTAAATCGATAAAATAAAATTAACCGTTTATCAAAATAATGTTAATTAATTATTAAAGTACACAATTTTGAATGTGAACATTTTACATCATTTTACCGAACAGTAAAAATTCTTATTGCGGCTCGGTAGGTAGACTCCGTGATGGTTGCCATTTCGTGACGAATATTTTCATTTAAATGCGTAATAGAAGTCGGTTTATTTGCGTAAACTTTAGATTTGAGATAACCGCACAGAAAAAAGTCCTTTGGGATTAAATCAGGACTGCGTGGAGGTCAGTTTATGCCACCTCTCCTGGAGATCAATTTGCCAGGGAATATTTCACGAACTCGTGGCAGAGACGTGTGACGTCGCTCCATCCTGCTGGAACCATATTCTTTGGTTAGCCAGGAAAGTTTTGCAAATCATACACCAGGAAGTAGTCTAACAACTCTTCATCTTAATTCAAACGTCAACTTTCTTTTGAGA